>MU404061.1:394155-774047 GCA_022695795.1 Biscogniauxia marginata | reverse complement strand
TAACATAAATAATAAATAGTAAATAACATAAATAATAAATAGTAAATAACATAAATAATAAATAGTAAATAACATAAATAATAAATAGTAAATAACATAAATAATAAATAGTAAATAACATAAATAATAAATAGTAAATAACATAAATAATAAATAGTAAATAAAATAAATTATAACTCCTTAAAATTTAAATTACTAAATACCTTTTTATTTATTATATAAATATTATTAAATATATTTTTATTTGTTATATTATTAAATATATTTTTATTTGTTATATTATTAAATATATTATGACGAACCTCCCTATGTGTTTCTAGTTAGTTAACTTTATAAGTAAGTACGTATTAAGTTTTTTTTATTTTGAAGATAATAATGAATCGAGGTTGATTTAAGAAATTTATAATGCTTCATTCGTTAAAGAAATTTTAAAGTATTCTTATTATAATATTAAAGAGTAACTATAATCTTAAATTAATAGCTAAAAAACTCGAATAAATAACTAGATATATAAGAAATTTTAATTTATTTATACTTTATTCTTAGAAAAGTAATATCCCGCATTTTTTTAATCTTTTTTATTACGAAAAACAAAAATAAATAAAAAATAAGTTTTTTCTTTTTCTTTCTTTATTACGAAAAATAAAAATAAATAAAGAATACTCTTTTTTTCTTCTTTTTTTTATTACGGAAAATAGAAATAAACAAAGAATTTTGCTTTAAGTCACGGGACTTAAGGGTTACGTAATCTTTATTAACCATTATTTTTTATTAATCGTAATATTATTTCTCCTCTTCTTTTGTTTTTATCTTAAAATAATTAAGTAAGTTTCCCTTTTTTTATTTCATTACTCGTTATACCTCCTAAAAAAGTAATTAAATCTTTTATGTATATAAATAAGAAATCGTTATTTAAATACCGTAAAGATTTAATTAACACGATTTCTTTATTTAATTTTAAAATTATACCTTGTTTTTAATGCTTTAATAAAAGCTTATTTTATAAGATATTAAAGAGTTATAATAAATGTTAAAATTATAACGCTTTAAACATGTCGTTTTGCGACGAAAACCACATTTTGTTATTTTTCTTTAAAAGCCTTTATATTAAGAAGTTATTATAACAAACCTCTTTATATGTTCCTAGTTAATTAACTTTATAAATAAGTACGTACTAAGTTTTATTGTTTTAAAAGTAACAATAAATTAAGGTTAGTTTAAAAGATTTATAATGTCTTATTTATTAAAGAGATTTCAAGGTATTTTCATTATAATATTAAAGAGTAACTATAATTTTAAATTAATAACTAAGGAACTAGAATAAATAATTAAATATAAAAGAAATTTAAATTTATTTATACTTATTCCTTTTTTTTTATATTTCTTTTTTTGGTATATTAAATACCGTTAAATCTTTGGATCCCCGAGAATCCAACGTTTTAAATTCTTATGGATTCCGGAATTAATAGGAATTTATACTATGTGACGTTACATTATACCTTTAACTTAAACCATTTATTCTTTACATTCTTGGTTTATGCTTAACACCCTTGTTAAAAACCCCTTTAATATTATTAGTTCGTAATAGTTATAAGTTAACCATAAAAAACGTGTTATTAAATAAGTGTTTTTAAATTTTTAATGTCGTTATTAAAAAAAGGCTTATTAAGAATCTAAATGTTAATAAGCCGAGATTAACAAGGCTTTAAATCGTTTAATTTATTTAAACTACTAAAAAAATTTTCTTTAAAAGAAAAATATAAAGTTTATTTAAAGAGGGTTTTAAAACTTAAACGAGATAAAAAAATAAAAACGCGTTAAAGCGGCGCAATAACATATTAACAAAGAGTAATTATATATAAAAGGATTATTATGTTAATTCGAGCTTAAATAAAACGCATTTATTTTAAGGGCTTTTTCCTTTTTTAATTAGTTTTAGTTAAACCTTTCTTTTTTTTGTTAAGACCTTTTAACTGATCCGGGTTTCGGCGATAAAAGCTTTTAAGCTCGTTTATTAAGTTTTTTAAGTATTTTTTTTTAATAATTAACCTTTTTATTTAATAAAATATTATAACTAATTACCGACTTTTTTTAAATTTAATACCTTTTTTATTTTATACTTATTAAGATTTTTTTTTAAGTTTTAATTAGTTTTTTAATAAGGCGTTTTTTAGCGTTAATTTTAAGAGTAAAATATGGAATATAAAATATATTCTAGATTTTTTTAGTAGAAAAAGTTTATAATTAACTTTTAAGATAACTTCCTCGACTTTATATGGTTTTAAATTCTTAAATTTAAGTTTTTTATTAAGTCGTTTTATTTTAATTTAAGGCGTTTTTATTAACGCGCCTTATTATTAGCGAAATAAGTAAACTATATCTCTTTTTTTTAAAATTGGTTCTTTAATTCTTTTTTTGTTATAATACTTTGTTATTTTGTTTTAAATAAACTATAATTCTTTTTATAATTATAGCTATATTGTTTAGACTTTCTCGGATATTACTTTTATTTTCGAGGCTTTTATTTCGACTTTTAGTGCTTTTTTAAGTTTAATTAGTTATTTTTAGATTTCTACTTTATAACCGTACATTACTTCGTGTAGTGATATCTTTATATCCTTATTAATCGAAGTATTATACGTTATTTAGGTTATTAATAACAATTCTACTTAATTATTTATTTCCTAGTTAATATAACTTTAAAAATATTATTTTATTATTTAATTTAATTTTTCTATTTATTCGTTTAATTAAAAATGATATATTATAAATAATTTTTATTTAATTTTTATTCGTTTTATTAAATTAATTCAAAATTTTAATATAAATAACTTGTTTTTATTTAAAATAATGCGTTTTAATAATCCATATTTATTAATATACTTTCTTAAGAAACTAAAAACTAATTATTTTATTATGCTCGACTTGTTAAATAATAAAAAGTAGGCATATTTTATAAGTTTATTAACAATTACTTATATATTATTATAAAGTATTTTTATAAAAAGATCTTTTAATTTAAGGAGTTTTATTACGAAATCCCATGTAATTATGTGTCATGCTTTTTTAAGTATTTAAGTTAATTATAATAATTTATATAATTTATATTATAATTTTTTATAACTTTCTTAATTATTTGTTTTATTTCTAGAAAGTCGAATTCTTTTTATAACTATTTTAATGTTTTAAAGATTCCTTAATAACTATGTAAAAAGTATTTATGAAATTCCTTAACAAATTCGTTTTATACTTATTTTAATACGTAAACCTTTTTTTTATATAAAAAAAGTTCATTATTAAATCCTTATTAAGATTATAATTGTTTTTCTTTTTAATTATAACTTTCTTTAAAACGTTATTTTTAGTTTTTTATATTAATTCGCATATAAATTAATATAATTAATTTATTATTTAAACATTTAAATATCTTTTTTATTGATTTTTGATTTATAGTTTCTTTTTTCTTAATATAATAGATTTTAAAATTGAATTTAAATAAAAAAATCATTTAACGCTTATATCTCTAATTAAACGTTTATGTTATTATAAATCGTGTAAGGTTTTTATAGTTTAAATAAATATCGATAGGTTTTTTAGTTTTATTAAGTTATAATTTTTATTTTTTTAATACTTTAATAACTATTAATAATTCCTTGTTATAAATTTAATAATTTAGTTTAACACTATATAATGCTTTAAATAAATACGCGATTAAATACCATTTTCTATTGTTTTTTATTTATTTTAAAACTATTTCGATAATAAAATTTAAAGCGTTTATCTTTAATCGTTTTTTTATTTAAAAGTTTATATATAACCTTATTAATTATAACTTTTTTTAGTTGTTAAAAAGCCTTTTTAGCTTTTTTAATAAAATAAAAAGCTTTTTTTGTTTTTATTAAAGTAATTAATTCCGTTAATAGTTTAGCGATTCGCTTGAAATCTTAAATAAGTTATTTAACGTAATTAATAAAGCCAAGAAATACGTGTATATTTATAACACTTTTAGGTTTTAGTGTTACGACCTAACAAGGGTAAAAGGAATTAAAGGTGGTCATGTGATCTAGGGTCACATGACTCCAAAAGGGAGAATGCCAAGATTCTTAGTTATTCTCCTAAGAATTAGAGAGAGTGTGGGTATAACCCCCTATAAAGAATAAAGTATAAGTAAATTAGAATTTCTTACGTATTTAGTTATTTATTTTAGTTCTTTAGCTATTAATTTAAGATTATAATTACTCTTTAATATTATAATAAAAATACCTTAAAACCTCTTTAACGAATATAACATTATAAATTAATTAAATTAATCTTAACCCATTATTACTTTTAAATCAAGAAAACCTAGTACGTACTTACTTGTAAAGTTAGTTAACTAGGAATATATAAAGAGGTTTGTCATATTTTAATAGCTCCTTAATTAATACTTAATATTAGTTTAAAAAAAGGGATTTTCAATTAAATAGTCCTAGGATAAACATGCCCCCTAAAATTAAAGAGTAACAAAAAAAGAAATAAGTAAAAAAATAATAATTAATAAGCTTTTAAACGAAAGCTTTAAATCTTTTTACGGTATAATAAAAAGGTTTAAAAAAACCAATATAAAAGTTCATTATAGTTGTAGTTAAAAAAGAGTCACAAGAGAACACCTCGAAAGCTTAGCACGAAGAATCATCTAAGGAAAAAAAAGAGAAAGAGGAAGAAACACCTAAAAAAGAAAACAAATAAGCAAAATAACCTTTACCTCTTAAAAACAAGTAACTAAAATCACCTTTAAACGATAACGACCTTAATAACTTAAATAACAAAAATAATATAATAACCTTTAACGTAAAGGGTTTTAAACTAATTACACTTAATAAATATGATAAGTTAAACGATTTAAAAGGATTTTTAATTTAGGCCGGAACTTATTTACGGTTTTATTATAAAACGATTACTATTAAAGAATAAAAGGTTTTTACGATATTCTAGCTCCTCGTCGAAACCGCTTTAACCTGGTTTTAACTAGTGTTAAAAGATTATCTAGAAAACGGATTAAACGCTTAAAAAGACACGAAGAAAATCTTTAAGAATTATAAGGAGTTTAAAAAATAACTTAGGTTTATATTTAGCAATTTAATTTTTAAGTAACAAGCCAAAACTCGACTTTATAAATTACGACAAGATAAAAAGGCTTTAAATTACGCTGTTAAGTTTAAAAAACTCGTAAGCTAGTTATAACTACTTATTAAAAGCTTATATTACTTGTTTTATTAAAAATTAAAGGACTATATAAAAAATAAGTTATATAAAATAAATCTATATAAAGAAAAGAACCTAAAAAAGTTTAATAACTACGTTATAATGGTAATTATTATTAATAACGAGAACTTTAAACGGTACTTTAAAAAGAAAAAAACGGTATAACGAAAAAATGGCAATTAACTAAAAAGAGGAAATCACAAAAGCGGTACCGGAACCAGGAAAGGCACTAGAACCAAGTTAAACCCCATTAAAATTAACGTTGTTTAAAAGGAATAAAAGAAACGAAATAAATCAACTATTAAGTGTTTTAACTATAAAAAGAAAAAATATTATAAAAACGAGTGTCGAAGTCTTAAGAAACAAGAACCAAGAATAAAAAGGATTTTTTAACCCGAGAAAAGAGCCGCCGAGGCAAGGGTTTAATTCGAAAATAACAAAAAAGTAAACTAAGTATTTATTATCGACATTATTAAAATAGAGAAAAACGAGGAGGCCTTTATATGAAAAGTTTATAAATATTATTAAGTTAATCATAAGAATTATTTAAAAAATAACTACTTATATTTAAAATATCTTATATTAAAATAAGCTAAATAAGGATATAATGAAGGCGAATTACCATATAAGTATAATAATTATAAGCTAGGATACGACTTAAGAATTAAATTAAATTATAATAAACTACATTAAAGCCATTATAATAATGATAAATGCGAAACTTATTAAAAAAGAAGCCAGTATAATAACTTAAATTAGAGGTTTTATATAAATAATAGTTGCGATGTTTATTAAAACTTAAGGGAACACGCATCGTTATATTAGAGTTTTTATATTAACGACGCTTATTAAGTACATAAAAGTTTTAAGGATAAAGCTAGTTATTATTTTTAAAAACTAAAAAGTAATAACACGAAAGAAAATAAGTGTATTTACGATAACGTCTCACGATAGCCACATTTTCTTTAAGCATGTTATTTTCACCCCAGTTCTAAAAGAAGTAACAAAGTAATTGTTAAAGGTTATATGTATTATATCTTAGTACTATACGACGTATACGACTTGCTCGAAGCAGGTTTCGAAGAAAACAAGATTAAGGAAGAATTATAGGAATTATAAAAGGGACTATATTTTCTATAATAGCTAAAAAAACGAACTAAATATGACATTAATTTATTCGGCTTTATAAAAAAGCACTTAATAAAGTAATAAGTAGAAACACGTGCGATTAAATAAAATTATAAACGAATTATTAAAGCATACCTTAAAAAAAGAAGAAAACTTCTAAAAATTAATATAAACCTAAAAAGAAATATCGAAATACCCCTAGTAAATAAACTTAAGAATTATTCTTTTTATTTAAGGATAATCTAGAATTTTAAGAAATTTCGAGTTAATAAAACGGACTTAAGTTATAAAAAGGCCCTCGAAAAAGAATTAAAGTTTTAATATATAAAGTTTTATATAAAAGATAAACCTTTTACCTTTTACTGCGTAAAGGGTAATTAAAGAAATTATTTAAATAATAATTACTAAAAACACGTTTTTATAAAAGCCTAAAAATAGAAAAACATTCGAGTTATATCGACTTAAAGAAATTTAAAAAAAAGGGGACGTGGAAAACCAAAAAACGGCAAAAGCTCTCGCTAGTAAAGCAACGAGAAACCATAAATAACAAGTCCTTATATAAAATCTAGTTGAGACTTAATAATACTATTATAACCAAAATCAGGTATAATAAAAGGGAATATAAAGCCTTAATAAATTCAGGAGTAAATAAAAGCTATGTTTTAATTAAGGTAGCTTAAAAAGACAAAATACTATAAATATATAAACAAAGTTTATATAAATTATAAAACTTTAAAGGAAGTATATCTAGTTATAAGAATAATAAGGTGTTAAGAAAAATAGTTCCTCTCTTAGTAACTATTTAAGGACATTTCGAGTAAATTATTCTTAACATTATATATATATTAAATCACGATATAATCTTGGGAATGAATTAGTTTAAAAAAAGTAATCCACAAATAAATTTCGAGATAAACACGCTTTATTAAAATTAAAATTAGGAGGAGTTAACCATTATAAGTTACGAAATAAGTATTATAAGCGACTCTAGAAAAACGGATATAAGAACGAAGTATATCGCTTATATAATTCGAGTAACTAAACCTAAAAATTTAACGAAAAAAGTACTACGTAAGTACCTTTATTTTTATAAATTATTTAAAGATAAAACAAAAAAAGAATTATTAAAATATAACTAATAAAATTATTAAATTCATTTCAAAAAAGGAAAATAGTTAAAATTATTTTTAATATATCTTATAAATCAAGAAAAACAAAAGGCATTATAAAAAAAAATTTAGAAGGATCTAGATAAAGAATATATTTAAGAATTAAAATCCTTGTTAAGATACCTAGCAATTATAATACTTAAAATCGATAAAAACGAGAAGTAACGTGTTAATAAAAAAAGAAACCTAATATAGCGATAAGTAATTAACTATCGACACCTTAATGAAATAACCAAAAAAAACGGATATTCGTTACTATTAATAAAACTCATAAAAAATAAATTAATAAAGCTTAAATCTTTATAGCATTAAACCTTCGCGATAAATACTATATAATTAAAATAATTAAAAAACACGAATAATATATAGCCTTTCGAATAATATATAAATATTATAAGTATAAAGTTATACCATTTAAATTTATTAACGCACTTGTTATATTTTAACATATAATTATAATAGTTCTTTGTAAGTTTCTAGATAAATTTATATTCGTTTATTTAAATGATATTCTAATTTACTTAAAAAACGAGAAGGAGTATAAAGAATATGTAAAGCAAGTATTAAAAGCCCTAAAAAAGGCGAACTTACTCGTTTATTTAATTAAAAATAAATAGTATATCAAAAAACTAAACTATTTAAGGTTTATAATAAGTCTAAGAGAAATCCGCATTTAAAAAGGAAAAATAGTAATAATTAAGGATTAATTAAAACCTAAGAGTGTTATAAACGTACGCGTATTTCTAGGCTTTATTAATTATATTAAATAACTTATTAAAGATTTCGGGTATATCGTTAAACCATTAACGGAATTAATTATTCTAGCGAAAACAAAAGAGGCTTTCTATTTTATTAAAGAAGCTAGGCAGGCTTTTTAGTAACTAAAAGAAGTTATAACTAATAAGGTTATATATAAACTTCTAAACAAAAATAAAAAGAAACGACTAAGGACAAACGCTTTAAATTTCGCTATTAAAGTAGTTTTAAAGCAATTAAAAGATAATAAGAAATAATACCTAGTCGCGTACCTATTTAAAGCACTATATAATGCTAAACTAAACTATTAGATTTATAACAAGGAACTATTAATAGTTATTAAAGCACTAAAAAAATAAGAATTATAACTTAACAAAACTAAAAAACCTATTAATATCTATTTAAACCACAAAAACTTTACATAATTTATAATAATATAAACGTTTAATTAAAAACACGAGCGTTAAATGATTTTCTTATCTAAATTTAATTTTAAAATCCAACACATTAAGAGAAAGGAAAATATCTAAACAAATCTTTTTAATAAAAAAAGAAATTATAAATTAAAAATCAACAAAAAAGATATTTAAATGTTTAAACAACAAAATAACAAAATAATTATATTAGTTTATATATAAATTAACATAAGAAACTAAAAATAACGTTTTAAGGAAAATTATAGTTAAAAGAAAAAACAATTATAGTTTTAATAAGGATCTAGCGACGAACTTCTCTCGTATAAGGAAAAGGTATACGTACTAAAACGAGTATAAAACAAATTCGTTAAAGAATTTTACGAATATTCTTTACACGGCCACCAAGGGATTTTTAAAACAATAAAACGACTTTAAAAAGAATTTAACTTTCCAGGAATACGATAAACAATTAAAAGAATTATAAAGAATTATAACATTTATAATAAGGCTAAAACGTCATAACATAAACCATACGAATTATTATAACTAACCTAAATACTTAATAAAGCGTGACATATAATTATATGAGATTTCGTAATGAAACTCTTAAAGTTAAAAGATCTTACCACAAAAATACCTTATAATAATATATAAGTAATCGTTAATAAACTCACGAAATACGCCTACTTTTTATTATTTAACGAATCAAGCATAACAAAACAATTAGTTTTTAGTTTTTTAAGAAAATACGTTAATAAATATAAGTTACTAAAACGCGTTGTTTTAAATAAAAACAAGTTATTTACGTCAAAATTTTAAACTAGCTTAATAAAACGAATAAAAATTAAGTAAAAATTATTTATAACATATTATCCTTAAACCGATAAACAAACAAAAAAACTAAACTAAATAATAAAACAATATTTACGAAGTTATATTAATTAAGAAATAAATAACTAAATAAAATTGCTATTAATAACTTAAATAACATATAACACTTCGATTAACGAAAATATAAAGATATTACCACATAAGGTAATATACAGGTAAAAAGCAAAAGTTTAAAGACAACTAATTAAACTTACGAAAGCATTAAAAGTCGAAATAAAAGCCCTAAGAATAAAAGTACTATCTAAAAAAATCTAGGTAATATAATAACGGCTACAAAAAGAATTATAATTTATTTAAAACAAAATAACAAAATATTATAATAAAAAAAGAATTAAAGAACTAATTCTTAAAAGAGGAAACATAATTTACTTACTTCGATAATAATAAGGCGTAACATTAAAAATACCTTAAATTAAAACAAAACGACCTAATAAAAACTTAAGTTTAAAAAGTTAAAGCCGTATAAAATTAAAAAGGTTATTTCGAAAGTTAATTATAAGTTAGCGTTACTAAAAAAATCTAAAATATATTTTATATTTTATATTTTACTTTTAAAACTAATATTAAATAACATTATACTAAAAAACTAGTTAAAATTTAAAAAAAACCTTAATAAGTACGAAATAAAAAAAATACTAAATTTAAAACGAGTTAAAAGTTAATTATAATATTTTATTAAATAAAAAGGTTACTTACTCGAGGAAAATACTTAAGAACTACTTAAGCATTTAAAGAATTTAACAGATAAACTTAAGAACTTTTACCGTTAAAACCCAGATCGCCTAGGGGGATTTGAGAACCCGGGTCGTGATCCAGTTAAGACCAGTCGAAAAAGGGGAAAACCTCCAAAGCAAGCACGTCTTGCTTAGATTTAAACTAACATAATAATTCCTCCGAGCGTTATTATTCTTCACTAAGGCGTTTTTGCTTCGCTTTAATACGTTCTTAATTCTTTAATTTATCTAGGTTCTAAAGTCCACGTCAAATAAATTAAACTTCACATTTATATAACCATTTAAATTAACGATTTAACCGCGTAATTTTACTTAATAGTTTTTAAAGTTGCTAAATAGCTACTTGTTTTTCTCGATCTATTTTAAGTTTTTCCTTTTAAATGTTTTAAAGGGATTTTAAGGAAATATGGTTGCCGTTATAAGAGGTAGTACCGGTCTCGCTACAATTTTGACATTTTTTTCGATTTTTTAATATCTTATATAATAAACCCCTTTTAAAATAACGAGTATAAGGTATAATTATATATTTAAATTAATTAATAGCGGCGATTAGTTCGTATCAATATTTGAAGAAATTCTTTTTTTTTTAAACCTATTTATACATTCTTAGTAACACGATAAAATAACATAATTAAAATAAAATGATACCAAGAAAAAGAAGTTTTAAAAACAAAACCATTTAAAAGGGAAATATGGTGTTACGACTTAACAAAGGTAAAAGAAATTAAGGGTGGTTATGTGATTTAGGGTTACATAACTCTAAAAGGGAGAATGCCAAGATTTTTAGTTATTCTCCTAAGAATTAAAGAGAGTGTGGGTATAACCCCCTATAAAGAATAAAGTATAAGTAAATTAGAATTTCCTACGTATTTAGTTATTCATTTTAGTTCTTTAGCTATTAATTTAAAACTATAATTACTCTTTAATACTATAGTGAGAGTACCTTGAAACCTCTTTAACGAACATAACATTATAAATTAATTAAACCAATCTCAACCCACTATTACCTTCAAATCAAGAAAACCTAGTACGTACTTACCTGTGAAGTCAGCTGACTAGAAATACACAAGGAGGTTCGTTACATTTAGTTAATCCTTAATTATTACTATTTTTCTTTTTTAAATGTGGATTTCTTTTAAACTTATTATAAACCTTAAATAGTTTAGTTTTTTAATATATTATTTATTTTTAATTAAATAAATAAGTAGATTTACCTTTTTTAGGGCTTTTAACACTTGTTTTACGTGTTTTTTATGCTTCTTTATACTTTTTAAGTAAATTAATATATCGTTTAAATAAACGAATATAAATTTATTTAAAAATTTGCGAAGAACTATTATAATTATATGTTAAAATATAATAAGTGTATTAATAAATCTAAATAATATAACTTTGTATTTATAATATCTATGTATCGTTTAAAAAGCGATGTATTATTTATGTTTTTTAGCTATTTTAATTATATAATAATTATCGCGAAAGTTTAGTACTATAAAGATTTAGGCCTTGTTAATTTGCTTTTTTATGAGTTTTATTAATAGTAACAAATATTTATTTTTTTATTACTTTATTAAGGTATTAATAATTAATTACTTGTCGTTATATTAAATTTCTTTCTTTATTAACATGTTATTTTTCGTTTTTATTA
This sequence comes from Biscogniauxia marginata, assembly GCA_022695795.1. Classification (NCBI taxonomy): domain Eukaryota; kingdom Fungi; phylum Ascomycota; class Sordariomycetes; order Xylariales; family Xylariaceae; genus Biscogniauxia; species Biscogniauxia marginata. Next base: position 762,061 of record MU404061.1, on the reverse strand, counting down.
ATTTTTAATATTATAATTATTAGGTATTTTAACGAGGATTTTAATTCTTAAATATATCTTTTATTAAAATCCTTTTAAATTCTTTTTTATAATACTTTTTATTTTTCTTAATTTATAAAATATATTAAAAATAATTTCGGTTATTTTCTTTTTTTAAAGTAAATTTAGTGATTTTACTAGCTATATTTTAATAATTCTTTTTTAGTTTTATTTCTAAATAATTTATAAAAACGGAGGTACTTATATAATACTCTTTATAACGAACCTCTTTATATGTTCCTAGTTAGTTGACTTCACAAGTGAGTATATACTAGGTTTTCTTAATTTAAAGGTAATAATAAATTAAAATTAGTTTAAAAGCTTTATAATGCTTTATTCGTTAAAGAGATTTTAAGGTATTTTTATTATAATTTAAATTAATAACTAAAAAACTCGAATAAATAACTAAATACATAAGAAATTCTAATTTATTTATACTTTATTTCTAGAGAAATAATATCCCGTATTTTCTAACCTTTTTTATTGCGGAGAATAAAGACAAACAAAAAATACTTTTTTTCTCTTTCTTTCTCTGTTACGGAGAACAGAGACAAATAGAGAATCTTGTTTCAAGTCACGGGACCTAAGGGTTACGTGATCTCTACTGACCATCATCCTTGTTAGTCGTAACATATATTTTTATTCGTTATATAAATATATATATTATATCGTTTTTATTTAGTTATTATTTTTTTCGAAGCCTCTTTTTTTATTATTAATTATAATATTATTCTTTTTAATTTATAAAATTATCTTTTTTATATTAAGTAATTTTCTTATTTATAAATATTTTTTTTTAGTTTTACGTTATTTATTAAAAAAATAGTTTTTATAAGTTAATTATAAATATTTATAATGTTTATAAAAAAAATTAATTTAATTACGCGAAATTTAGTTTATATATTCGAAATAATTATTATAATAACGAAAGTTTTTATAAAATTAATTAAAAAGTCTTTTTTTATAATATAAATATAATAATAATTTATTAAACTTTATAAGTAATTATTATATATTTATTTTAAAATATTAAAATATATAAAGTTAAAAAGTTAAAATTTATATAACGAATAACTAAATATATAAAATATAATAATATTTTTTATAATAATAATTTTCGTAATTATTTAAAATTAAAAAGCGCGTAGTTTTTTTTTCGTTTTTTTATATATTTATAAAAATGCTTTATAAAATTTATATTAAATTTATTTATAATTTAGTTATTATTTAACATCGTAATTTTACTTTTTAGTAGTAATAAGTTATTACGATATTACGAAACAAGATATTTTTTAATTAAAATAATATATAATAATAAAAAGTAATTAATAATATTTATAACTTAAATAATTATAATTTATTTTCGATTATTTTATTAAGTTTATTATAATTATTTACGTCGTTTTATATTTATTATTATTATATTAATTTTAATAATTATTTTAATTATAAACTTTATTTCGTTAAAATTATATATATATATATATATATTTAAGTTTTCGTAAAAAGCTTTTTAGTAATTAATTCGTTTATTTAAATGTATTTAAAAGGTTTTTTATCGCCGTATAAAATTAAAGGCTTAATTTTATTTAACGCGCCTCGCGTCGCGGTCGCGTAATAAGATATTTATTATTTTAATAACGTAATAAAAACGAGGAAGAAATAACCGATTATTTAAATTAATAATATATTAAACGATTATAATCTTTTCGTGAAATATAAGTTTTTAGAAATTTAATATAACGATTAATTATATAAATGTGTTTTTAAATCGTCGTTATAATATAATATTAAAAATATTATAAATTTTTAATAGTTAATAAAAATTAATATTTAAATAATGCTATTTATAAGTAATAATATAACTAATTTAAGTTTTAAATAATATTTTCGATTATTAAATTAAATTAATTAATATAAAAAATATAAAAAATAAAAAATATAAATATAAATATAATTTTACACGTTTTAAAAATAATAATAAGCATATTAATCTTTAATTAAATAATATAAATTACGCTTTAAAAAACCGAATATTTAATATAAAAAAAGTATTTAGTTTTTAAAGTATAAAGCTAAATAAAACGGTTCGAATAATAATAATTATTAATTAATTTCGATGCGGCGTAAATGATTTTTAATAATTAAAAGTGTAATAACTATGAAATTTCGTTCGCGAGCTTGTTTCGTTTACTTGCTTATATAGTATATTACTTTATTTTTAAATTTTTAAAAATCTAGTATTAAAAGCTTTTATATTATATATATAAACTTAAACTTAATATTAAAGTAATATAAAAATAAAAAACAGCTTTAAATCTCCCTTGTTTAACATCTTAATAGTTAGCAAGTTTGGCCCCCTTTAATTAATAAATACTGCTCTTGTATTGGATTATTACACTTGATTTTAACTACTGGTGAGGCTGTACAGCTGTTCTTCCTTCCAGGCCCATTTATTTATTACAATAGGAATATGTAGTCATGCCAAGCTTCCGTAGCTCTGAGTCAAGGTTCCCTAGGAGGATTTCTTAATTGCTCCGGTCGGATATATCAAAAGGCGAACACTACCGTCTTATTTAACATAGTAATATCAATTCTAATCTTGGTTTGACTATGGTATTCTCAACTATACACTTTCCAAAGTATTGCGAATATACTGAAAGTGGAGTCACTGTTTTTTTTCTTTTTGATTACGAATACAAGATGCTATTCCATCCCTGACTTACACGCTAATCTCCCCCAGCCGGTGTGACGGAGACGGACAAGCAAACAAGAAACCCCTCCCCTTTGTGCCGTGCCTTGCATGAAGTGCCTTGCGTGGAAATACATCTTCTACCACACTAGCATCAATTATGTGCCAACTTATTTTCTGGTTCTCACTCTCTGAACGGTGTGTCCGTCCGTCATGGCCTCACCCCCCCCCCCCCCCCCCCAACACACTTACCCGCGCTGTCTCCTGGACTGTCTACGCGGCGTATTTCCCTAGAAGCTCCAGCCCAGCTAGGTATTCTCAACACTGGATATCGGGCTTCTTTAGTCAGTATAGCCTTCCTGAGCAAGGTGGTCTTCCCGGACCGTCATCTCCAGATCATGCCAGGAGCTTAAGAAGCACAGGGATCATGGCAGGATTGTATATATAAAAAGGGGCGTGTACGCCACGGAGCCGCCGACGAGCCTTCTAGTGGAAAACTTGCCCGGCATTGTAGGTACTATTTGATGTCGAGCTTGTCTCTCTTGCTAGTGACAAGAACGCAATGAAGTTTAGTTTAGCCAAGCGCGAGACGATGAAGATTCAATATCCCTTGTTCCCCTGGCTCTATAACACTTTTCAACTACGCCATACGGTTAGTTAGATCACGAATAGGTTCTCCGGATAGAATGTTTTACCATTTTGGTAATAACCACTATATACAGCTTGGAATAAATGACGTATTAAATTAATTAGATTGTGTGTCTTTACTCGCTGCTTCACTGCGCTGGCGTTGGAATCACTCCCACAGGAGCGAGATATCCAAAGACGCCCTTGCTCTCAAGCGCAGTTAGTAACTGATCTCTGGCTCTAATTCGAACATCGGGCACGGGCGTGCTAGAAGGATCAAGAACACAATACCATAAGCACCACCAAAAGGTCCCGACAATCCATAACGTAGGCCGTTTGAAATATCTGAAGTATATGGAGTTGTAATGTTCAAGGTATAGGCATAGTATTTTTGGCGGTCCGATTTATTTACGTTCGAATCCCGGTCCGATAGGTAAGCTCGGTATGTGCGTACGTGGCCAGGGCAGAACTCCGCATGCATTTTCTGGCTTACAGGTATATTGCCAGGTACCAATTGACGTGGTAACAATCTATTGTGAAATTTAGATCTAGGCTCCGATGAATTTCTTATTCGTAGGTCGGTACTACCGCAGTTAAGAAGGCTCATCCTACCGCCCCACCAGTGTTTACCATATGTTTTAACATGAAAGAAAACAGAGCTCAAAGGAATGCTTCTCTGGGCTCCTGGGTGGAATTAACGTATAATTACACTGTGGAGAGCACTGCCACACAGTGTATACCAATATCCCAGCCCCAGTGGCTTGTTTTACTGTAAGTAGAGTAACTGAGATCAAGCGCAGTCATTGTACCGTGTAGCTCGGTTTTTGAAAATGCCCAATACCCGTGAGGCTCTGCATGCTGATGAGAGGACATTCATATTTATGCTGAAATAGTCTATTGAGAGAATGTTGAACTTTGTACCCGCCTCATGATGTTTGGTTGTTCGATATTATGACGACAGCTCGAGGTAAACGATGACGATAGTCGGAGCGAAAACCACATGTTTATCAGGGAAAGGAACAAGTTCCAAGCTTAGTCGGGTCTTATTCCGAGGTCTCTGCTATCTGAGGTATCAAAGCTCTTATAACGGATGTTCTAATGTCCACATACTAGGTTGATATACAGCAAATGATCCAGAGTCACTGCAGGCTCCAGTTTCTCAGTTTGTTATCGCTATGGTTTTGAAATTGAAAGGCTTTCACGTGTCGGGGATAGCCGTTAACTCGAGATGCGAGATATGCTTTGAAATGGTGATTGCTGATGAGATGACCCTTTCATCGGTTTGTGACACTGGGTGAGACCAACCATTGACACTATACAGTTAACAGACATTCCAATTCGCATTGACCGCACATAAATCATTGAATTCATGGCATCTGAGATGTGAAAATACAATGATTTTGTTTGCAATTCTCGAGCCTGTACTAGGAGGGGATCGAGGCGACATCCTACCAAAGATTGTTCCCATCGCTACCATGAACAAAAAGACTCATCTGGCTCTCATATCACTTTCCTCACCATAAGCTCTCAAGTATCTGGGCGTGCTACTCCAAGCAGAACTGCGCCAGAAGATAGCTGCAGCTATAATGCGACTCGGTCTTGATCTACCCAAGCCTATCTGCACGATGACCATAATTATGTTTGGTCAGTGCCTCATCTCAGAGACTCTCGCTAGGGACCTGTCCCGTCGTCATATGCTCTGACAACAACCCCTACTCTCTGCCAACTCACGTTGCGTATAAATATCCTCACTACTTCAGGATAAAGAGGTTGTCGTTTCTCAATGGAGCTCCTCTGCCCATTCGGGCTGAAGCATTTCGGCAGGATACTAATTCCTCTGCTGGGCCTGACGATGACTAGCTAGTGGATATTGCTATTGTAATGGATCATTTACCTAAATCAGCTTATCTCAAGGAGGTATACATCGATGAAAGAATCAGATCGATATTATTAAGGTGAATATATTCTTTCTGTTGATCTCATAAAGATACTCATCGTATTTGAAGCTACCAGGGAGAAGTGGCCGAGGCTTCAAAACTGAAAAGCCTGTAGTGCCTTGGGAGCGTCACTTTTGGCTCACTAATGTAGAAATAGGTAGTTAAGTTTGCATACAGGTACAGACACATCATCACTAACTTGAAGAGTCCAAAGCCCGATGACATGCTTGGAGGCATTCTTGTGGACAGTATGGAGTTTGGTAAAATACTGATCATGACCGCTAAGTGTTGTGGCCAGTCTCTCGTGCAGAAGAATTCGCGGGATAGAAATGGCTGAACGGTGAAGTGACTAAGGCCCCTACGATTCCTGCTAAATCGATACTGGTCATTATACCTTCTGCTTGTTAGTATCATTGGATTCCCACGTATTTCCAACCTAAAGATTTACAGTGCAGATGGAGGGTTGGCAAGGAAGGAATACCGAGGTTTGTGCATCAGTCTACAAAGGAATATATCGAGTCCCGAGCAGATTTCCACGCCTCATTAGCAAACACGGCGGTGGCAAAAATTTGTTTACAACACATCCTATAACTAGGAAACTGAGAAGCAAAGGAACTTTCCCTCCTCATTATTCCATCTTAGGAATCATCTTTCCATGATGTGGGAAGGTCATATACTAAGCTTCCAGCCCCTATTCCAGGAGTTACTACCACCTCAATACCAACATCGCGAGGAACAATATGCCACGCGGGTAGAATTGGAATCGTTATGATAGGTATCCGAACCAAAACTTGTAGTCCCTTCTTCTTATTCTTCTTGAAAGAGGAAAGGCGCACAGCAATCCACCTGGCGATGCACACACCAAATGGTGTCAGTTGTTTGAATACGCTGAATGAGTTCGGCGCGGATGTCAATATTCGTACGCCCAGGGTGCCACAGCGCTTGAGAATTATCTAGACTATGGCGAATTGAACAACACATTCAAACTCTTCAAGAACCTTGAAGCGGGTGCTGAAACGGATATTCTGTAACAGGACGACCAAACCATCGTTCATATTGTCACGGCCATAAGTTCAGGGTACAAACTTCGCACGTAGAATTATAGACAGGTAGCTATGAAGTTGAAGACTGGTACACTTTTCGTTATTACATGTTTTAAAGTAAAGAGGTAAAAACATGAAATATTACCAAAGAGTTTAACTGTATTAAAAGATATAACTACTGGGAATTTACTCGTAACTAATCATTTTCCTTTAAGCCCCTTGTTTAATCCCGTTTATTTTCCGTGTAAGGCCTCCTTGAGAAACTTGGTTTCTAATGATAAAGTTTCCTTTTTGACTCAAGTATCAAGATTTGTTTATACATTTCCTAGAATCAACCTTGACCGATTCATGAAATCCACTTAGCGTCATAAGAAAGGTAATACAATATTTAGTGACTCTATTCTAGCTTTCAATACTCCCTGTCCCTACTCTTATTCTTAGACTTCAGTCTTAATGTAATTTAAACAATGTCGAGTCAATGTTACAGCTTTACATTATTATTCAAGACATGAATAAATTTTTATATTGAGACCTTAAACGAATTTCTACTTGAACCTAGGAAGCCACGTGTAATATGGGCCTAGAACATGAGAACGGGAGCGTCAAGGGAGTGAATGTGTAAGGTAGATTGAGAGGAGATAGGTGTACAAATTCGCTATTAAGATACCACTATTCTTTAGACTCTCTCAATACCTTCAAGGCGATTACTACCTATTTATCGCTGTGAATTAGTCTGGACTACCTACTGCTCTGTACTCAAATCATTAGCCTCTTAATAGTGAGGACTATAAGGTGATGTATATTATACGTAACTCCAACATGTTGTTATTTTCCAAACAAGAGCCCTAGTATATGGCGGGCTCCATATTAGGTATATATACTAGTATTTTGGCAGAAACTACCTCTCTCCCCTGATGTATAATTTGAGAGTTGAATCTTACAGCCAGTAGCAAAAAAAGGACAGCACAGGAATAAATAAATATTTTATATTAAGTGACTAAAACCTGCACACCTAACATATTTTCTCTCTTCCTCGTCCTATGTTAATCCCTCCTTCATAAAGTCCAATATGCCATATTGTATTACCCACAAAAACATAACATCCCAAACCGAAGCCGGACCGGTAGCAAAACCCCTCATATCGAGGGGCCCCCCTCCTTCCCCCCCGGAGCTGCTAGTCCTCGGGTATACATAGCACATAATCTAAGTCTCGGACCGCACGGCAACACCCAGACATATGAAAGGGCCAAGCATCATCCATCATAATAGTACTTCCCTCTATATATCTAAATTCAAGGAGGCACATTACGTACATATACCTAAGTAAGGTAACCAACCTACCAACCTAGTACCTTTTTTCTTCGATCACCGGAGTTACATACGTTACACTGAAATTTCAACATCAATAACAACAGCAGTATATACGACCAAATGAAAAAAAAAAGGGGGGGAGGGGCAGGTCCATATATTGGAGGTAGGTTTGTATAAATGTGTATATGTAACCTACATACATACACACAGACATACTTGTCTTTAATCTACTACACTCCCGCTCCAAGACATACCTACATCGATTAAATAAAACCCCGTCTCTATTTATGTGCGTAGCTCTACACGGCAATCGTGACCGACCATCGTGACTATTAACATCACGACACCATCACCATCACCATCACCAGCCCCGAAAAAAAAAACAAAAAAATTTCACCCCTCCTCCCTTTTCCCCAGCATGCGCAGCGCACGAGCCCGACCGATCGACGGGAGAGCCCCGTAATTTTCACTCTAGTTTTCATGTTTTCTTTCCTTCCTTTCCTACCTTTTCTGAGACATAGTGACGCAACAAATTCAATCGAAGCGGGGGCCGCGGGGCAGGCAGGTGTTTAGTTTAGTAGTGTAGATTTGTTAAAAGGTGGGTTAGGTTGCTGCGTGTGTGCGTGCGTCTTGCGTCTCGCTGCTCGACTGACTGGCTGCTGCGCCTTTGGGATGTGTGGTGTGGGCATACCTACATACAATTGGCATGCCCAAGTTACCCTTTTTGCCTTACCCTACCTACCTGCCACCACTCAGAGCCCCTGGATTGACCGAGAAAATGAACGAACAGGGAGACGAGAACTGATACACGGAGAGGGATACCTGTCGTCTGTATAACGAGGACAGCTTAGGTGGGTATCTATGGATACCAATGTTAAAACATGGGGTGGCTATACATATCTAATTGTGCGTGCTTTGCATATGGCCCTGCTGACAAAACCTATAGGCGGCCTATTTCCATACCTACCTCTATGAGGCAAGGTCGGTCGATCGGAAGGTATGTAGATAGGTAGGTAGATATGCATGTATAAAGGTACCACACGTGCAAGACGTCTAGAATCACCACCTATTACTACCCGATGGGCTTACTCACATACATGCGTACCTAGTGTATGTAGCTAGCTATGTATGGATATCTACCACTATTTTTACGGTTGACGAATAGTCGTAGCGGAGCGTAGAGTTTTCTCCTCGTCCCTTCGGTGATGAGACGGGGCTCCGTATGTTACATATGTCGGCCCACATAAATCCATAACTCATCGGATGCGCACGAGCCTGAGGAGGAGGTCGGAAGAAAACGCACGTTGGATGACATGGTAGGCACTCTGGGCCAGCTTGGCTACGAAGTCGTGCCGTAGCGGGCGAAATCATCTAGCGTGAGCCTTGAAGAATAGGATCCAAGTGGAAATAGAAGATACCAGGTTGAGACATCTGAGAGTAGCGGTCAAGACCCGAGTAAAGGTCTAGCTAGCGAGATAGGTAGAGATGGCGTCCGCTAGAGGTGGAAGAAAAAAACGCCATAGGGCAGTCAGTCTTCTTGATGTGGAACAGGGGATAAAGACAAAAGCAAAGTTCATCAAAAAGAACTTAAAAAGGTTGTGCGTGAGCGAGCACGCAAGAACATAAAAAAGTGGACGAGTCCAAGGAACAGAACATGCGTGTACAGGGGTACATGCATCTGGAATAAGGAACTAACAAACCATGGAACTTGGGTGTTCTAAAGAAATAAACATGATTTGCGCATTGAAGCTTCGGGCGATTTCACTTGAAATAGAAAATTGTCAGTACTGAAGAGTACTGCTGTGGAGTGACAGCCGCTATTTACATATATCGGCTTATACTGTGGGCGAGAGTCAAAGACGATTGGGGGCCAGGAACTGTCTGACAGTCTGGTCGTTGAGGCGTAGGAATCTCAGAACCTCGAGAGCCTTGCATCTTAATTTCTGTGCGGGACATAAGGCGGGCGCAACTAGGGCCGCAAGGACCGAACGATACCGGTGATAAGCGGGGGATTATACGTAAGACGATAGGAAGGTTGGTGGTTATGGTATTTGTGCCTTGCATGATGCAGGTTGATTGGTTAGGGCGGCGCAGCAGTGTCCGCGAGACAACCCTCCAAAGTGCAAGGAAACAAATCGTCTCTGGGCTGGATTGAATGTAGGCAGACAAGAGGCTGGCTGGGCTGAGTATCGGCGCGGAAATTATCGGGCGAAGCCCACGAACGAATAGGTAGGAGGCACAACGAGTCCCAAGTGCACTAGACCCTCAAAGCCACAACTACTAAGGCTGGAAAATTTAGAGATGGAAATTTGTTCCGGGATGGGGATTACTCCGTCGTATTGTAGATCTCGACAAGTCTCGTGACGGTAAAAGTACACCCCCTGTCGCAGGATCGTCATGGTCGTCGGTCTCGGTCCCGACGGCGCCAGCTGTGCGCATTGAATACCATACCCAACGGTGCTTATTGGCGTTTTGTGTGATCCTGTACAGTTCGAGTCAAACCTGCAGGTCGGAAAGTCTCTATACGGGCATGCTAATTTACCCCCAGGAACATCCGCAGGAACACAGAACCTTTGACCCCGGAGGCGGAGGTAGGTCGATGCTGAGTGATCCGGCACAGCAGCAGGTGGAGGTAAATTTGCCCATGCCGGTAAACCGACCGGGCAGCTGGTTGGGCAAACAATGATGGTAGGCAATTAACAGCCCAGCGACGTTAATGAGCTGTCATATATGTCATTGGATCCGTAGGAAACCGAGTTGGTATTTGCAATATGCCGCCAAGCCGACATTGGCCAAGGATTCCGTGGTTATCGATAATGTTTGGCCCGAGTTGAGATCAAATAATGGCGGGGGAGGGGCACGTAGGCGTGAGCTGGCGCTGCTTTGTCAATTGTCCCTCATCCCTCATCGCCAATGCGACGATACTGCATGTAACACAAAAACCAAGACTGGCTTGGCGCACTATATTCTCGCAGCTGAGCAACCTGGTTCCGCCAGGGGCTCGGATTCTGGAAATTCTGGTGACACAAGTACATGAAACTGTAAAACCACACACACACACCTACACACACTGTGTGCTTGGACGTGGCGTCGACGACTTCTCCGGAGACAGCCACGATAAGCTCGGCAGTTCAGCATCACCATCGCACAGCGAGCACGTATGACCTTCCCATCTCACATCATTTCAATGCTGGGCTGGCAGATAGCCACCACATTTCGAGGCATCGCAGACATGACAACTGAGCCGGGTTGCCGCAACGAGATGGGTAGTGAGATGAGTGCGACACATATCATCGTGTAGACCCAATCCCGCTGACGGACTGCTGAGTGCGCAAGTGGCAAACAATGGATCACCAGGTACACCAACCGCGAGGACTGGGCCGGAGCGACAAGAGGCTATGGTACGCGCTGGCCTACCGTCGTGGTGCGAATCGAGGAGTGGACAGCGAGAACTTGGACCTGACGCATCGTATGGCGGTGAAACGGTGGACGACATAGGCCGCCTATCTACCGTAGGTAGCTAGAATACTACGGCCCTCGACCCAGATAACGACTGGCTGTCTAGTGGCGCGAGAGAGGCGCCGTGCGAGCGAAGGCAAGTATGTACATACCTAAGCCAGTGGAGAAGGCAGGTTGATGGCTGATGGTGGTGTGGCCCTCGGTCGTCAGCTGGACGCCTTTTGGCTGCACCTAGGCATACGTGCCTTTTCCATGCAGGACCGACATCCAACTAGCAACGTGAACTACAGGGAATGGTGGTTCCAGAAGGCAGGTTTCAGCTGTCAGGAACACCAAGGTCCACCAAGTCGTCCTCTGAGAGGACAATATTTCGATATCTGGCAATTGGAGCGGTTCATATCAAAACTAACATCAATTAGTGTAGATAGCTGTTGCGTCAGAGCCTGCCAAGACCTTGTAGATCATGGCCGAACTCCCGATCGTCAAGATCGCACGCAGCCTAGCCTCAGCCTTCCAATACAAGCCGGGGTCTACGGCAAAGATGGAGGAGCATCGCATCGTTGGAAGGGCCTCCAGGATCACCGGAAAAACTCACAGGGCTGACAGGAAGAGTCGAAGGAAGCGAGAGGGACCAGGCAGGCAGGAAGAACATCAGTATGACTTTGGCCCTCTCGGGGTTTGGATTCAGGATTGGAAACCGGCTAATGATGAGGCTGGGCGAGAAGGTGGTCGGCGGCTTAATATGAATGAATGACGATCTAGAACAGCTGACCTGGGTGGCATTGTCTTAGGACAAGGTGAAGTAAGGTAAGCTTATTAGGAAGAAAATGTGCTCTGCCGTGGTGTTGTGAAGTGGCGTGTCTTAAGATGCGACAGTCGCCGTCGTGATCTGTTTCTGTATTTTTAGAAGCGGGCTGCATGTCGAGCAGGCCTGGAGAAAGCGGTTATGAAACAAACAAGGCGTAAGCAACCACGTAAGTACCTACCTTAGTGTAGTACCTACACGCAAGCCTATGTACTGTACGTACCGGTTATGTAATGCAGAGCAACTTTGGTTTCCTGACCGTCGGGACGGGAGCGATGATGTCTATGATGACGGCTAACTATGCTGAGCATTAGCGACGAAGGGGTAGGGTTTGGTAGGGTTTGGTAGCGGCGAACTTTTACTCGTAGGCAGGTACCAGGCTAACTTAGTGTAACACATCACCGCTACAATCAGCCCTAGGGCAATCCCTACCTTGTATTTTTCAGAGAAGGTGGGAACCCCTGTCACTTTCTTCTCTACCCCTCGTCCCAGGGAAGAGCTAGGTTAGACGAGACGAAACCCCTCTTTAAGGTACCTTTCTCACTACTGTACCTAGGTGCTAAATCAGGCCATTTTCATCGCGTACCTACCTTACGTACTATATGTATGGATTATATATGTATGTACTTACTAATAAGGCTAGCACAGGTTGCTTAGTATGGTACCTGTGTACATTTAATATACCCGACTTGAGTACTTTATATACCTAAGGTAGGTAAGATTCAGCCTTTACTTTTTCTCTGGCCGCGTAATAAGAAGAGTAAGAAAAAAAAGCAAAGAAGAAAACGAATTCTATCATCAAATAATTAATTAATAGTGTGAATAATAAGTGATTGATAAATTGATAAACTGTTGCCATGCAATTGGGACAAGCTACGAGACTCCGCATGCCGCATTCCTTCCTCTCCACACATACACATGCATATATATACTTTAGTAGTTATAGTTATCTAACGGCCTGGTCTAACATGTAAGCAGATGTACTCCTGTACATACTTACGTACCTCCAGCTTCGGTCCCCTCGGTGCATCTGTAGGTATCTGTCCCAGCCTCGTCTTCGTCCCACGTCTTTTATCTCTTCCACCTCATCAGCCCGTAGACCGTCTCGTCTTATTCTCTCCCCCCCTCGTCGTCTCGCCGCCCACCTTTGCGTGTTGACGAATTAGATGGCGGAGCAGTAATCACACATCACCTATCCACTTTACCAGGCACACTCTTCGTATAGCCCAACTGTTTACGTACATAATCCCATACTGCCAAGCTTTTCCCTTCCCCAGCGTCCCTGTTGCTGTTCGGACTTTAAGGGAGTGAGACCTTTGCTTTGCCCCCCCTCCCTCTCCCTCACCCCTGGGCCCTGGCAGGGAGAGAGAGGTAGTTTTGGCTTTGGCCTTGTCTAACTAACCAAACTAAGGCATCATTATTATTCACAAGCCAACCGTCCCATCCTGTCCATCTCATCATCTTGCTTCAATTGCCCCTCCAACATTTCCCGCTTTGGGTTATCCTTCTACTGTCTCCCTCCCTCCATTCTCTCTCCCACATACACCCACACACACTCGCACACACACTCGCACACACACTCGCACACACACACACACACATTTCTTTTCTCTCTCTCTCTCTCTCCGTGTGCCAACCTGCCTCGCCTCTTCTCTTGCCACTCGCGATCTGCGCGGCAATATTGAAATTCCTTTTCCCAAGCCAACGACGCTTCCAAGAGGAAAAAACCGGAAGCCAAGGGAGACAACAACTACGACAGCAATCACGATATCAATAACATATTTCATTTCGCCAACCTTTGGTCTATACTTTACTTGGGTAGTTTTCTCTGCGGTATCCCCCTCCAATCGGCAGAATCTGTTCTCGACTTGATCTACTCCAACTCCCGCATCTGGATCCAGCCTTTCCGGTGGTTGGTTCGTTGCCCAGTCCAGGCACTCTGCTCTGACTCGTCATTGAGATGAACACGATAACTGGCTAGAGAGAGCCCAACTCGCTGCATAATTCCGTCGTCGATATCATCCGGCGTTGGCGCATCGTTGCATCGTCGCACCGGTCGCACGTCCGTCCTCAAGGCCTAAACGCCCAAGAATTTGTCACTTACTGGCCCCGTCTCAGCTTCAGCCGCTGCCCCCACCGAGCGTCTCTTATAGCACAACGCATCGCAGTAGAATACAAGATAACGACGCCGCCTGCTAACTCTCCGCCACCCGTCAAGGACGCTTCTTATGGGATACGTCTTCGGATGACTTGAGACGGCGTTTCATTCTCTTCCCCCTCTCTTCCCCCCACCGCCCATCCCGCCTCCGCCCTGGCTGCCCATCTATTAATTTGTGCAAAACATCTTATCTCCGCAGCCTCCGCTCCCCTTATCCCGTACTAGTGTAGACACAGGACATCCCGGGGAGCCGACTACTGTACTACGAAGCGGTTCTCGTTCCATCTGGGCTCTCTCTTGTCAGCCAAATCCTCGAGGTCCCGTTGAGACACTACATGATGGCTGCAGCTTTTCGCCCCGTTAACACGCCGATGACGATAGAGGTGAGGAAGGACGAAGCCATGGTGCCATCGCCCACCACGCCGACCCCCACGAAAGCCACCTTCGGCCAGCGTCCTCTCCCCACCTCGCCTTTTCCCCAGGCCGTCCAGATACCCGAAAGCATCGAAGAGAAGAAAACACCCCGACGAGAGAATTCCCAGCACTCGCGAAAGTCGCGCGGCGGCTCGGAAGATGTCGACATGGACGAGTCGGATGGAGAGGGCCACGGGGCTGATGATGGGGCTGGGTCGGACGACGAGAGCGTGAATGCGGATGGCTCGAGGTCGAACAAAAAGAAGAAATCCCAACGGTTCTACTGCACTGATTATCCTCCCTGTAATTTGAGTTTTACAAGGAGCGAGCATCTTGCCAGGCACATCCGGTATTATCTAGGCATTCTCTGCATACTAGCCGTGGACGTTCTGTGCTAACTGGGGGCTCTAGCAAACATACCGGCGAGCGACCATTTCAATGTCATTGCTCGAGACGCTTTTCGCGATTAGACAATTTGCGCCAGCATGCTCAAACTGTCCACGTGAATGAGGACATACCGATCGACTCTCTTGCTGCTACTGGCACGCGATTTCAACGACAGATTCGAACCGATAGGGTCCGTCAGCCTGGGAGGGCTCGTGCTTCGACCGGAGGCAGCTTAGGCACACCTGCTCGAGGGCATTCAAAATCCTTGTCCACTTCGAGTATCAGCTCTGTTGGATCCAACTTCAGTACCCGTGAAGACGTACGCCGGCGCCCGCCTCCGCTGGTTATGGCAGACCCGCGATCTCGACTTTCTATCGAGACTTACCCCCACGGTAACGATAACTACTCGTATCGACCAGCGTCTCCCAGCGATTTTAGTACGCCCACTTCCGCTACCTTCTCCACTGGACAGGGTAGCCCTCGGTGGGGTTCGGGAGTTGCTTCGCCTACTTCCTCTCATTCGCGATCTCACAGTTTATACGCTGGTAGTAGGACCCCTGGGAGGCGGCTTAGTGTGCCGTCTAGCAGTGTACCCTTCCAATCTCCCCATGGCACCGGTCTCGGCCGTCCCATGTTTGGTGCTGGGCCGATGAATTCCTCCAACCCTGCTGCTTTCTCGCCCGTCAGTAGCGTTCTCGCCTCGCCCACTTCTTCGATATTTTCAAGGAGAGAGTCGGCATCGAACGCCGATGACTGGCGCCGCCGTACATGGCACCCGGACTCTACCAATTTCCATGCCGCCAACCCTGGCAGTCGCTTAAGCCACGTACTTACTCCATCCCAGTTTCCAAGCCCGGGTAGCGGACCTGTGCCGATTGCTGCGCCGGCACCCCAGCAAAACACGACTCTTCGGTTGCCCGGGATTGAATCTTTCGGTCCCCTCCCCCATCGCCCGGCATCGCCGCCGAGGCGGAACCCATCCCCCATGATGATTGACTCTGAGGTAGCTCGTCCGCCAGCCTTGCTTCCCGCGGCTAATTCTGGCGAAGCCGATGAAAAGAGGAGTACGACCGGATGGGATATGGGCCTGCATCGAGGTCTTACAAGGCTGGATCTCACATCTAACACCCCCTTACAGACAGATACTGCCAGTTCCTGGGCACGCGAAGCTAGCCAAGCTGTTGAGGCGCAAGCCGAACGCGTTAGGCTAAACCCTCCGACAGTTAGGTTCAACGAGCCTATAATCGTTGAAAATGTGCCACCTAGCGTACATAGTCCTTCCCCTAGGGTATTTCACCAACATACAATGTCTGCGCCATCTATAGCATCTTCGAGAGAGTCAAAGCGCCGGGGGTGGTACCATGGTCCTGTGACGGTTCATGCCGACGCACCCCCCGAGAAGATCGCCCGTGTGGATCGCATGATTCACCCAAATATCAACGAGTTCCCTGGTTTCCCGGCGAGAGAGACCACTAACGCTCCTCCTAGGGAGAACAGCACGGGGGGGAAAGATAACATGCTCCGCTTGCAGGCTCTTGTGGCAGTTGCCACTAGTGAGGGAAACGCGACAACTGCTTATTAGACCTCCCTGCATGATCTTGAGGGTCGCATATAACGGATCTCTCGACCTGTTTGTCATCCTAGCATGACACAATACAGCTTCTTATAAGGAGCTACAGACTCCCATTTGCTATACCCATATCGACCCTCGGACCACGCACATTTGCTTTTTGTTTCTTCGCTTGTTAATTTCGACGCATGAGCTACGCATGATAAACGATTGCTACTCAACTTACGACATATACCATCTCCTATTTGTCTGGACAATTTACACTTGCATTTTATAGTGGCATGGGGGTATATGATGGCACGATTTGGCGTTTAGGGGCTTTTGGCTGATTTACGATGACGGGATGCTTCAAACCATACTACGCTCACTGCATAGCTTGGGACTCTCTCTGCCCTAGCTTACGTCAATTATCTCTTGGAAACTCGTGGGTCACTGATTTCCCTTTTATCTTCTTCGGATTGAGTTTGGTAGCAATGCACAGATATGGCGGTAGCGATGGTTTTCCTTGGTTGATGACTAATGACCCAAAGATACCCTTTCATTTTAAGATGGAGGGTAATCACAAGACGGGAGGGACTAGGTAGCGATGGTCTATTATTAAACTCGTGTTTCGCGAGACAGCGTTGCACGTGTTGTCGTTGTTCCTAACACGAGGGCGACGGCAGACTGTCTTGGTAATTAGACGTGACCAGCTTCGTATGAGGGGTTTCCCGGCACGTGGTTTGCAGGGCTTTGCATATTACGGGTGGGATTGATACCCTGAGTTTTCTTTTATTGCTGTAGCTAAACGTTGTCTCTTTTTTCCTCATCGTCGCCTTCTAGTACATCGCTTTATAATTTACTACTTTGAAAGAAAACCGAATAAATCTCTTGAATATTTTTATTTATTAATTAACAGTTTTAAAGATTTAATTTTAATAAGTTGTACTTATTTTATTATAATTATAAAATTAATAAATTAAATATTAAAATAAAAGTTTTTATATAAAATATTTATTATTATTAAAAAGATTTAATAACATATTATATAAGTGAGTAATTAAAATAAGCTTATAAACGAAATTTTATAGTTATTATACTTTTAATTATTAAAAATTATTTGCGTTATATTAAAATTAATTAATAATTACTATTATTTAAATCGTTTTATTTAGCTTTATACTTTAAAAACTAAATACTTTTTTTATATTAAATATTCGGTTTTTTAAAGCGTGATTTATATTATTTAATTTATTATATTTTTCGAGTTAAAACCCTTTAAAATTAAAATAAATAATAAATAAAATTAATTATAACTTCTTAAATTTTATATTATTAAATATATTTTTATTCGTTATATAAATACACGTATTATAACTAAATTAATTATATATGTTATATTATTTTTATTTAGTTATTACCCTTTTTTAAAACCCCCCTTTTTTATTATTAATTATAATATTATTCTTTTTAATTTATAAAGCTACTCTTTTTTTTATATTAAATAATCCTTTTATTTATAACTACTTATTTTTAGTTTTATATTATTTATTAAAAATATAATTTATCTCTTAAAAATAAATAGTTTTATTTCGTAATAAAAACATTTTATATATTAATATTAAAGTAATTTTTATAAGTTAACTATAAATATTTATAATACTTATAAAAAAACTTTTTTAATACCTTTTAATTTTATTTATAATATAATTAAATTATAAAAATACCTCGCGAGTTATTATAAATTTTTTAATTTTTTAAAATACTTAATTTATATCGAGATTAAAAAAGGATATACGCGCTTTTTATATAAAAAGTAATATAATAATAACCTTTTTTAAATTAAAAAAAACTAATTTAATTACGCGAAATTTAGTTTATATGTTCGAAATAATTATTATTATAATAAAAATTTTTATAAAGTTAATTAAAAAATCTTTTTTATAATATAAATATAATAATAATTTATTAAACCTTATAAATAATTATTATATATTTATTTTAAAATATTAAAATATATAAAGTTAAAAGGTTAAAATTTATATAATAAATAACTAAATATATAAAATATAATAATATTTTTTATAATAATAATTTTCGTAATTATTTAAAATTAAAAAGCGCGTTGTTTTTTTTGTTTTTTTTTATATATTTATAAAAATACTTTATAAAGTTTATATTAAGCTTATTTATAATTTAGTTATTATTTAACATCGTAATTTTACTTTTTAATAATAATAAGTTATTATAATATTATAAAACGAGGTATTTTTTTAATTAAAATAATATTTATATAACGAACCTCTTTATATGTTTTTAGTTAACTAACTTCATAAGTAAATATATACTGGGTTTTCTTAATTTAAAAGTAATAATAAATTAAGATTAATTTAAAAGATTTATAATATCTTGTTTATTAAAGAGATTTTAAAGTACTTTTATTATAATATTAAAAAGTAACTATAATCTTAAATTAATAATTAAAGAACTAAAATAAATAACTAAATACATGAGAAATCCCGTTTTTTTATACTTGTTTATTTTGTTTTTCATTCTTTATAATTGGTATGTTAAATACCTTTAAATCACTTTATTCACAGTGATTCATTTTATACTGCTAAATAGATACGTTTGGATCACTTTATTCATTTTGATCCATGTTACTGTTACAAACCAACTGTGTTGAAAGAATTTCCAGCAGGGGTAGTTAGACACGGATCAAGAATGTACGAACCAGTGGTCCCCTCTTGGTAATGTGATGTAACATCACGTGACCCAATTAAAGATGTTCATTTAATTAAGTTTAAAAAGAATTAAAAGTGTTTATTTGATTAAGTTTAATTCTCTTGGTATTTAATATATTAAACGAGAAAAACATATATAAAAGAGAATAAATATAAAAAAAATGGGATTTCTTATATATTTAGTTTTTTATTCTCTAGTTATTAATTTAAAATTATAATCACTTTTTAATATTATAATAAAAGTACCTTAAAATCTCTTTAATAAATAAAGCATTATAAATCTTTTAAATTAAAAAAACCTAATACATACTTATTTATAAAGTTAATTAATTAAAAACATATAAAAAGGTTTATTATATTTTAATAGCTCTTTAATGTAACGAACCTCCTTATGTGTTCCTAGTTAGCTAACTTTATAGGTAAGTATATATTAAGTTTTCTTGATTTTAAAGGTAATAATAAATTAAGATTAATTTAAAAGATTTATAATACTTTATTCGTTAAAGAGATTTTAAAGTATTCTCATTATAGTATTAAAGAGTAATTATAGGTTTAAATTAATAACTAAAAAACTAAAATAATTAATTAAAAACAAAAGGAATTTTTTTTTTATACTCGTTTTCTCTTTATATATAATTTCCGTTTTAATATGTTAAATACTTTTAAATTACTTTATTTAAAGTGATTTATATTACGTAATGTTATATAGAAATTCTTTATTTTATTAATATCTTTATAATTTATATCTTAATACCTTTATAAAAAACCCTTTTAATAGGTTAAATATATAATATTATTTCTTTCTTTTTAAAATCTTTATTTTAAAAATAATTTATAAGTTCATTTTTTTTTCATTTTTATTATGTTTAATAATTAAGTAGTTAAACGTTATTGTGATAATTAAAAACTTAAACGCAAAAAACTCTTTTAACATATTTATAAACTAAATATATATGTTAATATTATACTTTGCTTTTTTTATTTTAATTAGAAATTAAAATGTGTTATTATTAAGAGTAAATTAAAAAAATATAGCGAATATATTCGTCGTAATCATTTTTATAACGGTATAGAAATTCCTTTAAATTCTTTTAAGCGGTTAAATGTTAAAAAGGATTGTTTATTTCTTTAAAAGCGTTAAATAGAGGCGGCGCTCCTTAAACTTTAATCCGAAATAAATAAATTTATTACGCGCATTTTTAAGTTACGTTAACAACGTGACTTTCTCCGTAAAAAAGGTTTAAAAATGTTATAACGAGGTCTTTAAAACCTAGATAAATTAGAAAAGTAAAAACAACTTAAAAAAAAATAAAAGTGTCTTTAAACTAAATAATGTAACGAACCTTTTTATGTGTTCCTAGTTAATTAACTTCACAGGTAAATACGTATTAAGTTTTCTTAATTTTAAAGTAATAATAAATTAAAATTAGTTTAAATGATTTATAATGCTTTATTTATTAAAAAGATTTTAAGATACTTTTATTATAATATTAAAAAGTGATTATAATCTTAAATTAATAATTAAATATATAAGAAATTTCATTCTTTTTATATTTATTCTCTTTTATATACGTTTTTTTCATTTAATATGTTAAATATTAAGAAAATTAAACTTAATTAAATAAATACCTTTAATTAATTTACGTGATGTTGCATCACATTATAAAAAAAGGGGATCACTATATTACGACCTAACAAGGGTAAAAAGAATTAAAGTGGTCATGTAATCTAAGGTCACATGACTCTAAAAGGGAGAATGCCAAGATTCTCTGTTGTTCTCCTGAGAATTTAGGAGAATGTCAAGATTCTTTGTTGTTCTCCTAAGAATTTAAGAAAATATAAGTATAACTCCTTATAAAGAATGAAATATAAATAAATTAGAATTTCTTATGTATTTAGTTATTTAATTTTATTTCTTAACTATTAATTTAAAACTATAATCACTTTTTAACATTATAATAAAAATACTTTAAAACTTCTTTAATAAATAAAACATAGTGAATTATTTAAATTAATCTTAATCTATTATTACCTTTAAATCAAAAAAACCTAGTACGTATTTACTTATAAAATCAATTAACTAAGAATTTATAAGGAGGTTCGTTACATTTTAATAGCTCTTTAATTAATGCTTAATATTAATTTAAAAGAAAGGACTTTTAATCGAACCGTCTCAAGATAAACATGCCCCTTAAAACTAAAAAGTAACAAAAAAAAACAAAAAAAATTAATAATTAATAAGCTCTTAAACGAAAACTTTAAATTCTTTTATAGTATAACAAAAAAGTTTAAAAAAACCAACATAAAAGTTAATTATAATTATAATTAAAAAAGAGTCATAAAAGGACACTTTAAAAGCTTAACAAAAAAAATCATTTAAGAAAAAAGAAAAAGAGAAAAAAAAAACACCTAAAAAAGAAAACAAACAAGCAAGATAACCTTTACCTCTTAAAAATAAACAACTGAAACCACTTTTAAACGATAATAA
The DNA here is from genome assembly GCA_022695795.1 of Biscogniauxia marginata. Classification (NCBI taxonomy): domain Eukaryota; kingdom Fungi; phylum Ascomycota; class Sordariomycetes; order Xylariales; family Xylariaceae; genus Biscogniauxia; species Biscogniauxia marginata. Next base: position 740,408 of record MU404061.1, on the reverse strand, counting down.
CCCTAATAACTTAAACGACGAAAACAATATAACAACCCCTAATATAAAGGGGTTTAAACTAATTATACCTAGTAAATATAATAAGTTAAACGATTTAAAAGGATTTTTAATCCAAGTCGAAACCTACTTACGGTTTTATTATAAAACGATTACCATTAAAAAATAAAAGGTTTTCATAATATCCCAGCTCCTCGTCAAAACTGCCTTAACCTGGTTTTAACTAGTGTTAAAAAATCATTTAAAAAACGAATTAAACGCCTAAAAAGATATAAAAAAATCTTTAAAAATTATAAAGAGTTTAAAAAACAACTTAAATCTATATTTAATAATCTAATTCTCAAGTAACAAGCTAAAACTCGACTTTATAAACTACGACAAAATAAAAAGGCTTTAAATTACATTATTAAGTTTAAGAAACTCGTAAACTAATTATAACTACTTATTAAAAACTTATATTACTTATTTTATTAAAAACTAAAAAACTATATAAAAAATAAGTTATATAAAATAAATTTATATAAAAAAAAACCTAAAAAAGTTTAATAATTACATTATAATAATAATTGCCATTAATAACAAAAACTTCGAACGGTACCTTAAAAAGAAAAAGATAGTATAACGAAGAAATAACGATTAACTGAAAAGAGGAAATCATAAAAGCGGTATCGAAACTAAGAAAGGCACTAAAACCAAGTTAAACCCCATTAAAATTAACGTTACTCAAAAGAAGTAAAAGAAACGAGATAAATTAACTATTAAATGTTTTAATTATAAAAAAAAACATTATAAAAACAAGTACCGAAGTCCTAAAAAATAAAAACCAAGAATAAGAAGAATTCCTTAACCCGAAAAAAGAACTTTTAAAACAAGAGTTTATTTCGAAAATAATAAGGAGGTAAACTAAGTATTTACTATTATTACTATTAAAACAAAAAAAAACAAAGAAGTCTTTATAAAAAAAATCTATAAATATTATTAGGTTAACTATAAAGACTATTTAAAAAATAATTATTTATATTTAAAATATTTTACATTAAAACAAGCTAAATAAAGATATAACGAAAATAAATTATCATATAAGTATAATAACTATAAACTAAAATACGACTTAGGAATTAAGTTAAACCATAATGAGCTATATTAAAGCCACTATAACGATAATAAGTATAAAACCTATTAAAGAAAAAACCAGCATAATAGCTTAAATTAAAGGTTTTATATAGATAATAGCTGCGATATTTATTAAAACTTAAGAGAATATGTATCGTTATATTAAAGCTTTTATATTAACGACGTTTATTAAGTATATAAAAATTCTAAGGATAAAACCGGTTATTATCCTTAAAAACTAGAAAATAATAACACGAAAGAAAATAAATGTATTTATAATAACGTCCTATGATGGTTATATTACTTTAAAGCATATTATTTTCACTCAAGTTCCGAAAGAAGTAACGAAGTAATTACTAAAAATTGTATGTATTATACTTTAATACTATACGACGTACACGATTTGTTTAAAGCGGGTTTCGAAAAAAACGAAATTAAAAACGAGTTATAAGAATTATAAAAAGAACTATATTTTCTATAATAACTTAAAAAACGAGCTAAGTATAACACTAGTTTATTTAGCTTAATAGGAAAGCACTTAACAAAATAATAAGTAAAAATACGTGTAATTAAACTAAGTTATAAATAAATCGTTAAAGTATACCTTTAAAAAAAGGGAAAATTCCTAAAAATTAATATAAACTTATAAAGAAATATTAAATTACCTTTAATAAATAAACTTAAGAATTATATACTTTATTTAAAGATAATTTAAAACTTTAAGAAATTTCGAGTTAATAAAAAAACAAATTTAGGTTATAAAAAGGCCTTTGAAAAAGAATTAAAGTTTTAATGTGTAAGGTTTTACATAAAAGATAAACCTTTTACCCCTTATTACGTAAAAAATAGTTAAAGAAACTATTTAAATAATGATTACTAAAAATACGCTTTTATAAAAGCTTAAAAATGGAAGGACATCCGGGTTATAATAATTTAAAGAAACCTAAAAAAGAAAAGGCGTGGAAAACCAAAAAACGGTAAAAGCTCTCGCTAGTAAGGCAGCGAGAAGCCATAAATAACAAGTCTTTATATAAAGTCTAATTAAGACTTAATAATACCATTAAAACTAGAGTTAAGTATAATAAAAAGGAGTATAAAGCCTTTATAAACTTAAGAATAAATAAAAGTTATATTTTAGTTAAAATAGCTTAAAAAGACAAAATATTATAAATATATAAATAAAGTTTATATTAATTACGAAACTTCGAAGAATATATATTTAGTTACAAGAATGATAAAATGCTAAGAAAAATAATCCCTCTCTCGATAATCATTTAAAGATATCTTAAGTAAGTCATTTTTAACATTATATATATATTAAATCACGATATAATACTAGGAATGAATTAACTTAAAAAAAGTAATTTACGAATAAATTTCGAGATAAACACGCTTTATTAAAATTAGAAATAAGAGGAGTTAACTATTATAAGTTACGAGATAAGTACCGCAAATAACTTTAAAGAAATAAATATAAAAACGAAATATATTACTTATATAATTCAAGTAACTAAGCTTAAAAATCTAACGAAAAAAGTATTACGTAAGTACCTCCGTTTTTATAAATTGTTTAGAAATAAGACAAAAAAAGAATTATTAAAATATAATTAATAAGATTATTAGATTTACTTTAAAGAAAGAAAATAACTAAAACTATTTCTAGTATATCTTATAAATTAGGAAAAATAAAAAGCATTATAAAAAGGAATTTAAAAGGATCTTAATAAAGGATATATTTAAGAATTAAAGTCCTTGTTAAGATACTTAGTAATTATAATACTTAAAGTCGATAGAGACGAGAAGTAATATGTTAATAAAAAAGGAAACCTAGTATAGCGACGAGTAATTAATTATTAACACCTTAATAAAATAACCAAAAAAACGGATATTTATTATTATTAATAAAACTCATAAGAGGATAAATCAAATAAGCCTAAATCTTTATAGTACTAAACCTTCGTAATAAATATTATATAATTAAAATAACTAAAAAACACGAATAATATACCGCATTTTAAACGATATATAAACATTATAAATATAAAGTTATACCGTTTAGACTTATTAACGCACTTATTACATTTTAATATATAATTATAACGATTCTTCGTAAGTTTCTAGATAAATTTGTATTTATTTATTTAAACGATATATTAATTTATTTAAAAAGCGAGAAGGAATATAAAAAACATGTAAAACAAGTGTTAAAAGCCCTAGAAAAAGTAAACCTATTTGTTTATTCAACTAAAAATAAATAATATATTAAAAAACTAAACTATTTAGGGTTTATAATAAGTCTAGGAGAAATCCGCATTTAAAAAGGGAAAATAGCAATAATTAAGGATTAGTTAAAACCTAAAAATGTTATAAACATACGTGTATTTCTTAGCTTTATTAACTACGTTAAATAATTCATTAAAGATTTTAGGTATATCGCTAAACTATTAACGGAATTAATTATCTTAACAAAAACAAAAAAGGCTTTCCATTTTATTAAAAAAGCTAAATAAGCTTTTTAGTAACTAAAAGAAGTTATAACTAGTGAGGTTATATATAAACTTTTAAACGAAAATAAAAAGAAATAACTAAAGATAAACGCCTTAGATTTCGTTATTAAAGTAGTTTTAAAGCAACTAAAAAATAATAAGAAATAATACTTAGTCGCGTACTTATTTAAAGCACTATATAATGCTAAATTAAACTATTAAATTTATAATAAGGAATTATTAATAGTTATTAAAGCATTAAAGGAATAAGAACTATAACTTAGCAAAACTAAGGAACCTATCGATATATATTTAAATTATAAAAACCTTACACGATTCATAATAATATAAACGCTTAATTAAAGACACGAGCGTTAAATGATTTTCTTGTTTAATTTTAATTTTAAAATCCAGCATATTAAAAAAAAAGAAAAGATTTAAATAAATCTTCTTAATAAAAAAAGAGATTATAAATTAAAAATTAATAAAAGAAATGTTTAAATATTTAAACAACAAAATAACGAATTAATTATATTAATTTATATACAAATTAATATAGGAAACTAGAAACAACGTTTCAAGGAAAATTATAATTAAAAAGAAAAATAATTATAATCTCAACAAGGATCTAACGACGAACTTCTCTCGTATAAGAAAAAGGTATACGTATTAAAACGAGTATAAAACGAATTCGTTAAAGAATTTCATAAATATCCTCTACATAGTTACTAAGGAATTTTCAAAACAATAAAACGACTTTAAAAAGAATTCGACTTTTTAGAAATGCGACAAATAATTAAAAGAATTATAAAGAATTATAACATTTATAATAAGGTTAAAGCATTACGATATAAACTATATAAATTATTACAATTAACTTAAATACCTAATAAAGCGTGGCATATAATTACATGGGATTTCATAATAAAACTTTTAAAGTTAAAAGATTTTATTATAAAAGTACTTTATAACAACATATAAGTAATCGTTAATAAACTCACGAAATATACTTACTTTTTACTATTTAACGAATTAAGTATAATAAAATAACTAACTTTTAATTTCTTAAGAAAATACGTTAATAAATATAAACTACTAAAACGTATTGTTTTAAATAAATCTAATAAAACAAATAAAAGTTAAATAAAAGTTATTTATAACGTATTATCTCTAAATAAATAAATAAATAAATAAACTAAATTAAATAATAAAACAATATTTACAAAGTTATATTAACTAAGAAATAAATAATTAAGTAAAATTACTATTAATAGCTTAAATAATATATAATACTTTAATTAACGAGGACATAAAAATGTTACTACACGAGGTAATATACAAGCAAAAAGCGGAAATCTAAAAACAACCAATCGAACTCACGAAAACACTAAAAGTCGAAATAAAAGCCTTAAAAGCAGAAGTACTATCCGAAAAGGTCTAGGTAATATAATAACAGCTATAAAAAGAATTATAATTTATTTAAGATAAAATAATAAAGTATTATAATAAAAAAAGAATTAAAAGACTAATTCTTAAGAAAAAAGATATAATTTATTTATTTTATTAACGATAAAGCGTAACATTAAAAACACCTTAAATTAAAATAAAACGACTTAATAAAAAACTTAAATTTAAGAAGTTAAAACTATATAAAATTAAAAAGGTTATTTTAAAAGTTAATTATAAGTTAGCGCTACCGAAAAGATCTAGAATATATCTTATATTTTATGTTTTACTTTTAAAACTAGCATTAAATAACGCCATATTAAAAAACCAATTAAAATTTAAAGAAAACCTTAATAAATACGAAATAAAAAGAATACTAAATTTAAAATGGATTAAAAGTTAATTATAGTATTTTATTAAATAAAAAGGTTACCCACTAAAAAAAACACTTAAAAACCATTTAAACATTTAAAGAATTTAATGGCTAAGCTTAAAAGCTTTTACCGCTAGAACCCAGATCGCCTAAAGAGATCTAAAGACCTAAGTCGTGATTTAGTTGCGACCAGTCAAAAGAGAGGACGGCCTCGGAAGCAACTTTAACCTATTTAGTTAAAAACTATTATTTAGCTTAAAAACGCTTTTACTCCGCCTTAATATATTTCTAATCCTTTAATTTATCCAGGTTTTAAAGTTCGCGTTAAATAAATTAAATCTCATATTTATATAATTATTCGAATTAACGATTTAATTACGTAATCTTATTTAATAATTCTTAAAGTTGTTAAATAACTACTTGTTTTTCTCGATTTATTTTAAGTTTTTTTCTCTAGATATTTTAAAAAGATTTTAAAGAAATGTAATTACCGTTATAAAAAGTGGTATTAATCTCGTTATAATTTTAACATTTTTTCCGATCTTTTAACATTTTACATAATAAGCCCCTCTTAAAATAGCGAATATAAAACATAATTATATATTTAAATTAATCGATAACGGCGGCTAATTCGTGTTAATATTTAAAGGAATTTTTTTTTAAACTTATTCGCACATTTTTAATAACACGATAAAATAATATAATTAAAATAAAAAGTTATTAAGAAAAAAAGTTTTAAAAATAAAACCATTTAAAGGGGAAATATAGTGTTACGACTTAATAAAGGTAAAAGGAATTAAAGTAGTTATATAATTTAAGGTTATATAACTTTAAAAAGAAGAATACCAAGATTCTTTATTGTTCTCCTAAGAATTTAAGAGAATGCCAAGATTCTTTGTTGTTCTCCTAAGAATTTGAGAGAATATAGGTATAACTCCTTATAAAGGATGAAGTATAAGTAAATTAGAATTTCCTACGTATTTAGTTATTCATTTTTGTTTTTTAGTTATTAATCTAAAACTATAATCACTTTTTAACACTATAGTGAAAGTACCTTGAAACCTTTTTAACAAACAGAACATAGTAAATCACTTGAACCAATCTTAACTCATTATTACTTTTAAATTAAGAAAACTTAATACGTACTTACCTGTGAAGTTAGCTGACTAGGAATCCATAGGGAGGTTCGTCACACACTAGTTTATTTAGTTTTAATTTATACCCGATTACCCTTACTAGAAATCCTTTTAACATAGTTAATTTGTAATATTATTTCTCCCTTTTTAAATTCTTTGTTTTTAAAGATTTTTCTTTTTAGTAAGTTCCCTTTTTTATTATCGTTATAATATTCGGTATATTTAAATCTATTTCGAAATCTTTAAAAACTTAATATAAATTCCGTGATTTCACTGCTATTTATATTCGTTTATATAGTTATAAAGTGTTTCCTTGTTTTTATTATTTTAAAATAGATTTTCGTTATTTTATAATGCTTTAATTTAAAACATGTTTTTATTATACGGTTAAAGCTCGTAATTATTATAACGGTTCTAGTATTAAAATATTTAATTTAACGGATCTCGGTCGCGAGAGAGATTATATTATTAACGAGCGTTATAAAGCGGAAAAAGAGCTTTAAGCCTTTATCGGTTATTTTACTCGTTTTTGCAAATAAGAGGAGTATTTATAAAAAAGGGGTTTAGAAATGTTAAAACGTGGTTTTTCTTTTATAAAAAAGCTCGAAAAACTAGAGTTAAAAAAATAAAAACGTTTAAAAAAGAAATAAAAACGTTTTTAAATTAAATAACAATTTTTAATTGAGTAAGTTAGAGTTGTTTTCGAGGCCGTTTTTTCTTTTAACTTTTAAGACTTTTTAATTAATCTGGGTTTTAACGGTAAAAGTTTATAAGTTTATTTATTAGGTTTTTTAAGTGTTTTTCTCGGGTGGGTAACCTTTTTACTTAATAAGATATTATAATTAATTATTAACTTATTTTAAATTTTAATTAGTTTTTTAATAAAGCGTTTTTCGGTGTTAATTTTAAAAGTAAAACATAGAATATAAAATATATTTTAAATCTTTTTAAAAGAAAAAGTTTATAATTAACTTTTAAAATGACTTTTTTAATTCTATATAGTTTTAACTTTTTAAACTTAAGTTTTTTATTAGGTCGTTTTGTTTTAATTCAAGGCGTTTTTATTAATACGCTTTGTCGTTAACGAAGTAAGTAGATTATATCTCTTCTTTTAAGAATTAATTTTTTAATTCTTTTTTTGTTATAATACTTTGTCATTTTATTTTAAATAAATTGTAACTTTTTTGTAATTATAATTATATTATTTAGACTTTTTCGGATAATATTTTTACTCTCGGGGTTTTTATTTCGACTTTTAATATTTTCGTGAGTTTAATTAGTTATTTTTGAATTTATGCTTTTTAACTATATATTATTTCGTGTAATAATATCTTTATGTTTTTATTAATCGAAATGTTATATGCTATTTAAATTATTAATAGTAATTTTACTTAGTTATTTATTTCCTAGTTAATATAGTTTCGTAAATATTATTCTATTATTTGGTTTAGTTTTTTTATTTATTTGTTTATTTAGGGATAATATGTTATAAATAACTTTTATTTAACTTTTATCCGTTTTATTAAGTTTATTTAAAATTTTAAAGTGAATAGTTTATCTTTATTTAAAATAATACGTTTTAATAATTCATGTTTATTAACGTATTTTCTTAAGAAATTAAAAGTTAGTTGTTTTATTATACCTCACTAGTTACAACTTTTTTTAGTTACTAAAAAGCCTATCTAGCTTCTTTAGTGAAATGGAAAGCCTCTCTTGTTTTTGCTAAGGTAGTTAATTCCGTTAATAGTTTAGCGATACGCCCGAAATCTTTAATAAGTTATTTAACGTAATTAACAAAGCCAAAAAATACGCGTACGTTTATAACACTCTTAAGTTTTAACTAATTCTTAATTATTGTTATTTTCCCTTTTTAAATGCGGATTTCTCTTAAACTTATTATAAACCTTAAATAATCTAGTTTTTTAATATATTATTCACTTTTAATTGAATAAATAAGTAGATTTACTTTTTTTAAGGCTTTTAATACTTGTTTTATATGTTTTTTATATTCCTTCTCGTTTTTTAAATAAATTAATATATCGTTTAAATAAACGAATATAAATTTATCTAGAAACTTATAAAGAATCGTTATAATTATATATTAAAATGTAATAAGTGCGTTAATAAGTTCAAACGGCATAACTTTATACTTATAATATCTATATATCGTTCGAAATGTAATATACTATTTATATCCTTTAGTTATTTTAATCATATAATATTCATCGTAAAGGTCTAGTATTATAAAGATTTAAATCTTATTAATTTGTCCTTTTATAAGTTTTATTAATAGTAACGAGTATCCATTTTTCTTGGTTATTTTATTAAGGTGTCGGTAATTAATTACTTGTCGCTATATTAAATTTCTTTTTTTATTAATATATTATTTCCTGTTTTTATCGACTTTAAATACTATGATTACTAGGTATTTTAACGAGGACTTTAATTCTTAAATATATCCTTTATTAAGATCTTTTTAAATTTCTTAATTTATAAGATATACTAAAAATAATTTTAGTTATTTTTTTTCCTTAAAATGGATTTAGTGATCCTATTAACTATGTTTTAATAATTCTTTTTTTATTTTATTTTTAAATAATTTATAGAACCGGAGGTATTTACGTAATACTTTTTTTCGTTAGATCTTTAAGCTTAGTTACTCAAATTATATAAACGATATATTTCGTTTTTATATCCGTTTCTCTAAAGTTACTTGCGATATTTATCTCGTAACCCGTAATAATTAACTCCTCTTGTTTTTAATCCTAATAAAGCATGTCTATCTCGAAATTTATTCGTGAATTACTTCTTTTAAGCTAATTTATTTTTAGTATTATGTCGTGACTTAATATATATATAATGTCAAAAATAACTTACTCGAGATGTCTTTAAATGGTTACTAAGAAAAGAACTATTTCTCTTAACACTTTATTATTCTCGTAATTAAATATATATCTTTTAAAGTTCCGTAATTAATATAAACTTTATTTATATATTTATAGTATTTTATTTTTTTAAGTTATCTTAATTAAAATATAATTTCTATTTACTTTTAAGTTTATAAAGGCTTTATACTCTCTTTTATTATACTTAACTCTAGTTTTAATAATATTATCGATTCCCGACTAGACTTTATATAAAGACTTACTATTCATAGCTTCTTACTACCTTACTAGCGAGAGCTTTTACTGTTTTTTGGTTTTCTACGCCTTTTCTCTTTTAGGTTTCTTTAAGTTATTATAACCCGGATGTCTTTTTATTTTTAGGCTTTTATAAAAGCGTGTTTCTAGTAATCATTATTTAGATAGTTTCTTTAACTATTTTTCACGTAATAAGGGGTAAAAGGTTTATTTTTTATATAAAACTTTATATATTAAAACTTTAATTCTTTTTCGAGGGCTTTTTTATAACTTAAATCTGTTTTTTTATTAACTTAAAATTTCTTAAGGTTTTAAATTATTTTCGAATAAAATATATAATTCTTAAGTTTATTTACTAAGAGTAATTCGATATTTCTTTATAGGTTTATATTAATTTTTAAGAACTTTCCCTTTTTTTTAAGATATATTTTAACGATTCGTTTATAACCTAGTTTAATTATACGTATTTTTACTTATTATTTTGTTAAGTGCTTTCTTATTAAGCTAAATAAACTAGTGTTATATTTAGCTTATTTTTCGAGTTATTATGAAAAATGTAGTCCTTTTTATAATTCTTATAACTCGTCTTTAATTTCGTCTTTTTCGAAACCCGCTTCGAGCAAGTCGTGTACGTCGCATAATACTAAGATATAACATATATAATCTTTAATAATTACTTCGTTACTTTTTTTAGAACTTAAGTGAAAATAACATGTTTTAAGGTAATGTGGCCATCGTGAGACGTTATTATAAATATATTTATTTTTTTTCGTGTTATTACTTTCTAGTTCTTAAAGATAGTAACCGGCTTTATTCTTAAAACTTTTATGTACTTAATAAGCGTCGTTAATATAAAAGCTTTAATATAACGATATATATTCCCTTAAGTTCTAATAAACATTGCAGCTATTATTTATGTAAAACCTTTAGTTTAGGCTATTATGCTGGCTTCTTCCTTAATAGGTTTTATACTTGTCGTCGTTATAATGGCTTTAATGTAACTTATTATAGTTTAATTTAATTCCTAAGTCGTATCTTAATTTATAGTTATTATACTCGTATAGTAATTCGTTTTCGTTATATCTTTGTTTAGCTTATTTTAATATAAAATATTTTAAGTATAAATAATTCTTCTTTAAATAGTTTTTACGGTTAACTTAATAATATTTATAGATTTTTTTATAAGGACTTCCTCGTTTTTTTCTGCTTTAATAATAATAATAATAAATACTTAATTTACTTCTTTATTATTTTCGAAATAAACTTTTACTTTAAAAGTTTTTTTTTCGGGTTAAAAAATCCCTTTTGTTCTTAGTTCCTGTTTCTTAAAACTTCGGCACTCGTTTTTATAATGTCTTTTCTTTTTATAGTTAAAACACTTAATGATTAACTTGTCTCGTTTCTTTTGCTTTTTTTAAGCAACGTTAATTTTAATAAGGTTTAACTTGATTTTAGTGCCTTTCCTAGTTCCGGTACCGCTTTTATAATTTCCTCTTTTTAGCTAATCGCTATTCCTTCGTTATACCGGTTTTTTTTTAAGGTACCGTTTAAAGTTTTCGTTATTAATAGCAATTATTATTATAATGTAATTATTAAACTTTTTTAAGTTCTTTTCTTTATATAGGTTTATTTTATATAATTCATTTTTATATGGTTTTTTAGTTCTTAATAAAATAAGTAATATAAGCTCTTAATAAGTAGTTATAATTAGCTTATAAGATTCTTAAACTTAACAGCGTAGTTTAAAGCCTTTTTATCTTGTCGTAATTTATAAAATCGAGTTTTGGCTTATTACTTAAGGATTAAATTACTAAATATAAATCTAAGTTGTTTTTTAAATTTCTTATAATCCTTAAAGACTTTTTTTGTGTTTTCTTAGGCGTTTAATCCGTTTTCTAAATAATCTTTTAATATTAGTTAAAACCAGGTTAAAACAGTTTTAACAAGGAGCTAAAATATCATAAAAACCTTCTATTTCTTAATAGTAATCGTTCTATAATAAAACCATAAATAAGTTCCGGCTTAAATTAAAAATCCTTTTAAATCGCTTAATTTATTATATTTATTAAGTATAATTAGTTTAAAACCCTTTATATCGAGGGTTATTATATTGTTTTCGTCGTTTAAGTTATTAAGTGTGACGAACCTCCCTGTGTGTTCCTAGTCAGCTGACTTCACAGGTGAGTACGTACTAGGTTTTCTTGATTTAAAGGTAATAGTGGATTAAAATTGGTTTAAGTGATTTATAATGTTATGTTCATTAAAGAGGTTTCAAGGTACTCTTATTATAGTATTAAAGAGTGACTATAGTCTTAAATTAATAGCTAAAAAGGGAAAGATTAATTATATAAGGAAATTCTAATTTATTTATACTCGTTTTTCCTTTTATATAATTAATTAAATAATTGAATTATAAGTTGTTTTACCTATTATTTACTTATTCGATGGGGTCACGTGCGTAATACGCGTTTCTTCATTTTAGGAGTCTTGTAACATTATTCTTCCCCTTTGAGAATCTTTGTCCCAAAGATGAAAAGAGTATTAACTAACCTCTTTTTTGATTTATTAAGAGGTTTAAGCCTTTTTTAACTTAGTTTATAATGTCTTATCGTATAATAAAATTTTATAAAGAAAATTCTAACATCTCGCGTTAAACTGAGAAACAAACTAAGAACAGGGTAGCTTTTTTAAACTTTATTACTTTTCATAATAAGAAAAAGATGGTTTGTTTTTATTACGAGCGTAATAAAAAAGATTATATTGCTTCGAAAGATTTTAATTATATAATATTTATCGCGAAGATTTAGTGCTATAAAGATTTAGGCTTTACTAATTTATCCTTTTATAAGTTTTATTAGTAATAACGAATACCCGTTTTTCTTAGTTATTTTATTAAAGTGTCGGTAGTCGATCACTTATTACCACACTAGGTTTCCTTTTTTATCGACATATTATTTCCCGTTTTTATCGACTTTAAATACCATAATTGCTAGGTATCTTAACGAGAATTCAAATTCTCGAATATATCTTTTATCGAGATCCTCCTAGATTCCCTTTTATAATGCTCTTTATTTTTCCTAATTTATAAGATATACTAAAAATAATTTTGGTTGTTTTTTTTCTTTAAAATGAATTTAGTAATCTTATTAACTATGTTTTAATAATTCTTTCTTTATTTTATTTTTAAATAATTTATAGAAACGAAGGTACTTACGCGGTACTCTTTTCGTTAGATTTTTAGGCTTAGTTACTTAAATTATATAGGCGATATGTTTCGTTTTTATATCCGTTTTTCTAGAGTTACTTGCGGTACTTATTTCGTAACCCGTAATGGTTAACTCCTCTTGTTTTTAATCTTAATAAAGCGTATTTATCTCGAAATTTATTTATGAATTACTTTTTTTAAGTTAATTCATTCTTAAGATTATATCGTAATTTAATATATATATAATGTTAAGGATAACTTATTTAAGATGTTTTTAAATAGTTACTAAGAAAGGAATTATTTCTTTTAATACCTTATCATTTTTATAATTAAATATATTTCCTTTAAAGTTTTATAACTTATATAGATTTTGTTTATATACTTATGATATTCTATTTTCCTAAGCTACTTTTACTAAAATATAACTTTTATTTATTCCTAAATCTATTAAGGCTTTATATTCCTTTTTATTATACTTAATTTTAGTTATAATAGTATTATTAAGTTTTAACTAGACTTTATATAAGGACTTGCTATTTATAACTTCTCGTTGCCTTACTAATAAGAGCCTTTACCGTTTTTTGGTTTTTCACGTCCCTTTTTTTTTAGTTTTCTTTTAATTGTTATAACCTAAATATCCTTTTATTCTTAAGCTTTTATAAAAGCGTATTTCCAGTAATTATTACTTAAATAATCTCTTTAATTTCCCTTTACGTAGTAAAGGGTGAGAGGTTTATCCTTTATATAGAACCTTATATATTAAAACTTCAATTTTTCTTTAAGGGCCTTTTTGTAATTCAAGTTTATTCTATTAACTCGGAATTTCTTGAAGTTCTAGATTATCCTTAAATAAAATGAATAATTATTAAGTTTATTTACTAGGGGTATTTCGATGTCTTTCTTTAGGTTTATATTGATTTCCGGAAGTTTTTCTCCTTTTTTGAGGTATGCTTTAATAATTCGTTTATAGCCTTATTTAATTATACATGTTTTTACTTACTATTTTATTAAGTGTTTCCTTATAAAGCTAAATAAATTAATATTATATTTAGTTCGTTTTTTAAGTCATTATAAAAAATATAATCCTTTTTATAATTCTTATAATTCTTTTTTAATTTCGTTTTTTTCGAAACCTGCTTTAAACATATCATGTATGTCGCATAGTATTAAGATGTAATATATATAACCTTTAACCATTGTTTCGTAGCTTTTTTCGAAGCTTAAGTAAAAATAACATACTTTAAGGTAATATAGCCATTATGAGGTGTTATTATAAATATACTTATTTTCTTTTGTGTCGTTACTTTTTAGTTCTTAAGGATAATAACCGGTTTTATCCTTAAAGTTTTTATGTATTTAATAAGCGTCGTTAATGTAAAAGCTTTAATGTAATAATATATGTTTTTTTAAGCTTTAATAGGTATTATAATTATTATTTGTGTAAAACCTCTAGTTTAAGTTATTATATTGGCTTTTTCTTTAGTGGATTTCGTATTTATCGTTTTTGTAGTGGCTTTAATGTAAATCATCATGGTTTAATTTAATTCCTAAGTTGTATTCTAGCTTATAATTATCGTATTTGTATAGTAGTTCGCTTTTGTTATATCCTTATTTAGCTTGTTTTAGTGTGAGATATTTTAAATATAAGTGGTTATTTTCTAGATAGTTTTTATAGTTAACTTAATAAAATTTATAAACTTTTTTTATAGGGGCCTTCTTAATTTTTTCTGCTTTAATAGTGTTAATAGTAAATACTTAGTTTATTTCTTTGTTATTTTCGAATTAAACTCTTATTTTAATGACTCTTTTCTCGGGTTAAGGAATCCTTTTTATTCTTAGTTCTTGTTTTTTAAGATTTCGGTATTTGTTTTTATAATGTTTTTTCTTTTTGTAATTAAAACATTTAATAGTTAATTTGTTTCGTTTTTTTTTGTTTTTTTTAAATAACGTTAATTTTAATGGGGTTTGACTTGGTTCTAGTGCCTTTCTTGGTTTTGGTACCGCTTTTGTGATTTCTTCTTTTTAACTGATCGCTATTCTTTCGTTATACCGTTTTTTTCTTTTTAAGGTACCGTTCGAAGTTCTCGTTATCGATGGTAATTGCTATTATGATGTAGTTATTGAATTTTTTTAGGTTCCTTTCTTTGTATAGGTTTATTTTATATAACTTATTTTTTATATGGTTTTTTAATTCTTAATAAAATAAGTAATATAGGCTTTTAATAGGTAGTTATAATTAGTTTATGAGTTTCTTGAACTTAACGGCGTAATTTAAAGCCTTCTTATTTTGTTATAATTTATAAAATCGAGCTTCGGCTTATTATTTAAGGATTAAATTGCCGAATATAAACTTAAATTGTTTTTTAAACTCTTTATAATTCTTGAAGACTTTTTTTGTGTTTTCTTAGGCGTTTAATCCGTTTTTTAGATAGTTTTTTAATATTAATTAAAACCAGGTTAAAACGGTTTTAGCAAGGAGCTGGAATACCGTGAAAACCTTTTATTCCTTAATAGTAATCGTTTTATAATAGAACTATAAATAGGTTCCAACTTAAATTAGAAATCCCTTTAAATCGCTTAACCCATTATATCTACTAAGTATAATTAATTTAAAACCCTTTACGTCGAGGGTTGTCATATTATCTTTGTCGTTTAAATCGTTAAGGTCGTTATCGTTTAAAGGTAGTTACTTATTTCTAGGAGGTAGGGGTTGTCTTGTTTATTCTTTAAGTATTTTTTCTTCCTCCTTTTCTTCTTCCTTAAATGCTTCTTCTTGTTGATCTTTTAATATGTCCTTTTATAACTCCTTTTTAACTATAATTATAATAAACTTTTATATTGATTCTTTTAAACCTTTTAATTATATTGTAAAAAGACTTAAAGTTTTTATTTAAAAGCTTATTAATTATTATTCTTTTATTTATTTCTTTTTTTATTACCCTTTAGTTTTAAGGGGCATACTTATCTTAAAACGATTTAATTAAAAGTCCCTTCTTGTTATAGATCTCGTGTCCCCCCCCCTTGCGTGCAGGTCACGTGAGCAAAATATGAATTAATAAATCATAAGTAAATAAAAGTCGATTTATTAATTTAAAGTAAATTAGTAAATTATAGGTAAACAAAAAGCGATTCACTAATTTAACGAGTTTATATAAAGAAAGAACAAGTATAAGTAAATTGGAATTTCCTATGTATTTAGTTATTTATTCGAGTTCTTTAGCTATTAATTTAAGATTATAGTTACTTTTTAATATTATAATAAGAGTATCTTAAAACCTCTTTAACGAATAAAATATTGTGAATTAATTGAATTAATTTTAATTTATTGTTACTTGTAAATTAAGAGAACTTAGTACGTATTTATTTGTGAAGTTAATTAATTAGGAATATATAGGGAGGTTCGTTACATTTTGATAGCTTCTTGATTAATGCTTAATAGTGGTTTAGGAGGAGGGACTTTTAATTGAATAGTTCTAGGATAAACATGCCTCTTAAGACTAGAGGGTAGCAAGAAAAGAAACAAGTAAAAGAATAATAGTTAATAAGCTTTTAAACGAAGGTTTTAAGTCTTTTTACGATATAATTAAAAGGTTTAAAAGAATTAATATAAAAGTTTATTATAGTTGTAATTAAAAAAGAGTTATAAGAGGACATCTTGAAAGATCAGTAAGAAGAAGCATTTAAGGAAGAAGAAGAGAGGGAGGAAGAAATGTTTAAAGAAGAAGATAAATAAGTAAGATAACCCTAACCTTTTAGAGATAAGTAATTACCTTTAAACGATAGTGACCTTAACAATTTAGACAACGACAATAATATGATAACCCTTGATATAAAGGGTTTTAAACTAATTACACTTAGTAGATATAATAGGTTAAGCGATTTAGAAGGATTTTTGATTTAAGTTGGAACTTATTTATAGTTCTATTATAAAATGATTATTATTAAAAAATAAAAGGTTTTTATGGTGTTCTAGCTCTTTGCTGGAATCGCCTTGACCTGGTTTTAATTAGTGTTAAAGGATTATTTAGAAAATGGATCAAACGCCTAGAAAGATATAAAGAAAGTCTTTAAAAATTATAAGGAATTTGAAAAATAACTTAAGTTTATATTTAGTAATTTAATTCTTAAGTAATAGGTTAAAATTCGACTTTATAAATTACGATAAGATAAAAAGGCTTTAAATTACGTTGTTAAGTTTAAAAAACTCGTAAGTTAGTTATAACTATTTATTAAAAGCTTGTATTACTTGTTTTATTAAGAGTTAAAGGATTATGTGAAGGATGAGTTATATAAAATAAACCTGTATAAAGAAAGGAACTTAGGGAAGTTTAATGATTACGTTATAACGGTAATTGCTATTAATAATGAGAACTTTGAACGGTACTTTGAAAAGAAAAAGACGGTATAACGAAGGAATGGCGATTAGCTGAAGGAAGGAAATTACAGAAGTAGTGCTAAAACCAGAAAAGGCATGGGAATAAAGTTAAATCCTATTGAAATTAACGTTGTTTAAAAGGAATAAAAGAAACGAGATAAATTAACTATTAAGTGTTTTAATTGTAAAAAGAAAGGACATTATAAAAACGAATGCCGAAGTCTTAAGAAACAGGAATTAAGAATAGAAGGGATTCTTTAATTTAAGAAAAGAGTCGCCGAAGTAAGGGTTTAATTTGAAAATAACGAAAAAATAAATTAAGTATTTATTATCGGTATTATTAAGGTAGAAAAGATCGAAGAAACCTTTATAAAAAGCGTTTATGGATTTTATTAAGTTAATTATAAAGACTACTTAGAAAATGACTACTTATATTTAAAATATTTTATATTAAAACAAGTTAAATAAAGATATAACAAAAGCGAATTATTATATATATGTAATAATTATAAGTTAAGATATGACTTAGGAATTAAGTTAAACTATGGTGATTTATATTAGAGCCATTATAAAAACGACAAATGCGAAACTTATTAGGGGAAGAGCCAGTATAATAGCTTGAACTAGAGGCTTTATATAAATAATAATTATAATGTTTATTAGAGTTTAAGGGAATATATATCGTTATATTGGAGCTTTTATATTAACGACGTTTATTAAATATATAAAAGTTTTAAAAATGGAGCTGGTTACTATTCTTAAAAACTAGAGAATGACGACACGGAAGAAAATAAGTGTATTTATAATAACACTTTATAATGGTTATATTACTTTAAAACATATTATCTTTATTTAAGCTTTAAAAGAAGTTACGAAGTAATAGTTAAAGGCTATATATGTTATATCTTGGTACTATGCGATATATATGACTTGCTCGGGGTAAGTTTCGAAGAAAACGAGATAAAGAAAGAATTATAGGAATTATAAAAGGGATTACATTTTTTATAATGGCTCGAAAAATAAAATAAATATAATATTAATTTATTTGACTTTATAGGGAAACACTTAATAAAACAGCAAGTAAAAACACGTGCGACTAAACGAGGCTATAAACGAATTATTAAGGCATACCTTAAAAAAAGGGGGAAACTCTTAGAAATTAATATAAACTTAAGGGGAAATATTGAGATACCCCTAATAAATAGACTTAATAATTACTCCTTTTATTTAAGAATAATTTAGAACTTTAAGAAATTCCGAGTTAATAGAACGGATTTAGGTTATAAAAAGGCTCTCGAAAAAGAATTGAAGTTTTAATATGTAAAATTCTATATAAAGAATAAACTTTTTACTTCTTATTACGTAAAGGGTAATTAGAGAGATTATTTAAGTAATGATTACTAGAAACACGTTTCTATAAAAGCTTAAAAATAGAAGGACATCCAGGTTATAACAATTAAAAAAAAACCAAAAGGGAAGAGACGTGGAAAACCAAAAAACGGTAAAGGCTCTCGCTAGTAAGGCAGCGAGAAGCTATGAATAATAAGTCCTTATATGAAGTCTAGTTAGGATTTAATAATATTATTATAACTAGAGTTAGGTATAATGAAAGAAAATATAAAGCCTTAATAAATTTAGGAGTAAATAAAAATTATGTTTTAATAAAGGTAGCTTAAAAAGATAAAATATTATGGGTATATAAATAAAGTCTATATAAGCTATAAAACTTTAAGAGAAATATATTTAGTTATAAGAATAGTAAAGTATTAAAAGAAATAATTTCTTTCTTAGTAACTATTTAAAGACATTTTAAATAAGTTATTTTTAATATTATATATATATTAAATCACGATATGATTTTAAGAATGAATTGGCTTAGAAAAAGTAATTTATAAATAAATTTCGAGATAAACACGCTTTATTAAGATTAGAAATAGGAGGAGTTAACCATTACGGGTTACGAAATAAGTATTGTAAGTAACCCTAAAGAAACGAATATAAAAACGAAATATATTATTTATATAATTTAAGTAACTAAACTTGAAGATTTAACGAAAAGAGTACCACGTAAGTACCTCTATTTTTATAAATTATTTAGAGATAAAATAAAGAAAGAATTATTAGAATATAGTTAATGGGACTATTAAATTTACTTTAAAGAAGGAAAATAGTTAAAATTGTTTTTAATGTATCTTATAAATCAAGAAAAATAAAGAGCACTATAAAAGGGAATTTAAGAGGATCTCGATAAAGGATATATTCAAGAATTTAAATCCTTATTAGGATACCTAGTAATTATGGTACCTAAAGTTGATAAAAACGGGAAATAACATGTCAATAAAAAAGGAAACTTAGTATAAAAACGAGTAATTGATTATCGACACCTTAATAAAATAACCAAGAAAAACGGGTATTTATTACTATTAATGAAATTCATGAGAGGATAAATTAGCAAGGCTTAAATCTTTATAATATTAAACCTTCACAATGAATATTATATAATTAGAATAGCTAAAAGATACGAATAATATATAGATATTATAAGTACAAAGTTATACCATTTAGACTTATTAATATGCCCGCTATATTTTAACATATAATTATAATAGTTTTTCGTAGGTTTCTAGATAAATTTATATTTGTTTATTTGAATAATATATTGATTTACTTAAAAAACGAGAAAGAACATAAAAAACATGTAAAGCAAATGTTAAAAGCCCTAGAAAAAGTAAACTTACTCGTTTATTTAACTAAAAGCGAATAGCA
Organism: Biscogniauxia marginata; assembly: GCA_022695795.1. NCBI lineage: Eukaryota > Fungi > Ascomycota > Sordariomycetes > Xylariales > Xylariaceae > Biscogniauxia > Biscogniauxia marginata. Next base: position 720,371 of record MU404061.1, on the reverse strand, counting down.
TATTAAAAAACTAAATTATTTAAGGTTTACAATAAATCTAGGAGAAATTTATATTTAAAAAGGAAAAATAATAGCAGTTAAGGATTAGTTAGAACCTAAGAATGTCATAAACGTATGTGTATTTTTTGGCTTTATTAACTATGTTAAACAACTTATTAAGAATTTCGGGCGTATCGCCAAACTATTAATAGAATTAATTATTTTAGTAAAAACAAGAGAGGCTTTTTATTTTATTAAAGAAGCTAAATAGGCTTTTTAGTAGCTAAAGGAAGTTGTAACTAGCGAGGTTATATGTAAACTTTTAAACGAAAATAAAAAGAAATAATTAAGGATAAACGCCTTAAATTTCGCTATTAAAGCAGTTCTAGAGCAGCTAGAAAATAATAGGAAATAGTACCTAATTGTGTATCTATTTAAAGCACTATATAATGTTAAACTAAATTATTAGTAGTTATTAAAGCACTAGAAAAATGAGAATCGTGACTCAACGGAACCAAAGAACTTATTGATATCTATTTAAACTATAAGAACCTTACACGATTCATAATAATATAAACGCTTAACCAGAGACACGAGTGTTAAATGATTTTCTTGTTTAAATTTAATTTCAGAATTTAATACATTAAGGGAAAAGAAAACATTTAAGTAAATTTTCTTAGTAGAAAAGGAGATTATAAATCAAAAATTAATAAAAGAAATGTTTAGATGTTTAAATAATAGAATAATGGATTAATTGTATTAACTTATATATAAATCAACATAGGAAACTAGAAATAATAGTTTAAAGAAAATTATAATTAAAAAAAAAAACAATTATAGTCTTAACAAGGATTCAACGACGAATTTCTCTTATATAAAGAAAAAGTATATATACTAAAACGAGTATAGGATGAATTCGTTAAAGAATTTTATGAACATCCTTTACACAGCCATTAAGGGATTTTCAAAACGGTAAAAAGACTTCAAAAGGAATTTGACTTTCCAGAAATACGATAAATAGTTAAAAGAATTATAAAGAATTATAACATTTATAATAAGGCTAAAGTATCACGATATAAACCATATAAATTATTATAATCAACCTAGATACCTAATAAAACATAAAATATAATTATATAGGACTTTATAGTGAAACTCTTAAAGTTAAAAGATTCTATAATAGGAGTACATTATGACAGCATATAGGTGATTGTTAACAGACTCACGAAATACGCCTACTTCTTATTATTCAACGAATTAAGCATAGCAAAACAGTTAGTTTTTAGCTTCTTAAGAGAGTACGTTAATAAACATGAGTTACTAGAACGCGTTGTTTTAAACAGAGACAAGTTGTTTACGTTAAAATTTTGGATTAGCTTAATAAAACGAATGGGGATTAAGTAGAAGTTATTTATAACGTATCATCCTTAAATAAACAAATAAATAAAAAGGCTTAATTAAACACTTAAATAATACCTTAAAAGCTATGTTAATTAGCAAATAAATAATTAAGTAAAATTATTATTTATGGCCCAAGTCGTATATAATACATTAATTAATAAAGACATGAAACTATTACTACACGAGGCGGTATATAGCTAAAAAGCAGAAGTCTACAAGAAACCGTTTGGATTTATAGAAGCATTAAGCATTATAATAGTAGCTCCTCGAATAGAAGTGTTATTTAAAAAGATTTAAGTAATATAAGTAAGGCTATAAAAAAAACTATAGTTTATCCAAGAAAGAATAATTAAATACTATAATAAAAAGAAAATTAAGGGATTAATTCTTAAGAGAGGAAACATGGTTTATTTACTTCGTTATAAACAAGGCGCGACAATAAAAATGCCTTAAATTAAAATAAAACGACTTAGTGAAAAACTTAAATTTAAGAAATTAAAACCTTATAAAATTAAAAAAGTTATTTTAAAAGTTAATTATAAACTCTCGCTATTAAAGGGATCTAGAATATACCTTGTGTTCCATATTTCACTATTAAAACCAATATTAAAGAACGCCTCGCTAAAAAAACAATTAGAACTTAAGGAAAATCCGAATAAGTATAAAGTGAAAAAAATACTAAACTTAAGAAAAGTTAATAATTAACTATAATATTTTATCAAGTGGGAAAAGTACCTATTAGAAGAAAACACTTAAGAACCACTTAAACATTTAAAAAACCTAACGAAAGAAATTAAAAATTTTCACCGTTAAAATCCAAACTAGCTAAAAAAGCTTAAACATTAAAATCTAAATTCTATTAATTAAGAAAGGAAAAAGGGTAGGTCTTGAAAGTAGGCAGGTCTTAAGCAAGTTTAAATTAACGCCGCTTTTCCTCCTTGCGCTATAGTTTTTTAATAAAACGCCTTTGTTTCTTTTCCTCGCGCTTGACGCGCTCCAGCTCTTTAATGGAATTAAAACCTTAAACAATTATTCTTTATAACTTTCTAGATTATAGGCTCTTTTATATCCGGAAACGACGCGTTTTATTTATAGTTGCTACTACCTTGCTTATAGCCTCCTTAATTACGGCATCCGCCTTTTCTAGGTTTGCTTTAACCTTTTAAAACTATTTAATAATTTTAGTTACATTTTTACGCGAAATACTAAAAACGTTATAACGAGTACAGTTTAAACGAATATATTTTAGGTAGCGGTTTGAATCTTCGGAAACCACATACTCCTTTCTAGAATTTTTATAATAAGAATAAGCTATTTCTCTTTTCCCGTTTAAAGCGACCGACCTTAAAAGAGCAGCCTTGTTTTCTATTATTTTCTCGATACGTCGCGAAGTGTTAGAAGTTTTTTTTTGGGTTTTAATTATACGGTGAAACATAATAAAAGAAGTGAAGTTAAGAAACTTAAAGAAAGTAGTAAATAAAACTTTTTTAAACCCTTTTTTATCTTTGAAATAAAAATCCTCGAAAAGGAAGAATAATGTTACAGATTTCGTGTCCCCCCTTTTTACGTGCAAGTCACATAAGCAAAATATGAATTAGTAAATCATAAGTAAATAAAAGTCGATTTATTAATTTAAAGTAAATTAGTAAATTATAGGTAAACAAAAAGCGATTCACTAATTTAACGAGTTTATGTAAAGAAAGAACAAGTATAAGTAAATTGGAATTTCCTATATATCTAGTTATTCATTCGAGTTCCTTAGCTATCAATCTAAGACTATAGTCACTCTTTAATACTATAATGAGAGTACCTTAAAACCTCTTTAACGAACAAAACATTATAAATTAATTGAACCAATTTTAACCTATTGTTACCTGCAAATCAAGAGAACCTAGTACATACTCACCTGTGAAGTCAGCTGACTAGGAACACATAGGGAGGTTCGTTACACTTCCTTTCTTAAACCAATGTTAAGCACTAATTAAGGAGCTATTAAAATATGACGAATCTCCCTATATGTTTTTAGTTAACTAACTTCACAAGTAAATACATACTAAGTTTTCTTAATTTAAAAGTAATAATAGGTTAAGATTGATTCAAGTAATTTATAATGTTATATTTATTAAAGAGGTTTCAAGGTACTTTTATTATAATATTAAAAAGTAACTATAATCTTAAATTAATAGCTAAAAAAAGAAAAACTAATTATATAAAGAAATTCTAATCTATTTATACTCGTTTTTCCTCTTATACAATTAACTAAATAGTTAAATCGTAGATTGCCCCACCCATTATTCACATATTTAGTAAATAGTTAAATCGTAGGTTGCCCCACCCACTATTCACCTATTCGATGGGGTCACGTGCGTAGCACGCGTTTCCTCATTTTAGGAGTCTCGTAACAGAGTAAGCCATATAAGCAAATAAGCTATTTAATTTCCTATATAAAATTGACTTTTTTAAAAATTTATAACTTTACACGTAAAAATCGTAAAAGTTTTAAACCTTTTTTATTAATTATATAATTATAAGATTTAATTAAAAGTAAAATTAAAAAAAATAAAAGTTAAATATATAAAAAAATACATAAAAAGATCTATGCATTTAATTTTAATTTTAATTTTAACGTGTTTTCTTTTTATGACGAACCTCTTTATATGTTTCTAGTTAACTAACTTCACAAATAAATATATATTAGGTTTTCTTGATTTAAAGGTAATAATGAATTAAAATTAATTTAAGAGATTTATAATGTCTTGTTTATTAGAGAAATTTCAAGGTATTTTTATTATAGTATTAAGAAGTAATTATAGTTTTAAATTAATAGTTAAAGAACTAAAATAAATAACTAAATATATAAGAAATCCCGTTTTTCTTATACTTGTTTATTTTGTTCTTTATTTCTTATAACTAGTATGTTAAATACCTTTAAATCACTTTATTTATAATGATTTATTTTACACTGCTAAATAGATACGTTTAGATCACTTTATTCATTTTGATTTATGTCACGTGATGTTGTATCTAAATTCTCCATCTTATTAACAACTTTATAATTCGTGTTTTAACACCCTTATAAGAAACCCCTTTAATAAGTTGGGTTCGTAACACTTTTTACGTTTTTTAAAATTAATTTTTTCGATTTTACTTTTAATTAAATCGTAAAACTATATAACTAATAAAAAAGGCTCGAGACTTTTACGATTTTTACGTGTAAAGTTATAAATTTTTAAAAAAGTCAATTTTATATAAGAAATCGAGTGGTTTATTTACTTATATAACTTACTCGCTTATAAAACACGTTATTTAAATATTATTTTTTTAATTTAAACTTTTTATATTAATAATAATATATTTACTTTTAAATTTTTTTTAAAGTCCGTGCACCGTGTATAATGCTAATATATTATATATTATATAATTAGATATTAATACTCAAGATAGCGACAAAGCGGTTTACATATCACGTAATAGAGAATGTGCCTAATAAGAAGCCCTGCTACGTATTTACCATCTTTCAACGGAATGAAATCGGAACTAGATAGTTTCAATTCATCGTTAGACATCCGTATAAGTGTGCCTAATACCAAAGTGGTGAGAAGTTGGTTGAGTAGAGTATGATACAAGGAAAGCTTGCCTACGATTAATTCATGCATTGACGGTTCCCACTCTGGCCCCGGAAGGCCTGTGAACCGAGTATCGTTGCGTATTATAGACCAGTATTCGTATTTTATGACGGCATTTGCAGTCGCTTGAAGAGTATTAGCATGAAAATATCAACTCCCATGAGGGGGTAGCACCATACAGTAAGTCGCCGTGAGCTGGCTATGGCTTGCCTCCTGTTTATCCTGCCAAATTGCTCCTGAGTTTGATAGGCTTAGTACCGTCGCACTTAAGAGAAGGCAAAAGGCCCGCAAAAGCACGTTAACCGTCATCGAAACCGTCAGGGCTCTGTTCCTATAGTTGACACGCGCAGGGCAAGTGTCATCCTAACTCTCATCGTTTGACAAGGAATATGGAGCTATTTCACCAGTAGTTGTGAATGTACACCCATTGCTTGCAGATAAAGCATACACGAAATGTACCCATAATTTAACATTGAACATAGTCATATTATGCAATTAATGAATGTTTATGTAGTTCGGCAGGCTCTCTTACAAGATAATTCGAATAATGCTAATTTGTGGCTGTCAGTGATTTGAGTCCAGTTCTATAAATTAACCCTCTATTCTCAAAGGTTTTGTTTTGACTATTTCAAAATACCTACCTATCGCACAAAATTAACCTCAATCCATTGCAAGACTACAAGCCAAACATAGCAAATATCTCAGTATGAAGCAAGCCATCATCACCGTCCTGCTCGCAACTATTGTAGCAGCTGCACCGTGGGTTCCTGGTAAGTAACAAGTTTCCATACCTGACCTCATCATTAACAACAACAACAACAACAACAACTCACATTGTATGTGATATTACGCAGACCATGCAAGGTCTGCAGTTACCGTTGAGCGTCGAGATGGAACAACCGAGTTCGACCCAGACTTTGCTCTTAAAACCCGGAGCACCAGCACGACCAAGTTCGACCCCGATTACGTTGTCAAGGCTTGATATGACCAGACAACCAATTGATCCTGACATCAGGTCTAGAATTGTATCGCAACGAAGCCTGACGGCAACTTCTGAACCTGGTTCGAGTTGGTAGAGAGGATTCAAGTCTTATTTGTGTGGGGTGACACGGTCGAAGCCCCTTCGCATCTCGAAGATATATCTAGAATATATAGCAAATAGGCAGTAACTGATCCGTCTTCGGAACATTGAAACTCACGGTGATAAGCAGAAAAACTGGGTTTTAAGTCCTGATTATTTATCACTCTTACATTGATAATTTCTTCATATAATGCGTGATAACGAGGTTACGAATACCAAGGGGAATGCTTGACATATCTATGTTTGAGATATCTCCATGGCGTGATCTATCTCAACCTCGAATGTCCGCATTCTAGTAGGATTGGTAGGTCCTGTGTAGCCGCAAGGTGACTACTTGGACGTCGGAATATCCGTTTCTTTGCCTCCTGTGCCGTTTCTTCTTTACCGAGGAATCGTCACCAACTGGTCAAATATCGTTAGACCCGATAACTACATAATATGCCAAGCAAAAGCTTGGGATAAGATACCTATACATCGTATATTGGATTTGCTTCATGGCACAGCCTCATTTTATGTCCTTTCCAACTACCCCGAGCCTGCTGATCATATGTAGTGCTCCCTTCCCTTATGTGGGGTATGTGCTTGACCGAAAATTGATCTGTCATTTTTGTTAGACAGATGGGTACATAAGTTATTCACGTTACATGCAGATAGTTATCTAAATAGGTAGTTTTGAACGCAACTAGAAGGGAACGAGGACAGATCCTATTTGTTACTTTTTCCTATTATATCACGCCCAACATCTCTGTGTTTTTAACAATCTTTGGCATCTGCCCAAGCTCAGAAAAATACACAAGTTTCCTAGCTTACCTACTCAAGGCTCAAAGCCCAAGTTCAGCGTTATGTCTCATTCAATCCGAGTTGCCATCTCCGGCGGCGGCCTGGCAGGCGCATCTCTGTTACAGGCCCTCCTTAGCTATTCCCACCTTGACGTACACATCTTTGAGTCTGCCGCGGCATTCAAAGAGGCTGGTATGGCTATTGGAGTGACTCGGAATGCACAAGCCGCTCTCGATCTTATCGGCCCTTCGGCCGCGCAGCTACTCAAGCGTGCCGGGGCCGTCCCAATTCGAGGCGTCCGCTTCATGATAGCTCAAGGCGAGGGGCAAGGTGAAGTCATTGATGAGGTTGATGACATAACTGCTGGAAAGCGTCTTACGAGCATCGTCCATCGAGCCGCCTACTTGCAAGAGCTGCTAGCTGATGTTCCAAAGGAGCGCTTACACGCCTCCAAGAAGCTCGACAAAGCCGACCGAAACGATGATGGCTCCATTACGCTTCACTTCACCGATGAGACCACCCACGAATGCGACATCCTCATTGGTGCCGACGGCATCCATAGCACCGTTCGAAAGCTTATTCTCGGCGAGGATGATCCCGCGGCCTCTCCTAGGAACACAGGGACGTGGATAGTTATGACCCTCCGGCCGTACAGAGAAGCTCAAGCTAGCATCGGTAAGGGGCTCGTTGATTCTGAGGATGCGCGCGAGTATTCATGGATTGGACATGGGAACTACGTGATGCACAACCTCCTAAGCGATGGTCAACTAGTACAATTTGTCATTGCTTCGAACGATAAGGAAGCCGAATCATCGGACCGCTGGCATCGAACCGTTAGTGCGGACGAGATCAAGAAGCTTTACCAAGGCTGGCCGCCGCATCTGATGCAGGCTATAGACGAGGTATGATAATTTGGTTGATTTTGTTAAAACCACGTTAAACGGGCGATATTAATGGAACGTATAGCTGCTTTGCAAGAAACCCGAACACGATGCTATATACCTCTGGGAACATCCGCCAGCCCGTAGCTACGTTTCCGGGCCCCTTTGTGTCGTCGGCGATGCCGCACACGCCACAACACCTTGGCAGGGTTCCGGTGGCGGCATGTCCATCGAAGACAGTCTCATTCTCTCTACCTTGCTTGGGCGCGCAAAGTCGCCTACTGAGGCGCTCACGGCTCTGAAGGTGTACGATCAAATTCGCCGCCCCCGCACACAACGCATCGTTGATTTGAGCCGGGGCACAGACATCATCTTGACTGGCAGGGGAGGGCAGACATGTCTTGAATTGAAGAAATCAGGCGCGTTACTGCGGAGGTGGGACTTCATTTTGGACATTGACATGGAGAAACATCGCAACGAGGCCATAAAGATGATGGAGGTTGAGTTGGCAGGGGAAGCTACTCTAGGTTGAACTTGTAGTGGTATTTCTTGGGCAAATGAAGCAGCAATGGAGGTATTAGAGGATAGTTCGATAATTGTCAATGTTGATCGTTGCTGTTTCACACTTTAGAAACTACGTCCATGCCTACCGAGCCTGGATCTCGACCTGTTCAACCACTGTTGCCGAACTGACGCTTTTACCTAAACCAAGTCCAAGGACTCAAGATGAGCTCAGTCTTCGGAGAGTCCAATCCTGGTCAATAAGCTTGTCTTCTCAGGGTTCGCTTCCCTGTAGTAAGCCCTCCTATCGGGTGGAAGGCTAATTGGCGGCGGACCTCAGCATAGGAATTAATAGTTATGATAGTATAGGGCGTTTTGTTGCGATGAGAGATAGCCATGCACCTTGAGGTAGGCTGATACCTACCTATTCTTCTTCACTGCAGCATGTTTGCATGTAACGGCACAACATGACTGGGTTCTAAATGAAGGATTCAGACCCCAGCTTTGTCATTTAAGGCCCGGTCTGATGGCCTACATACATCAATGTGTTGCGTATCACTGACTAGGTAGCCACAGATATAGCCGCTGCTGCAATTGGCGGCCTCGCTTTTGCTTCCAACACAATGTGATACCGAGGTATGCAAGTTGGTATGCAAGCTATATTAGCCTTATATCTGCTCCATTGAAGGTACTCACTGTTCCGTATTTAGACCAACAGCGAAGCCCAATTGTTGGGATCGAGTGGTAAAACGGTATGAATATTAGGCCACAGCATGTCTCAGTATATATGAGTGGACAACAGCGAGCTGTATATTGTAGTCCATCATAAAGTACTATTACATAGGACTGAAACTATCTAGATGGTATACATCTATTGGAGATCAATATTGTCCTCGAGAAGAGTCCTTAGAGAAGATAGCTATAAGTTCCATTAAAAAAAGATCTATATGAAAGTCTAGACATATATTATTCATGGCAAAGGGCAATAATACCTGGGCGACATTTAACATATTTTATTAGATGCCTATAGTATACCTATAATGCCTTCATTGTGCATTTACTTAGCCTTGCCGTTCCCCAAAGATCCTGTGCTTCTCTCCAATGATGAAGAATGATAGCACAGCGGTAATCCCGGAAATAACAGCGAAGATGAGATTCATGTTACCATAACCTATCGAGTCCCTCAGTAGACCAGCTATAATAGGTCCAATAGTTAGGCCTGCACCGAAGAAAAGCGAGTTGAATGCGTATAACTGAGCATATGGCCCATTATCGCCGAAGAAACCCGGATTAGCCTTATCGTACTTCTGAACGACATTGCTGGCTTCCACTATGCTAGGCGACCCGATTATTGCCAGCCCGATGCCGTTAAGAGCAAGTATGGAGCAGTAGAGAATAACGTTACTAGGCCCAGAGAGTATCTGGTCGGATACTAAACGGAGAAGAATAAGCACCGGAACCATATAGCCGAACCCTATCACCGCCGCAGGTTTCGTCCCGAATCGGTCTACGGCCCACCCACAGACTGGTCCTAAGATGAGGTAAGGTACGTCAAGAGCGATGAAGAGAAGGCCCGCTTTCAGTGAGGAGAAGTTGAACAAGCTTTGCGCCTCGGTCGGAATGGTTGCGTCAAAGACAGCGAGTAACGACGCCTGGACGAAGGCTAACGAGAGCGCCATAACGACGCGAGGGTCCTTCAGGCATATCAGGATAGGTAGAGACCGAACGATCTTGTTAGGAATCCTGTTGATTTTATATATGCTTTCGTCCCCCTTCGGTACCAAAGCATCCTCCTCCGTAGCCTCAGGATCATCTCCCTCGTCACCTGATCCGAAGTCGCGAGGATGACTAGGGATAGAATCATCAAACTTGGCAGCCGTCTTCTTCTCTATGATGAGTAGTCGCATGAGAAAATCGAGCCCGAGAAGGCCGCTTGCGACGCCGAACACCCCGCCATAGCCAGTCTTTTCGTAGAGAACACCGCCGATGACCGGAGCCATCAGCTCCCCGATTGATATGAAGGAAAATATCTACGAGCTATTAATTAGGAAATTATTTGAGGAGTGGGTGGGATGATTTGTACCGATCCGACAACCTTGCCTAGGTTCTGCGGGCCTACAGTGTCCAGAACCATAGCAAGGCCAATGGTCCAAACAACGGCAGCACTGATGCCCTGCAGAAGCCGCGCGACAACCAGCACCGCGATATTGTTACCAACCGCTAACATGATCGTAGCGGCCAATAACGCCCCAAGACCGCTCAAGAACGGCGCCTGTCGCGAGTTCATCTTGTCTGCAATCCAGCCTGCAGGCAGCGAGGAGACAACAGACGCCCCCGCATACGCGGCGAGGAGGTTTGAGACGTAGGATTGAATTTCATCTTCGGGGATCGCCAATCGGTCTCGGAGCATGAATGGAAGGACCGGCACGACTAAGCCGTATAAGAACAGGTCCGTGAAGAGACCGACGGCCACGGTGGCGATGATGAAGAGGGTGTTTGAGCGCCAATGCAAGGCCCATGGACGATTACCTCCGACCATAGCTTACAGGATTATATACGGCGGGAGGGTGTTATATCATGAATGAAGACCGTGAGCGAGGAAGGGTGAAAAATAAGTAACGCATCAATGGTGGTGAACAAGATCGTCGATCTTACCGCAGATCAATGACCTCATACTAAGGGTATACCGACGTACAAAGGTAGGGAGTTCAGAACAGCCACAGTGGGTTTCAGCCTCAACTCGCACGAGGTCTTCGTGAGTCCTAGATGAGTTTCCTGTACCATTCTTGGGGGGTTGTGCCACGCTATCTGTATGTCTGCTACTGGCCCGTAAAATGAAGCTGATCACTACATACAGCCAACCCAGTAGGATGCTAGGGTTTACACACGGGTGCACCTAAAATTCTCATCCAGAAAGCTTTCCGAAGCCCACAAACTTGGGGATAAATATCTACCTATGTTATATAGCACTACCTAGCTGGGGCCCGTTCGTAATTCGCATTCTTTACTTCAGCTCAGGCGGGACGGTGTCATACTGTTCCCATTCTTCGGGGATCTTGATGACTGCCGACCGCATGTAGATATGCTTGGCGCCGGACCAGTCCAAGCCCTCAACGCAGCCCCCCTTCACGCTGACCGTCGTCTGCGGCGTGCCGCCCACGTCCACGACCCTGTGGAACAGGCGCGAACCGCATCCCGCGCAGAAGTAACAGTCCATCCTGTGGCCCTTGTCCGTCGGCCGCGTGTACACCTTGAGCTTGGCCTCCAGCTCGGGCGCCAGCGGGAACAGACCCGCCGCGGTGTAGATGGCCGACGTGCCGAACGCAGAGGCAGACTGCTTCTGGCATTCGGTGCAGTGGCAGTGGTACAGGGTGATTGGCTTCGCTGTGGGCGTCGGGAACGAGACGTCGCCGCATTGGCAGCGGACGATGAGAGGTTTGTCGGAAGATGCCATCGCACGGTAGTATTATAGAAGCATGAGGCTACAAATGAACCACTAGGTTAGACGGACCATGCGGGGTAGAAAGCGGATGTGATTGTGACTGTTCACGAATTTCAGCATAGGTTGTGCCTCCAAATATTATTTAGAGGAGTGTTGATAGCTATTATGAAGCTATTGACAATTCCTCCGCGGATTGTTAAAGGTTAAAAATGGAAGAAAGGAAAAGGGTATAAAGAAAAAGAAAAACATACAACACCAGGGATTCGCTGGTCGTCACCGACCCAACTACTAATCTGGCGGTACCGAGCTTATCTAGGGCAGAGCGGACGGGATGCCGAGTATTCTGGGTCCTATGGTCGTATGTGATAGTAGTTGTTACAATTAGAGTATATATCTATGAGATGTGTACCAGGCTCTTAGCGGGCCGCGGGCCCTTAAGTGCTCAAATGCTTTTTAATATCAACTACCATCTAATTCGCTAGTACCGTCACAATCCACTATAGCTTGTATATACGAATGGAATGTTGATTTTAGGAAAATGTTTTATGCGCCTTAGCTTAGGTAGTGAGGCTTATATTTCAACATAGAAAAATTTGAGAAGTTGTTAACACACCCAAAAATTAGGCGATTGGTATTCATCTGAGAGCTCATACCATTCTAATTGGCCGGGGTTGCTGTCTCGGCATCGTAGACCAACCTGTTCAGTATATTCTGTATAGCCTCGTCCGTCTCGAAGTAGTAGTTCACGTAAGATTCTGCTGTCTTGGTGCGTACCGCTTCCTCAACTGTGACCAGCATCTCCTCTAGCCCGGGACGTTGCGCTGGATCGATTGCCAGACAACGGATCAACAAGTCCCGTAAGTCCCCGTCGAGCGTCGGGTACTTGTCTCCATTCCCCTGGGGCAATATTTCCTTCGCGAGGGTTTCTATGCCATTGTATATTGTGCCCATGGCGTGTTTTGAATAGGGTAATTCCTCGTGGACGATAAGACACATCATTATCTAGGTTACATGTTAGGGACAATATATATCCTCTAGGAGACTAGCGAACTTCAAAAGGGAACTGACTGAGGGGCAAAAAGAAAGTAAGTAGATCACCTTGCTGATTTCAAATGAGTTACGTTTTACACCCATAGGGCCTTGCTGTGACTGCCCAAAGTCAATGAGCTTGAGTATAGGAATCAAACTATGTGATCCAGTAGCGCCTGTGCCGCCAATCATAACTAAATTTTATGAGAAATGAGCCTCGAGATTAATAATATCCATCTTAGTCGATACGTACCATTTCCTCCCCCCAAATCTCCGTGCTCCATGTTCCAAGGTGGTACCCCGTTGTCCGGTATTGTCTCCACCTGTGGGCGGGCTCCCAGGCCACGATTCGGCGGGTACGCCATCCCAACGCAAGCTCGTATCACTTTCGGCCATCCGTTGTTAGACTTACCACGTACCCTAGAGGGTTTTATAGGCACAGGACTTACTACAGAGAAAAAATGACCAGAGCAACCTATTTGGCAGCTGTTCGTTGAACTGGTACGCCCGCGTCCAAAGGTGCTTCAAAGTCGCATTATCGAGGTGTTCTAATACGAGGACAGGGCCTCGAAGGCCTTTCGGAAAGGAATCATAACTACTTGAAAACATCCATCTCAACCACCGCCATATATAGCTTAGGTAACTCCTCCTCCGGAGGTAAGATATTCGGAAATCATCGCGGGCCGAGATAACACTGACTATATGAGCTGCACCGCTAAGAACCTAGTATATGCCGTCACTATCAGCCTGCGAATCTCCAGGATTGATCATCGCTTTGATCTCTTTTGATTGGCTCCCCAGCACGCCCATCTCGACTTCTTCATACGGGGAGTACCTGGAACATACCCGTAACCATCTAATCTCCGCCCGGAGGTCATCGTCATATCCGCTGTGTAACGCCCTCTTCACGGCCAACTTTCGCGTCCTCCCGAAGCTCATGCGCTCCACGACACCAAACGCAAAACCAAAGCCTCCACGGCCAATTAATCCCTCATATTTGAAGCGCTCTTGGCCATCGAAGTGCCGTTGGATCTCATCGATACGCTGTTGACTCTCAGGGGTGAGCAGCGGGCTTTTCATTTCGGGCTGAGTTAGATAATCAGGGGTAATTGCAGTACAATGGGACGAGTGCATTGGTGCGCGATGACTAGTAAAGATAGACAGTTATGGTGGAAGTATGGTTCGATTACCATAAGAAAAGGCTTTGAGATTTTCGAGCAAATGTTTGGTATTGAAAGAGGCGGGTAAGAGAAATTAATCAGATTGTATTCGACTATAATTGAATTGATACTCGTACAGACAAAGACGACTGCAATCGTAAAGGTGCGCTATCTCCGAACACGGCGAAAGATTGGACTGGGATTTCGTGTAGACAAAGGGAGAATCACGCTACAATATATTGAACAGACATATACGACATAATTTATAAAAAACCTTCCAAGTTTATTCCAATCATTTCAGCTTTAAGAGCTTGGGGATGATGAAAAAACAACCTCTACATCCGGGTCTTTTGCCTTTCTCTCAATTAGCACGTGTCGGTAGCGTTCCATTTCAAATCAACAGCAAACTCAAGCGCACGAGTTCCATGATACAATATAACCTCGTTTGACGACATTCGGAATATAGAAAGTCATCCCCCTTTCTAGTAAAAATGAAGAGGTCTTTTCAGCAACCACCGGGGCCTATTCGTCGAGATTATCGTGACTTTCCTCTCCGTACTATTGTTCTCCTTTACTACAATCTTCCTTGGCGGGGGTGCTGGAGAGGATGACTGAGGAGGAGGCAGCGGTTCAGTGCTGTTCTTCGGAAACAAGGATCCTGATGTATTCCCCGCGGCCGAACTGGCAGTTTGTCCCGTTTTCCCCATGGCGAGCAAGGCAAAGTGACCACCAGCGACGGGACGAGCCCGGAACCAGATGCTGTTTGGGACCTCTGGATAATGGCCACTGCCCACTACCTCGTAAAGGTCCGTGAATGGGAGATCTGTGCTCGTTTCGTTTAGCCAGTACGCGATCGAGTTGATTAACAGCCTTCGCGTGTTAGGCAAACAGGTAGCAGCAGTCCACACCTCCCAGTCGGACTTGGTGTAATGATGGCGATTGTCAAGTGGCACACCGAAAATTTGAGAGACGGTGGCATACCAGTCAGATTGCATAGAGTATACAGACTCGTTGACAAGGCCCATGTTCAAGAGCTTATCGAAGTAGATGTTGTAGAGTAGGCCCCAGCTCGAGCGCCACTGATATGCTAACGTGGTGTGCTTGTGGATCGGGTCGATCGAAAAATATTCCCATTGTTCATAGTAGGCCTTTGCGGTTATCGAGAAGTTCAGTGCATCGTACGTGTTGCCTGCGAGTCTGGCGATGGATGACATAGCCTGTAGGCCAACGATGCCCTTGATGGCGAGATTTGTTTGGTTAACTAATCGATCAGCAAAGTCATCTGTGCTCAGCTGTGCTTCTGTTATCAGAGTAAACGAGATTAGGAACTGTGTAAACTGCTTCAGTAGTTCGTAGTGACTCGTCAGCCACCCTACATCGCCTGTAAACTTGTAGTACGCATAGCTCATTAAAATGAAGTTTGCGCTTTCCTCTACCGGCATATACTCATCATTGCCCTCTACGTGGCCAGTCGCGTTTGGGAAATGAGCCCCAAGATCATCTATACTATGTCAGACCATACTTATCCAGACTGAAAAAGGTGATAGCCAGGAACGTTAGGTCCTTCTTGAGAACGAGTGCTCATTTTCAGATAATATTGGGAAAGGGATTATCTCTGAAGACAAGGGAGACGGGGAATAATAAATGAGACTACATACGTATGCAGTAACCATTCGGATAAAACTGGTCCTCTTGAAACTCGTATAGTGGCTGCAAGTTGTACTTCAGCAGGTCTGGATTGGCGTAGAGAAAAAACGGTGTTGCAGGATACAACACATCAACGGTGTTAATATTGCCATTGCTTGAAATCTCCTTCTGGAACATAAGAGGGTCGTCTGTATCACTTGGAGTACCCGTGGCTGGTTCTCTTGTAGGGGGAACTGCATAGACATAAGAAGCCATGACTTGACGTGCAGACAAAGCTACAATCGCATAGTATTCTTCCACTTCGGACACGAAAGGGATAGCAATTCCTGTTCCATTGGTAGGTTCCACAAACCCGTACGCAGAGTTAGGGTCGAATTCGTATTGCTGGCCATACTGGTCTGTCCCGTTTGTGAGAATCATGGGCTCCTCTACTGTACAGTTGCTATAGGTTGGTGGCTCATTAATCTCGTAGAAGGCGTTGACATCAGATCTAAGCTGTGACTCAAATGCGTATGCCAAGTCGTGCACGCTATAGAAATCATCCCAATGGAATTTAATCATGGTGTGCAAATCCCCGTAGCATTTTTGCCACCATGGTTTCAAGTTTGATACTCCGTCGGTGTGTATGTACCGCACGATGGGATTCTGTATCGACCCAACAGTGTAGCGAGCCGATGCTTGGCTGACAATGCCAAAGTCATGCGCAAAAGCAAAAACTGGTTGTCGATTTCCGGAGCCATAAAATCCTGGGATAACGTTATTGTTGAGGATGAGGTTATTCAGGAAACCCAGCCGAACGGTCGACGCATATCCGCTCTGATATGAGAAGTTTGCAGCACCCAGAGGGCTAGTAGTGTAGGAGAGATTACCCCACTGGGGAAAATCAGATGCCTCGCCAAAGGTATACGACCCTTTTCGCTCTTGTATCCAGGTAAAGATCTCCTCGTTCGGGTTTGTAGAGTTCCCCGTGCTATTGACGGGAATCACGCCTTTATACAGGTCCCAGTATATTTGTGCATCGTTGTTTATCCCTAACCAACCGGAGTTTATATCCGAATAGAAATGAATGTGGTGCGGCTGGCCATTATTAGACTGTACACTCGTTGTCAAGTAGCTTAGTGGAATGGAGCTTCGACAAACATCCTTGGGTGTTACTGGTGAAAAGAAGCTAGCTGTTACTCTAACAGGGCCTGCTGTGAAAGTGAAATTTGAGAACTGGGAGTCGAATTTGACATCTTGTGGTACTGACGAATTGAAATACGAGAGTTCGGAAAGATCATGGATAGCATCACCCATGTACTCGTAGGCATTCCCATCGACCACAACAATCCCTTCCCATCCTACATGGTCTCCTGTCCAGAATACAGGAGTTTGGCTGTTAAGAGTTGAGCGGCCTGCTGTGGAGGACCACACACTCGTATAAGGGCTTCTGACTGCTAGGGGGATGGCTGGAGGTCGAACGGGAGAGTAGCTCGGTAAATCGTGGCCATTTCCATCTGTATCATTCGCGTGCGGATTCTGAGCCGTGGCTATAGGTAAGAGTGCAGCAAGCATTACTAGATTCAACCGAATCAAGCTTAACCCGGGAATACACATATTTCGTTTGAAGAAGTCTTATGGCTAGAGATATAAAAGATGTCAGGAGTGATCGACAATCTCGCACACACCATTTTAAGCGTAATTAGATAGTGTGGCCACATTATAACTTACATTAGCAAAGATTTTCCCCGGCAGATGTATCGGCCAAAGAGGGTTTTTCGCGAATAACGCCATCAACCCCACTGATACTACCACGGCATTGGAACGTAGACGCTGGAAGTATTATGAGGTGGGTAGCGGTTGAGCGTGTTGAGAGTATCAGGTGAGTGTCGACACACCGTAAACATGCGATACGGTTGTATATGATTTTGTTGGCTGGTAAGAAATGACTGGTGAACCTCTCCTTGCACATCAACAGATGGATATCTTATAACCAGCTGTCGTGACATCTACGACATCGTGTTTCTACGATTTCAAGGTCTTTCAAAGTCGAACTAGAAATGAGATATCGACATTGTATAAACCACAATAATGTACTGTAGCTATGTGTTCAGTGTGTGCATTCTTGGTAGTAATAGTGCAACTAAACGTTATCGCTCCACGCATCGCTGATTCATTTGATTGGTGCTCCATGATTACGACCACCCCTTTCGGTATGTAGTGAGTATCCGAAATAGAATAAGGCGAAGAGATGGGTTCCTCGGAAGGAATACAGCCTATATGAGCCAACCGCAAAAGATTATCATTGTTCACTAACACCAGGGAACGTGAACTATCCGGATGGGAAAGATACATCAATAAAAGCAAACAGAAAATAGTACCTGCAAAGATCCAAAGTTGGCGGTTTTTACTCGTACAAGGATGGTGCTAATAGTATGACTGTAATACCTACAGATCCTTGGGGCTTTTTACATAAGGATGTTATGCAGATTGCCCATCTGTGTGTTGTATCTGCGGGCCCATTGGCCACGAGACTGCACTTAGGCGAGACAATTCTAGAGTTACCCCAAGAATCGTTATGTCACTTCCGTCGGTATTACGAGAATGTAGTTAACCTCGAACAAACATGAGCAACTATGAAATATTATGTATTACCCCGATCGGCCTGTATGTTAGCGCCATATGACTTCAGGACTAGGTGAGTCCGAGATTACTCTACTTTTCAACCTCTTACCGCTGATTTAATATCGTTATGAAGTATTCTCAAGATCTAGTTCACCTAGAATATGAAGTTGTACTTGGTACAGGCGGAGACAACTTAAGCTTCCGGGTGCCGTGAGAATTACACCACGGCGGATGAATATGTTTGGTAACATTCAGCTCCCTTCATTCTCACCGAGCATCTCTAATCCAGTTTTAAAGGTGCAACGGAGAGAAAACAGCCCGTATTAGCAGTTGAGGTCCAGCTCACATGTTCTACAGACGCGGATCCCATGAAATTCAAACATGTGCTAGATTACGCACTGCTTGGATTTTAGAGTCTCTAGTAATAAATGCATAGATTAAAGAGTTGACTAGGCCATATTCTAGACTCTGACGTTGAGAGTATCACGATAGACAGACCTAATTATGCCTATTGGGTAAGATCAACCAAGTTGCTAAAATAGGAAGACATGATCGGGATTACACATGACGATTTAGCATAGGGCATGCAGTCAATCTCATGACTCAAGGAAGCCTCCAATCTAGGTAGACGGTGTAAGAAAATGAGGGGCAATAACATGGTGAACAAGACTCAATTCAAGTATGAGATATATATTCGGTTACGCTGGTAAATAGTGGTTGCCACGGCTGAATATTAACCAGCAATCTGGATGCGGCTTCACGGGTGAGTATCTCGGAAGATTGTATGGCTTATCTCAATGCAGGGATGTTCGAGGCATCCATTCGAGGAGCTAGGAGTCTTTGAATACTAATATGTGTACTATATATAGCGTGACACGTCTACGCGGTTAAATCTGTTTAGTCTCTCATTGCTACCAACCGAGTTGCCACACCTAGTTCAGCCTCATACTCTTCAGGCTGCATTCCCCGACGATAATAAACACGCTTACTGTATTGCTCTCATCACTTCCTAAGTCGACGTAAATCTACCCGGTGTATCATTTTCCTGTCCCACTTTCTTCTTAAGGAGAGGGCAAAAGAAAAGAAGGCTGCAAGAGAATGATACTAAGAGATGCGAAGTAATCTATCACTGCATCAATAAGTTTCGATAACCTTTAACAACAAAATAACGATGATTTATAAGTGCCAACAATATGACATGAATATCCATAACTGATCAAAACCGTTGATCAATTTAATTAACAGTCGTAGTAGCTGACAGCTACCTTAGGTAATACATTGGTATAATTTCGTGAAAGATGAGAGAGTAGGTATGTTCATGTACCAAATACTTAACAAGGTTTATGTGTAGTGTTGAATAATGGGGTGCTTCATGGGTAAAGGCAGCCTGTTTAAAAATAAAAAATAAAAAAAATCTAACAGCCTCGGGCAGATGATCAGAAGGAAAGCCTACAGCGGAGAAGTTCGGTAAATCCCCTAAAAAGCTCGGGGATAAGACTTCACGTTATGTCGCATTGTTACCGTTGACCTAATCTACTATAGCGGTAATCTCGAGTTTTACATGAATGCACATGCATTTTCATTAATGGTTGGAATTGGCTAGACGAATAGGTAGTTCTTACAATGGCTACATAACTGGGAAATGCTGTCTGCACAATGATTTCGTTTCTGATTAAGGTTGCATAGGTAGTTAATTATGCACAAATAATTACCTCAGACTTTGTACATATATATAGGTACCCAGTTGTTGATTTTATAGATCCGTATCATTATTTTATTCATGGTCTCTCCAATATGTATACGCGCATAAACTGTACTAAACGCATATAATACCCTGATTGTGATACTTAGGTAGGTAGACACTCAGTAGAGACTGCCAGCAAAGCTCGGCCTCGGCATTCTCCTATTCATTTCAATTCTCGGCTTTTCCAATACATATGATGACATAACATCTCCGAGCTCCCCAATCTAAGGAATTTGAGGGCAGGGCCTTGACATACTCTCTATTTCAAAACCCCCTTCGCTTGCTACGTGTCTATGATCTTGTTACCTATATTAAAATAAAAATGACCGAGCAGCTTAACGCCGTAGCTCGCAAACGTCGGCGTCCAGCCAAAAGCTGTGAGCCATGTCGTTCTCGTGAGTCGCCGCCCCGTCCTTGAAAACCGGCTATTCGAGTTTGTTCTCCAAATGTCCTGACCTGGTGTGTCTTAGGCAAGATCAAGTGCGACCGAGGATTGCCCTGCAGTCCATGTAAACGGTCCAGGGCAGCATTGCTCTGTTCGTATAAGTCTAGGCACCCGCTTTCACCTGTAGGATCTTCAGAACCAACCGTATCTTCGCACGGCGATCTTACCGGTTCCAGTCATATAGACGCCCGGCTAGATCATGGTATCTCTTGCGGGCTCGTAGCTACTGAGAGTCGAATCCAAACAGGGACTCCCCAGGAGCCCTCGGATCATATAAACCTCCAGGACAACCTCGCTCGTCGAGTTCGTTCTTTAGAGGACGTCTCCCTGCCAAATAGCAGGCATGTGGGTCATGATTACCATCTACAAGATCTCGAAGCGAGGATTGCCAAAATCGAGCAACAGCTGTCTGCTTCAACACGTAACCAGTCTGCATCTAATATAACCGGATTGCATATCTCACTGCCTTGTCCCCACCTCCGTATAGGGGATGACAAAACTCGGTTATTTGGCTCAAGCCACTGGGTCCATTCTCTTGGGCAGGTAGGCTACACTCCAAACCAGCTGAACATGGAAATGTTGTTAATGAAGATTAGTTCCAAACCGTGGCCAAAATGCAGGTGAAGCCGTATTCTGTCATTGATACCACACAAGCTGAGACGGCTGCGACTTTAAAGGAGATAGGGGCCGTTCGGCGTTTAGCCAAAGGTCACGGAGCTGGAAGATTACAGGACCCTATGCCTGATCTTGTTAATACTATACCGGCAAGAAATATCTGCGACCGTGCTACAGAATGTTACTTGCGCACGTTCGAGCCTATATTCCGTGTTCTTCATGTGCCTTCGTTCAAACGAGACTACGAAGAATACTGGTCGCACCAAGATGCCCCGAAAACCACATTTCTTATGAAATTCATCATGGTTCTTGCCATCGGGGCAGTATTCCTTCCAGACCAATCTGTTTTTAATCAGATTCGAAGTGTTTCCCGTGAATGGGCCTATGCTGTTCAGTGGTGGCTCATCGGACCTACCGAACGCGACGCTATGAACCTCGATGGCGTGCAAATTTTCTGTCTCCTATTGTTGGCACGCCAAACAACCTCCCTTGGAGGCGCTTCATCTATCATAACCGAAGCTCTTCTGAAGCTTTGCTTTACATTAGGTTTACATGTCGATCCCCAAACCTTCAGATGCTTGTCTGTATTCGAGTCAGAGTTGCGGCGGCGACTCTGGACAACCGCTTTGGAACTAATCACCATTACATCCATGAACTCAACCCTTCCACTCTCGATCTCAGTTGATGACTTTCAATTGTACCCCGCTTCGAACATACCAGATGATGATCTCAAAGAGGACAACGAGCTGACAACCTTCGCGCCACATTCAAGACAAGGCGTATTTGACTGCTCACTGCAACTTCTATTATCAAAGTCTCTTCGCTTACGAATACAACTTATTCGCCAGCTAAACAACCTTAGTCAAGAATACTTTTATGAATCTGTCTTAGAATCTGGGAAGGCCTTGATGGCACATTGTCGAGATATCGCAGCATTTTTTCAATCGCGAACCTCAGATGGCAATGAGGGGATCTCACTCTCAGAATTCCATATGAGGTTTCTCGATACATATATGCGAAGGATCATTTTATTCATCCATCGGCCATTTGCAGTCCGGGCTCGCAATGACCCACATTTCTTCCTCTCACGGAAAGTTTGTCTGGAGTCGAGCATTATCATGGCTTCATATGCGGAAAAGATGGACCTTTCTTCGAGGACGCTTGACGACTTCTCTCGTCTTTGCATCCGTGGCAGTGGGTTATTCAAGGGTGCATTAAGTCAAGATGTAATCTCTGCCATCTCTCTCGAGGTTATCACACAGTTGGAAGAAGAACGAAGCAGCAGCCATCTGGGGTCTCGACCTTCCGAAACTACAGATCCACTCACGATGCTTTCGCGAGCCAACAGGGTGCCTCTTCTACGCACCCTCAATCACATCCGCGAGCAGTGGCGGCAAATCATGCTCCTAGGGCGACCAAGTCTCAAGCAGTATTTGTTCTTGTCTGTTATTCTTAGCCAAATCAGAGCAATGGAAATGGGCCAGAACCCAAAGTTGCTGGTTTTCGAAACTTTCAATAATGAACTCAAAGAATGTGCTGCGCTGCTCCGACAGTCAGGGCTATGGACAGATAAATCGGAATCCATAGATGGGTGGATGGATGATATTAGCCCTTATGATGCCGATACATTTGGTATATTTGGCTTTGATCTCAACTCATTTGTAAGTTGTCTGGCTGTGACTCCAAACTGGAATGATCTAACAAACAACCAACGTAATAGGACCCAAGTTTAACCTTTGATGTTTCTGACTGGTTGATTCCACCGAATACTCTTGGATCCAACGACCCAAAATAACGGCATACCTGATATACGAGGTGCATTCAGTTCGCCGACCATGAGTTCTAATTGCCAACTTTCGGTTTTTTTTTAATATTTTTATTTCTTATCTATCGGGTCTACATCAAATATTTCTCAAACCTACCAGCTCCGAGAACCTCTCATGATCAAGTTGGGCATAAAACGAAACTATTTGCAGTATTATGGCGAAATACAAGTTATCGATGTACACAATGTACCAACCTCGATTATATTAGAAACTAAAAAGAACAACAAAGAACCTCCTAAATAAGTCATACCTAGTCTCTAGTCCAGGCTTCCCCCGGGAGAAAACAAAGACATGAGATAGCACTTGGAACAAAACAAACCCAGAATCAAAGTGTCCCTTGGTTTTACGCAACTACCCGATCCTCCCCGTGACATCTTTCTAGAAGTACTTTTTTTCCATGACTGTGACCAACAAGGTGATACCAGCCTTCAGGCATTGCGAACCAGATTGATCCTGAAGTCTAAAGTCCGTGATCGCGTGACGTACCAGAATTTCCTATAAAAGACGCTCCTCGCCATATCACGCCGCGCCGTGGAACCATAACTATTACCAGCTTTACAAAAGAAAAGAAGAAAGAAAACCATAAACTAAGAAAAGAAAATGGCTTCCCCGCAAGAGGAGCCCTCGAGGCCTCCTACTGTGCGGCCGCTACCCACAAGACCACCTTCGACGTTCGTGCCGATGCCAACGCCGGCCTCAGCGGCCCCCGTGCAGACGAGGCACACGCATCTCGAGGTGCTACTGAGCTCCTACGTCAGCCCCATGACGCGAATACGGCCTGAGAACATGGCGCAATACATCGCGAATATCATCAGGCCTACCCCTCCCCAGGCACCCGGAACCCCAGGTAGATAACAAAAAACCTCTCCTATTTCCTCCTCAACCCCCTCCCTCCACTCTCTCTCTTAACCGACGGACGATAAGCACTGACCCGTGCCCGCTCGCTCTGTCTCGTCGTCTAGCTTTCGAGCAGTTCGAGCAGCACAGGCTCGCGAGCTGGCTGCCGTTCCTACGATTCGTCGCGCTGCGCCAGATGCAGGACGTGACCGAGGTGGCGAAGCTGCTGAGCGTCGTCGGGAAGCTGGTCTCGCGGGGCGTGCTCGACGTCGGCTTCCTGACGGATTCCATGCTGGAAGCCTATAGTAAGTACAGGACGATCAGATCCGTTCAGGTCTAATCAATACACCTGCTCCCCTTTTTCTTCCCCTCTATTTTCTTAGGAGAATGGCCGGGGGAGATGGGTATTTATCTCGCGGCTGACCGACCCTCCGAGACAGATCTATACGGAATGAACTTCATCTGCGCTAATCGGCTGTACGGCTTCGTGCTCTTGCTCCAAGCGAACGGCTGGATGCTGCAGGTGGAATATCCGGCGCCCCTCCAGGAACCGCCCGGGGTCTTCCATCGATTCCTGGCCCCCGCGAGACCTCATACTTGACGAACGAGGCGAGGTCGAAGGCGCTTTCGGTCATTTTCCCCCGTAAGGGCCTTCCGGCGCGGCGAAAAGAAGGAGTTATTCGACACTACCCGTTTAGAAATCGGTCCTGGGGGAAAATCCAAATAACAACAACGACCGACAAACTTAGCAATTCTCTTGTCGCCCGCATGCATTCAAGCGCCAGAGCCGCCTTTTCCTCGTAGCGATATTTGCGACATTCCAGAAGACCCTAGATACCCCAGTGCCAGCGACTTATACCGGCTGGGAGCTCGCAATTATCTATTACGTCTTGTGCTAGCATTCTTTGGAAATGATGGGATAGTCCATACGCTACCTCTCAGCATCTCATATCCAGGCCGAGCTACTTCGATACGGGACGGCATTGCTAGGAGCGAAGCGGTAGTTTCCCAGCGTTTTCCTTCGCCGAGGACGGGTGGGCATCTTGCTGGAAGGAACGAGCATGTTTCATGCTGACGCCGTATATTGCGTGGATGATGGTGTAGGTAAACAGATGCGAGGATGATGTTAAGGCTATTGTCGGGAAATATGGGAGGGCGCTTGAGCAACCAGCAATATATGGAATTACAGACGTGAGCTACTGGTATCATTCCCGTAAAACGTTCAGTGTCGGAGTAGTTACAGATATTGGGGGCGGTGTTGTAAACCGTCATGTTTGGGATATACATGTACTGCATATACTAACCGTAACGGCAATCATTAGTAGTAAACTTTCTACGGGCAAAGCTACACATGCGCTAGGCTGGCGTGACCCGTATCCATTCTATTTAATATACTTAGCTACCTTTATGGTTCCGTGCCAGGACGGAATAAAGGGCCGGGGAGTAGCAACGATCGTATAGTCAAGTCTGCAAGGTCATGGCCAACTACATGTTGTGATGGATAATGCTCGTATTGGATATAGATTTGCGCTATACTGGCCATCTTCGACCCCCTAGCATCCAGGTCACGGTCACAGATACCCCATTCTATTCAGGAGGATAGCAGTATTTATACAGGTAAGCTCTCACCACACCTGTTGCCCAGTATACGACCAGACCAGGCGCTTCATATAATGCCCACTCTACATGCCATACCACAGTGACGCCGTTAGTCATAATCCAATATTATGTGCCCCAGTCCTCGTGAAAGCTCTCTAGTATACGTAGTATACAGAGATTGACTCAGTATGCGACTAGTCCTCATCGAGGTGAGCTCGTTCAGGGGGGTAAACCTTTAGACAACCTTTAGACGGCCACGCCATCGTATTCGTCCAGGAATTACATCGTGATCCACATCAGATCGATCGTCCTTATTCGACGTTTGCAGGGAGTAGCATAGTATAACCTCCCAACCCTCTTTACCGCCCGAACACGGCAACTAGTCGACGTATGTAGGGAGTGTACTGAGGACTTGAGTCCTATAGGGGAATATGGCGGCGAGGCGATAGTGTACATGCGAGTACATGTGCGCCATATCTGAGCCTGCCAACGATCGTGTCATTGCTGAACCCTGGCAGGAAGATATTGTAACCCAACAAGATATGTAACGTACTAGCGCGAGGTGCAACCGAAGATCGTTCAACCTGTCGTATTATTCTTGGTATCCGACTTGGCTTTTCGCAGCGCCGCATGGATCCTGGCGTGATCCTTGGCATCCTTCTCATGGAAAGGGTTATACAGCATATTGCAGTCTTTGCACTCCGCGAACCCCGTATCGGTCATGCTGAGACTGAGAGTAGTCTGGACTGTTGCGACTTTCCCGCGTTTCCCAGCCTCAGATCGCTTCTTCGGTAGGTTATCCATCTGATTCAGCGTACGCGAGCTCACAGTAGCCAATATACCTTCACCCTCCAGATGTGATGACTCTTTATCGGTTACCGTAGCCGGATGCTCCGTTTTAGACTCTTTCTTCTTCCCAACTTCGTCTCCGCTCTCTTCGCTATCACGAGCCATCGCGCGCGTAGTCAACCGACGTGCCTTCTTCCGTTGAGTACTGAGCATGGGGGGAGAAGATGGAGGTGTTGCTGCCGGCTCGACATTATCGGAAGAAGCCTCTGAGGGCAATATGCTGCTTGATGTTGGAGGATCGATTTTCTTGAAGTAGGCGGTAATGGTTCCCTTTCGTGCTGGCGCAGTGGTAGGCGGGTCTGGAAGAGTATACTGGGCAATAGAGACGTCTACATCTGATCCAGCTGGAGACTTCTGAGCTTGAGAATCGTGATGCACATCGTCGACGCGTTGTCTCTTCGCGGGGGGCTCTACTATATCGGATGGTATTGTGCGCTTGCTATAGGTTCGCAAAGGCCGTTTATGGGCCTTAATCGGCGCCCGTTTCATGTGGGTGATGGGCGACGAAGCATACGTGCGATCGGTTTTCCTTGTTCTCCTGTGAGGATGGTATTAGTTGCAGCTAAGAAAAACAGTTCATACGCCGGGCTTACTGACTTTTCCTTCAGTTCAGACATCCTTGTCTCTGCTTTGATCCAAAGCGCGTATCCAATATTAGGTCAACCAAAATGACAATCCAAGAGTCGCGACACAAAATGTCAAACAACGACCTTCTGTTACATATGGCTGGTTTCCTCGGGGTTGTTATAACATATAGACAATTCCTGCCAGTTTCTATTTCATAAACAGTGGTTATCGGTCGAGGCGACTTGGTTTATGTAACCGACACACAATATGGGAGTAATCGGACATGTCGTCGTCTGGTTTCTTCGATGGTAGATCAGTGGTGGAAAGTCGGAGCATGAATTAGCACCTTGCTACAAGTTTGTGTGGAGAAGCAATGCTAGTAAAAAGAGCTGGTCTAAACGCGTAAAGAGAAAAAGAGTAGACGCGTCCAACGCGTAGCTAAATGACGATGACGCGATAAGGTGGGGCATAAAGGCTGGCGACTACCAGCTGGTTGAGCCCGCTGACAGCTGCCCACACAAACATAATAAATACTTCCAGGTCAAGTGCTGCAGTGTCGTGACCATGTTAATTGATTCCAACAGGGATGGTTTCTGATTTATTTTTATAAATATGTAGACCTTGTTGGACTCCTATGTTGGAACTTTTAGTCTTCTTCGGAGGTTCGTCTCTTGTTCTGGCGCATCCTGCTGCAGGACTTCTGGTGGTTCACCAGCATCCTTCTTTTCGTCTTCCTCCCGTATGACCCAGGTGTGTACGATCTGTTTGACTTCTTTCTTTTGTCCCTCTTTTCTTTCACCTTCAGCCATGCGCCAGGTGTATGCCGAATACACGGCAACTTCGGCGATGGCGACCACGATACTACCCCCCAGACTGAGGAAGATCCGTGCCGACGGCGTCCACCATTCGGCTGCTTTCCAGAGGGCAGCACCACAGCCAATAATGCTGACTAAAAAGTTCATGATCAATGTGACTTGTTTTTGTACATCTCCATATTCGATATCATCGCCCCCTATATCGGCAGCTTTCGACGGCTTATTGACTTCTGCGAATGAATGTGCCATAGGCGCGTAGGGAAACCTTTCGGTAAACGACTCCCGGGCTGGGGTCTTTTTCAGCATTCGTTCGTAAGATCGCTCTTCCTCTTCGCGACGTAGTCGGGCCATGAGTTGTTTGTACTCATCGGTCTAGCAGCTCGAAGTCAGCCAAGGTTGGGGGACAATGCAAGCAGAGTAGACGAACAGGTTCAGGTTTTGGAGGTGGTGGAGGTGTATATATAGTTGCACCACACAGTAGTCCTTCCAGTTTGATCTCATTGCGATCCTGTCCCTTCAATTGCTTCCAGGTATCGATAATCTGCGCATGGCTGATCGGCTTTCCCACGGCGGGATCTTTGAGGGACGGCTCCTTGGTGTCAGTCCTGCTATCATCGTCTTGGGATACCTCTGAAAGAGTCGAATCCAACAAAGTTTCAAGTGCCTCCACTATGAAGGGTGTCATTGTGAGGAGCACCATTTTTCGATTCGATGTTGGCCATGATATCTCCGGAGAGGTAAGGATGATGGTGATGATTGAAGGCAGCAAGAATTCAATCGAGCTCTAGACAAGGACTGCTAGCTTGCTTAGGTACTAGCCGGAGTGGACCCGTAATAGTGTGCAGCCACAAATCGGCACTTTCCATACCGACTACCGAGCGAAAGCCACAATCGAAAGCCACAACATCCACTGCGCAATCGGGTGAGAAAGCAACGGTTTAATGCATTAGTGGGTGAATATTTTTTGTACGATATCAGTCAGCGTCATTCCACAACGAATTATCGCCAGATTCCTGTCGAATCATTGAGTCCAAGTCCACCAGTCACCACAACCGCCGATGCTCCGAATATACCCTACGAGTCTCTGATAATCCAATTGGGCCCCTGGGACGCATCCAAGGCCAGCCGTTCGGTCACTATGCAGCTTCGAATAGCAGCCTCGGCGCTCCTCAAGGCTCGCGCGCCTGGGCGGCCTACTGTATGTTCGGACTGTAGAAGAGCCGCATCTCTTGATCTTAGAATACGGGTGTCACGATCTTTATATCACGGAACGCCAAGCCGATCTTCAGCATGGGCCGCTGCGGTCTCGGTAGCTTCGAATATGGTTTCCAACGCTGTCACCCGAGCTACCAAAGGCGACATGCCCATAGACCCTTTGCGCATAGTGGCCAAGGAAATGAAATTCCTGACAGGAAATATTAGACAGCTATTAGGCTCTGGACATCCCTCCCTTGACCGGGTTGCAAAATACTATACGCAGGCCGAGGGGAAGCATGTGCGCCCGTTGATCGTCCTTCTCATGTCCCGTGCGACCTCGCTCTGTCCGAAAAATGAATTGGCGCCCGCAAACTCGACCGAGGGAATTAACTCTTCAATATCTCCTCTCAACATACTCGCCGATATCAACCCTTCCTCCCCGCTCACCGGCTTCTCATCCCAGCCCGAGTCCACCGAAAGCGACATTCTCCCATCGCAACGACGGCTAGCCGAGATTGCCGAGCTAATTCACACTGCATCGCTATTACATGACGATGTGGTTGACCACTCAATATCTCGGCGAGGTTCCCCATCTGCAAATCATGAATTTGGTAACAAAATGGCAGTTTTAGCAGGCGATTTTCTTTTAGGGAGAGCATCAGTAGCTCTTGCGCGGTTACGCAATGCCGAAGTGATCGAGCTTCTTGCTACCGTCATTGCCAATTTGGTCGAGGGCGAATTTATGCAACTCAAGAACACGGCGCGCGACGAGCGGAATCCGAAATACTCGGAAGATATTTTTACTTACTACCTGCAGAAGACATACCTCAAGACAGCAAGTTTAATCTCCAAATCGTGTCGGGCTGCAGCATTGCTTGGACGAGCAGATACAACTACGGTCGAGGCTGCTTACTCCTACGGGAAGAATCTGGGTTTAGCATTTCAGTTGGTGGACGACATGCTAGACTATACTAGGTCAGCGAAGGATCTAGGCAAACCAACTGGAGCTGACTTGGAGCTGGGTCTCGCAACCGCGCCCCTGCTGTTCGCATGGAAGACAAATCCAGAATTAGGTTCATTAGTAGGAAGAAAATTTGAACAGGAAGGCGATGTGCAAAGAGTGAGTTGATTAGTTGCTAGCCATTATGGTGACGATTTAATAACTTGTTGCAGGCACGGGAACTGGTTCTTAAAAGCAATGGAATTGAGCAGACAAGAGCATTAGCTGAGGACTACTGCCACAAGGCAATTTCGGCCCTCAGCACGTTTCCGGAAAGTGAGGCCAAAGACGGCCTTTTAGAGATGGCGACCAAGACGTTGAAACGACAAAAGTAACAAGAAGCATTGGACACGAACTTGTGTGTTTTGGATTATATGTTAGGAGGCGTCACTGTACATAGACGAACATTTGGGCATTCAACGGATCGCATTATATCATTGTATCAATATGTACAACCAAGGCGGCAGCATATCATATAGGGGAACCACCAAACTCCATACATAATTCACGGAACACCATCCAGTCGAATGAACGGGGAGGATGGTAGCGGCACTGTGTGGGCGACTATAAAAAACGACCTTAGCTCTTAACCCATATCTGATAAGGTACCTGATCCAAAGAAAACCCAAGTCCAAATCTGTGCAGAGACAAGAGTAAGCTCTAACAAAATAACATTAGGAACTGGAGATGTCATTCCATCTAGAGGGCATATTCAACTTAGACAGGCTTGCTAGCGCCGTGACTTGACAGCAGGTGGGGGTGCGAATTTTGTGACGGGTGGTTAGTTGTTAGTAGTGTTGACGGTAGGAGGAAGAGGCCCTACGTATTGATATTTCGGTTGGTCTTTTGATAAAGAGTTGTGCCATAGGTAGGTATATTGGCGCGCAGGACTTGGACAGTTGCGCCCGTCGCCTCTGCGATCCTTATTCTATGCGGCTGGTATATCACTGAACACGGAGGCGAGAAGGTCGAACCGAGAGGTGACTGAGCTAAGGGATTCGAGAATCTTATGTCCTCTCGACTGAACTTGCACTTTTCCCACGCCTCGTTGCTCCGAGAGAGAGAGTAAATTGCACTGGCGTTTGGACGGCACGCTGCGGAGGACTTATACGTTGATTATCGTCCCGATGCCTACGGCTGAGCACGGGCTCCGTTCTTTCAACACTAATATTACCACTGATTCCACCACAATGTAATAGTTTTCACGTACTGATACCTTCTTTACTGACCGAATCGGGGTCCTGGCTGAGACGGCATTGCACATGGGAGGAGAAGGAAATTCGAGGAAGAAAGCAGGCACGGTACACATCCTTACAGGATGAAGACCGTGCAGTACTGTGGCATTCACAATGGCATTCACAGGAGCTCGGATCCAGCTATTCACTATGCCGTCTGCCGTTATACATACGGATGCATTAATCGAATGACATGTGCCGCGGAATTTGGTCTATCGTATGATGCGCTTCTAGGATGAGTCGTTCTCAACCTGCTCTTGGATGGGTAGAAGTATTTACATACCTGGTTGTTGCTATTATAATTATCCCTCCTCTCTCCTTGGCGGGAGGCGCTCAGCTAGCTTGAGTTATGACACTCGCGATAATTCCTCGTATATAAAATTCCTAGCTGCCTCGGATCCTCGCATAGATCTTGCATGCTGCAGCCGCCAGATTCGATTCTGACAGCTCGCCTACTCGAGATCAGCTCGGTGGGTCCGCGCCGAGGGCGATCATCGTAGCTTAACTTCGATCTGGCTCGGACGGCAGCCGATTGGTCCGGTATGTTCGGCTATAAGTGGGAAATCCCTGTTCGAATCTATGACCGGATCTGGACTATCGACGAGACACCCCAGTGTCGATCAGTAAATCGTGTGCTGTGTGGGTTCATCTTGTTCAGAAAATGGCCGAGTAGGTATGATTCCCAGGTTCGCGTGTGTAGAAGGAGAGGTGATATAACATAGAAATAACGTGAAGAGAGCTCCAATACAGGTTCATGTATGGAATCTCAAATCAGTTGAAACCGCAAGAATCTTCAATGAATTAATTTCGTTCGCTGCTGTCAAAAGACTAAACTTACCTCATAGCTCAGGAAAAGCTCTAACGAATAACTGAACAACTTTCAATTGCACGGCTCCTTGAACTAAAGAGAACTTTTCTATTCGCACGCACCTATGTGTGTCGAACAAGAAGATCCGCCTCAGTGCCGACGTTTGCGCGAAGTACCTATCTAACCTTCCAACCGTCCGTGCTTCTCTGCGTCTATAATCGAAGTACCGTAATAGCGCTGTCATCTTTGGTTCTGCTTTCACATCCAGTTAGTATTTTTGACCGTTGACTTATTACGTATCTAGTGAAATGACCGATGATGATGAGCCACGACTTAATTCTGCGTTACTCTCGTCTGTTTATAGCTACAGACACACCTCATAGAACAGTATGAAGCAAGCATACTATCACAGAATTAAAAGAAAAAAAAGAAAAGATTTAAGACTCCTTATTTACCTTTAACCCATGGCACGCAGCTATTAGAGGACTGCGAAATAGATATACATTAGCCTCATATCTCAGCTGTTTCTCGAGCTCGAATACTTTTTTCAAGGCTTTGTTCAACTCCATAGATATGACATTACTGACCCACGCGGCACTAAGTGCTACTTTGTCAATTATGGATACAGTCTGTGTTATTATATCAGTCGTTGTACGTCTTGCCTTTACTCGTCGACTATTTCCAGTTTCTGGACTCTTTGGGAATTTACCATAGGCGGGCATATAACAAGAGTATGGTCTGCTTGTTCGAGCCAAAGCCAATATGTCTAGTTTCTTCCATTTACGACAACTATCAGATGAAGGCCATAGCAGGGTTAGTTTCGTAATCGGCTGAACCTTTATATATGAATCGTTACTCACTCCGTGTTAAGTGCTCCAGGAATAACCGCACCCACGTGTTGCCTTGTTTCATCAACGGTCCACAGGTCATCCTCCCATAACGGATGGCTTCTAGAACAACATGGCGACGTTCTAGTCAGGAACAATTCAACCGAAACTTTCTCCAAGCAGAATATACCCTTCTACATACGAACTTAGTGAATGGCCCTGTTCATCTAGAAGTCATTAATCACTAGCTAGTTAAAAGGCTTAACAATTATATTTGGGATATTGCTAAGGAGATGGACGTCTACTTGGAAGCTCCGGGACACAGATACAGAAGAATGGTATGAGATAAGAATTTTACGACGTTATTCCCGATACCATTATACGGCTCTCAACGAGAATCTTCATGGGGCATCCGTTTCGTCGCAATAAGGTGTTCCTAAAGACGTGCAATTCGTTAATTAGGAACATTGCTCTCAATTGCTGCCGTTATTAGTCTATTTCCTGAGTCCCTTAAGCCGCAAGTCCCTGTAGCATGGCATTGGCTCACCGGATAATGATGGTTCTTTGAGAAGTTCCACGACTGCTTACGTCTCAGACGCGCTGGATCTTCGGGCTATCTCCACGCTGTACGACTACGTACAGTATCGTCGGTGCAGCAGGCTACTGATGCCGATCATTCGCGAGCGGCTCTCTCAGCTGACTTTGCAAGAGAAAATACCGATAGTGCTCTCTAAACCTCCTGTGTGCCTCGTCCCTGTGAACATATAGCATAGGCAGCTATAATACTGACCTAGTTCAGAACGTATACGTGCAATGGGCCATAGGCCATGCTCTCGCAAACCCTCCGTTAGCCCCATGCAGCTCGATCCGCGCGTCATCGCCTGCCACTTCTCAGTCCTCACCTTCGCGGCGGTCTAGTCCTCCGTCATCACCCTATCCAATACGCTCTTCGACCTCGCCGCATCACCCTCGAGCGGAGTGTCGCAGGCCCTGATGCGGGAAGAGGTTATACACAAAACCGAGATATCAATACCATCATCATTAGCAGCAGCAGCACCAACAAGAAGAAGGACCCCGGCATTTTTCTAAACTGGCCCTCGCGCGAATGACGCACGTCGACTCGGCGCTGCGTGAGGAACTGCGACTGTGACTGCACGGCTTCTTCACCGAGCGCGGCATCGTGAAGATGGTCGTGGCGCGGGCCGGCGTCATCCAGCCCGACGGCACGCACGTCTCACGCGGCACCAAGATGGGCATCTTCGCAATTGCGCACATCGCGCTGCTATACGAGATAAGCCGATCGCCGGTCGCCCGGCGAATAAATAGGACTTTGGCCATATCGCACCGTTGCTACATGGGACGCTAAGGGTGAGGCGGAGGAAGAGTTGAGTCCGATTAAGATATGGTGGATCGAGCATATATGGCTTACTGAGTCAAGGGTTGTAGGTATTGTTCTGAGATTGGTCGATAGGGATTTTAAGATTCATAAAAAGGTTAGAATAGTTGGATTCTTGGTTCTTCTACTTTTTCTCGAAAGCCAGTACTGGAACTAAGTACTGGTTCTAAGTTTATTGTGCTGTGGCATTAGTTGATAATATGTCTTTAATGCAGCTTTTAAAGTGGCTTTCATGTACTTTTGAATGCATACGGCTCAATGTTAATGTCTCCTCTGAGGTACTTACTAACTACATATACTTGGGACTCAAGTTACGAGTCTTCTCACTTCATCGGAGGTGAATAAAGAGTTGGCATCGAGCTACGTCTAACATTGTTCATGGTGTTGTCTTAGCAGGGGGGACATTTGTGGTTTTCCGTAGTTTGTTTAGGCCTTCACTTCAGCAGCAATTAAGTATACAATCCTTCAGGGCACAAGTCGAGGCATCGATTGCGCACCGTCTCCACTGTGATACAACTCTATAATACCGTTGTTGAGAACGCTCGTTATACTCTTGGCATGGTACGTTGTACTACGTAAAAAGATGCCGAAGCTCTCTTGTTGGGGTTGGAGGTAACTTGGGAGCACGTGTGATGTTAGCAGGCGACTTCTGCCAGTTATAGTTTGCGCTGCTTGTGGATCACGCCACTGAGTTCGCGCGATGCTATCAAACCGTCCGTGGAGATCCTCGGCAAGATTTATGGTATGATTAGCATTATGACATATTAAGTGTTTTGGACTCTACACGCATTTCTATGTCTCTCATAGAATTCCGAACGGAATGCTCAGGTAAGTTATATATCAGAAACGTTAGGACCTAGTCTTTATTTATCAATGGCCCATTATAAGATATTGGGCCTGGAATTCTTCACGAAGGGCCGATCGTCACTAGGTACTTATGGCGCAGGATTTCACTGGGTAGTAGCTAATAAGCTACTTTCTCGTGCGAGTATTCTCATTCGTTTGACTCAGCGTGCCTCTCCCGAGCTGCCCGAGTTTGCCTCCTCGGAAGTGTCTGCTGTTGTGGAGAGCTCCGCAAGGTGTGTACTAAACGACATGGAATCCCCACACTCAGCACATCAATAACCTACTCCCTTATACGCCGGCCGATTCTGTTAATAATAAGTTGAAAACCTAATAGGAAAAGAAGGAAAAAAGCAAGCAACGGGAAATTGTTATGTGATAAACGAGTTGGATATTCGAAAGTCCGAAGTCAAAACAACTCTTCCGGACTACCTTCTCAGCCTATTCATCGATTTGCGGTGCTCAGAACCCCCCTGTCCTTGTGGACCAACGATCATCCTTGTGTGTAATTTTGGGCGGTCTGAGTTCCCTTTTCAGGCATACCCCAAACAGAAGCATGAAAACTACTTTACCAAATAGATATTGGGTTTTCAACCGTGAGCCATCAAGGAATATATTACTTTCGCGCCTAAACCGTGTATGCTTGGAATTCGTTGTGAATATTTCAAGATCCAACAGGACGGCGGAGGTGACAAGCATTAGAACACCGAACCATGTCATCCCCGGAAAACAAGGAAGCTGACAATGCGACCGATCCGAGGGTCGCGAAGGAATCGGTATGCAACGATGAAGCCGCTCCGGAACCAAATCCGGCGCCAGCCACGAGTAGCGACGACAAGACCCCGGAGATGAATACTTGGCGGCGGCGGCTAGCCATGTTCTCAATGTGCCTGGCGCTTTTCCTGTCGGCGCTAGACATAACCATCGTGGCTACGGCCCTGCCGACAATCGCGCGTACCCTCGGCGCGTCGGCCGCCGAGTACGCCTGGATCGGCAGCTCCTACACCCTCGCCTCCACGTCGTCGAATCCCATTTGGGCTAAGCTTTCTGACATATTCGGCCGCAAGTCAATCCTGATGATCTCGAACGGCGTCTTCATGGCCGGGAGCCTTGTGGCCGCCCTTGCGCAATCGCCGTCGATGCTCATCGGCGGGAGAGTCATCCAGGGGCTTGGCAGCGGCGGCTCGCTGGTCCTCGTCACCATCATCATCGGGGATATGTTCGAGCTGAAAGAGAGAGCAAAGTACTACGGCCTCACTGGCATGGTTTGGGCCGTTGCCTCCTGCGTTGGCCCGATATTAGGTGCGTCGTGACCCAGCAGGCCCGAGTAATGCCTCATCTTGCTATCCACGGTACCCCAATGCGGTTGCTAATATCCATGCGTGCAGGCGGTGTTTTTACTGAGAGAATCGGCTGGAGGTGGTGCTGTAGGTTTTTCTGCCCAATCCGTCTAAATCGAGCATGTTACTAATAGATTCAATTAGTTTGGATTAACTTGCCGTTTGACGGCGCTTCAATCATCGTCCTATTCTTTGCCCTGAATGTTAAGTGGCCTCGCGTGCCCGTAGCGGAAGCGCTGCGATCTCTTGACTGGATGGGCTGTCTCACCATAGTCGGCGGGACTATATGCTTTCTCTATGGTCTCGAGACGGCCTCCGGGGGGTTGCGCGCTTGGGACTCCGCAATGGTGTTATGCCTGCTCATCTTCGGGGTGCTCTTGCTTGTGCTCTTCTTCTTTCACGAGGCATACTTTGCGAAAACCCCGTTGATACCAATTCGAATCTTCAAGTCCTTCACGAATATTGCGTCGTTCTTAACTGTCTGCTTTCATAGCCTCGTGTTCATCAATTTCGACTATTTCCTACCGCTATACTTCCAGGCTGTCCTCAGATTTACGCCTATCATCTCTGGTGTCACGCTGTTCGCACTCGTTATCCCAGTATCCATCTTCTCCGTTGGGGCTGGCTTCTTCATTAAGAGGACGGGGAATTACCTAATACCTGTCCGGCTCGGAGCGGTACTGATGACGCTAGGGACAGGATTATTCATTAGCTTTGATGCGACGACGAACTGGGCCAAAATCATAGTATTTCTAGTTATAGCCGGCTGCGGCGCCGGCCCGCTCTTCCAGGCTCCTTTAATTGCTCTCCAGAGCCACGTCGAGCCCGAAGATGTAGCGATGGCCAGCTCCGCTCTCTCATTTGCGCGGAACCTCTTCACATCTATCTCGATTGTCGTCGGAACCGTTTTACTCCAGCGAACGCTAGGCGGCGCTAACCTTGCAGCAGGCACCGGGTCTACCACAGGAAGCAATGAAGCTGGTGCCGTAGGAACCAAGATCCTTGCTTCTCAATACGTATCCGCTTTTCGTATCATGTGGGCATTCTACACTGCTATCGCTGGTTTATCCATTATCATGACATTGTTCATCAAGAAGAGAGATCTGCTTAGCAAGAAAAAAGGGGTAACTAGCTCCGACAATGAAGGGGGTTCCTGTATCATCACAGAGGACCCTGAAAAACGAGGAGGTACTCAATGACCTGAGAGACGCTACAGTCATATCCATTGCCAAGCAGTTAAGGCGATCATGGGCTCGATCATTGAGTCAATCTTAGGAATCTAATACTTAATGAATATATGCGAAATTGAACATGCACATCTAATTCATAACTCTCATTGTACGCAGTGAATACCCCTGCGTGTCGTGAAAAGAGGACGTCTAGTATATTTCCACACTTGCACTGGCTTGCTTACGTAGTCCCTAGGTACGAATATTGCCTACTTCGCGGCGCGGGATGTTATATTGTCCTAGATTATCGATTTGTAATGCAGGTTGTAAGTGGGAGAAGGAAAAGTCTCCGAGACCTCCAATGAAAACGAGCTCTTCTGCTGGCGGCTACGTAACGCCCTTGGTCTCCGAGATGGTGAGATTATTGATGCCTATTAGAACGGAAATCAAGTTATGCTAGTGGCGGTGATTTAAGTATTGCCTTCTTGCCATAGTAGCATCGCATCATGGTGGATTATGATTGGATTAATAATACCATGGTCGGATGCAACGCCACCCCTCAGGTGACTTTAGAAAGGGAGGCCAGAAGCTGTCGGCCTAGAAGGCTACAATTGAAACTGAATGGCGCGATGTAGAAGTTCAGCGCTGGGGTAATCCGTACAGTGCTCCAATATAAAACTCGCCCATCCTGGTGTTAGACTCCTTCTAGATATCATCAAAGCACAATCAAAGGCATTCATTGACGATGGCCAAAGTATTTATCGCGGGCGCAACAGGCAAGCAG
Organism: Biscogniauxia marginata; assembly: GCA_022695795.1. Lineage (NCBI taxonomy): Eukaryota > Fungi > Ascomycota > Sordariomycetes > Xylariales > Xylariaceae > Biscogniauxia > Biscogniauxia marginata. Next base: position 682,344 of record MU404061.1, on the reverse strand, counting down.
GGAAGTGCTGCAGCACGAGCTCTTCTTAAGAGTGGTCATGAAGTCCATGCTTTGGTGCGAGATACTGAATCTCGGTCGGCTCAGGCTTTGAAAGATCAGGGGGCGGTACTATTCAAAGGCAACATTTTAGATATCGAGAGTATCAAGCCTGCCATCGCAGGCACTATCGCAGTGTTCTGGCCGTCAATTATATTTATCCCCGACCTGAGTGACGAGGTCCGAGCAAACAACAACGTTGTCGAAGCTGCGAAGCAGTCCGGCACGGTCCAACACCTGATCTTCAGCACATTCGCCGGAATCGACAAAATCACGCAATGCCCTGGCTGGGATCGGAATGCATTCTACAAGTTAGCAGTAGAGCAAAAACTTGATGGGGAGGAGAAGGTCCGTCGCGCGGGTCTGAAGTATTACACACTCCTCCGGCCCGCGGAGTTCATGAGCAATTATCTGCTACCCTCGGCAAAAATGCAGTTCCCCGATCTTATTAGCACAGGGGTTCTACACACCTCGTGGACGAGTATTTTTAAGAATAAGTTCATCGACGAGGACGACATTGGCAGAACTGTCGCTGCCGCAGTCGCGGATCCAGAGAGATTCAATGGCAAGGAGGTCGAGATCGCAGCCGACAGACTGAGTGTCCAAGAGGCTCTTGATATTATCGGGGCTGTAGCAGGGAAGAAGCTAAGCTTAGAAACTCAGCCGTATGACGAAGCTATGAAGGTTGCCGAGCAGAACCCAGTAAAGCAGGGCGAGGTTATTCGAGTAGAGGTCGCGAAGCTCAGAGAGGACTACGATACCGCTGCTCTGGACGACTTCGGTCTCGGATTCACTAGCTTCAAGGACTTTATTGAAAAGAACAAAGCCGTGGTCATTGAAACGTATAAGAATGTTCCATAATATTCTAAAAAGAAAAGCGAGATGGATGTGATGGATATGTGAATGTTTATACATTCATGTGCTTAGGCATAATTCACAATTGTTCGAGTGGTCGGTGGGGCTCAATTCAAATGACTTGCATTAAGCTTGAAATTATTAGTTTTAAATCGTGATCTTTTACTAATATGCTCGATATGGGAGTGAAAGCTTTATAGGTATAAAGTTAAACCTGAAATGAATATGCAATACATACCTGGTATACTACAGAATATGCCCACCCCTTTTGAAACCTGAAAGTCGTATGAATTATCAGGTCCGGCCCAGAGAGCAATCCCGTTACCTGTGCAGTGCCCGAACGTTGAATGTGAGAGGCTAGTTAATAGACGGACAGTAGCACCATAGAGTTACTAATAATATTTGCTCGGGAGTGGTCATCTTATATATAATATAGCCTCCTTGTTCCCAATCAGCTGCGTATATGTGGCTCTCCCTTGCAGTTCTTGGTGAAAGCTCGTGATAGCGGCATATTATATTGATATTCACCCTGGTCACAGAGTTTACTAGCCTATATTTCAGCCCAGTCTTTCCAGCTTAGAATATAGAGCTAATCACTCAGTAGGGTCTACATTTATAGAGGAAAAGGGCAAGTTGGCCGCGATGTTGTACTAGTGCGCGAGAATTTGCTTACAGCCTCCTCGTAGGGTAATGATGGTTCTTGTTATACACGTCGAAGAACCTGACAAAGACACCTGTTGCTATGGTGAATGAGTCGTATATCGGATTAAAATTCTGCAAAATATTAGCATGCTTCTATTGGTACACGCTTCGCGAGGGTTTGATTGAGTGGTAAGCCATCTTCAAGAGAGTGATATATTTATGTACGCACCCTTGGGATGTAAAAGCCACCATCGCATTTTTAATGGGTTACTCGCTAAACAGATATGACTCCCTTCTAAAACTCTAGTTTTGCTCAACAGTTTACCCATACTGTCCAGAATGCTGCTCAATTGAAGAATTCGCTGTCAACTATGAGGATATATAACACCAGATTTGTTCCCGAATAATAAATTTATTGCGCTCGTAACGTATCTGTGAATTTATGGGGCTGAGAAAGTTCAGTAAATTCCCTGGCTCGAAAGAAAGAATACAATGACGCAGAAACAATTAGCAAGCCTAGTCATGACGGGAAAACAAATCAGATAGAACCGCATCATGTTACGGCAGAACAACCGGTTAGTTCGAAAGCCTTTGCCCTGGGCAGTATATGAACCTTGAGTAATGAAATATGCTTGGATATATCGTTATCATAGCAGGTCGCGGAGACCTTTCTGCATAACGATCATAGTCGGAAATAGAGTTGCTGCGAAGGCCAGAGAGAATTGCCCAATCCCCATGCCCCCTGAGATATCATCTACTATCTTAGACCATAGCACAACTATAAGAAGCACGAGCGCAAGAGTTAGTAACACGATGCGTGCCATAAGAACCTCGTTGAACCCTTCGATGATATATATACCCCAGCCATAGGGTAGATCGTTTGGATCAGCGTTTTGCGCGGCCAGTCGGAGCTTTTCCTTGACCTTCTTCGGAAGCTGTGCAACGGCTAGTGCTCCACTGTGGTCTCCAGGGTTTAAGAACGAATGCATGAAAATATGCGACTGTATAGGGAGGTGACCTATTCTCGGCGGACACGGGTTGAAGGCGTATTCTTGTCTAAACACTTCCTTGATCGAAGGAATCGAGTTCGTCTCATAGTTGCCAACACACTCTCCTGTCTTCTCTCGCCGTATCAACTCAAACTATATAAAGTTAGGAAAGAAGAGGTATGACTTCATGAAAATAAATCGCGAGTGTTACCTTGATGTATTCAACTTCTTTTGGAATGATGAAGATATTTTTTGCGAGGCGTCCTCGCATCATGCTATAAGTTTCTCTTATGTAGCTGTAAAGTGCTACATCTTATTTTAGATTAGTTACATCGATTTGAGCCAGCTTTATTTGATATAGCCCGGTTCTCACACAGAGGAGCAGATATTGTTTTGTTCCGTCGGGGAGCTGGGGGGGTATAGGCGGCCCGTGTTGCGGTGTAAGCGTTGACGGTACATTCCCATTCCTCGTATTTTCAATGTCGAACTTTCGTACGATGGCGGTGTCGATGGAGAAGACCGGGAACTCAGAGTCTCATCATTAGAGGAGCTCGATGACACACGGACCGAATCTGGTGACCCTGCCGCCTCTTGTGCATATGACACAGCCTGCCGCTCCTGTTTTTCGTCGACGTCGATATGTAGCCTCTTCCCGCACCGCTAGTTGATCTATATCAGCTGTAGTCGAAGAGAACAACAATAATTGCTTACACATTTCCAGGTCACACGCACTATCCCATGGGGGGGGTCGGTATGACAATATCATGGACATATTATCAATGAGAGCTCCTATCATATTGCGAGCAAGCTTCAAATATATTTTGTAGATTCCCGCAGGTGCTTGTATATTGCTGTTCTGTTCACTAGTATCGTTGCTCTGTTTTTGCCTCTCTCGTCCAGCAAAGATCGTTGTGTCTAAACTGGTGTCAATAATGGGAGCCTGTGCAATTACTTTATCGATTCGATTATTTAGCCCTGAGATCGTATCTTTTGGTACCAGGAGCTCTAGTGTCTCAGTTATGTCTTGAATCAGTCGTGAGTGATGATGTTGAGGGCCGCCTGGCTTGAGCAGAGAAGTCGGTTCTAACTGAACTTGAGCAAGTATTCCGATTGCGATATTGCTGGAATTTTGTTCGATGAAACTCGCCACTGAGTGCTGAATAGGCACTGTTGCTATATTCCGAATGTCTTTCACAAATTCATCGAGCACTAGGCTTAGCTGTGTATCAATGGATTTTCGGTTTGTGGTTGATTGAACGAGGATGCGAACCGCTTCTTCTCTAACGGATCCTAATTGTTGCTTGAAAATCCTAGCAATGTATTCAACAGCATTCTGGAGATCAATCGGTCCGGTCTGGCTCCCCTTTTCTCTAGAGAGTCTTGGATTTTGACCTCGTCTTCTCAAAAGTCGCTCTTCCTTTACGGTATCATGAACTATCCAATGGCGCCTCTCCTGGTGGAACACCGTTTGTGGTGGCACGTAGCTAGGTGGGTATATTCCTCTGACAAAAGGACCCTCTTGCCAGTTTCTTACCATTTGATAATTGGTCTTAGTGATTAAACCGAAACTATCCAAGTGGTCGAGGAAGAAGTAGTCGGGTCGGATCTCGTCAACTATCGCACCTTTCGCAAAGTGTTCGGCAATATGATGCATTCGGTTTTTGAAGTTCAACTTGAGGTCTTCCAGGCGAGTAGAGTCGGCAAAGAACTCATAGTCGTCGCAAAACCAGCAAACGCAGCGCTTCGGAAAATGTCCGCGAAGGTGTGTTACTACGTGTTCAATCCATGCATTTTTCTTATCTAGTTCAAATGCTTTTTCGCACGAGTCATATCCTATGAATTCGCATACGAGATGATGTGTTGCTCGAGGAGGAGGTGCTATTGAAACCCCTCCTATGCTCGAGTCCTTATCTGAATCCATTTCAAATATGCTGTCACTGTCTGTAGAACGACTGGAAATACTACTTCTGACTGAGCGGGTGTTCTCGTATGCTCTATGAACTAATTATTATATGATGAGCCGAAAGACCAAATCCATAATAGCTGTGTACTTTACCTTGCCCTGTTTGGTCAAAAATTGAAAGGTAGGTTCCATATATTGGCGTAGGCAACTCGGACCTGGTGTTGTCACCTGAATCATATTCCTGAGAATCTGCTATAATTATGGCGCCTAGTTTGTTCGACTCTCCTATCGGAGTAACCGATCTGACAAGATTCGAACTTGAGTCATAGTTGCCGTCCCTGTAAGAATCCGGGCTTCTCTCTCGAGCAGTTGAAACCCAAGATTTTGCAGATCCTGCTACACGGTCTTTGGATTCCTCACCTAAGGATTTGTCCGAGAATATACGGTCTTCCTTGAGGTTGCCATTATATATTCGAGTGCCATTCTTGTTTGTATTGCCCGGGTAGCTACGCTGTCCTTCAGCTTTTGCGGTTATGGTCGTTGCTGTAGCATTGTCCGATTTCTTAGAAGTCCCAAGAAGCCCAGATGGTGTATCATCATATATGATATCAAGACCTTTGACCTGTTTATTCTTCAGCCTCTTAGTCCGACGTCTGTTTTCGATGGTTGAATACAAGGGGTGTGGATCGGCAGTGTCGAAGCCTCGTGAGAGGTGATTGTGGACTACGACTGCGCCACTACGCGAGTTCCGGTGAACGACATCGTGTTTATATCCGTCTGTGATCGAAATAGTTAAGTATTGCGACCCAATATATGTTTGTGACTGATGTCGTACCTGAAGTATATGATCGAACGACAAACTTGTCTACGAGACTTTTGGGTGAACAACGGCGAGACTCGAACTTGGAATCCTCTTCGTTTGACTTGCTTGGATGGTCCAGATCTCCAAATATCCATTTCTCTACGTCCGGCTGTTTTCCCTTTGGTTCCATCTGGGGTAGAATGGAAGAGAGGGTGCTTTTTGGTAATTGGCTAGTAAGATTAAGTCTTTGGACTATTTCAGTGCGGTAAATACTTGTAGTAAGTATCTGGTGGCTTTGAACCGGCTTTCAATGAGATGTTGATTCCGAATCGTGATTCTGACACGAGGCTGAGCTGGGCCAAATGATTTCGAGGGCCGGCAGAAAAATCAGTCATCGCTGCAGATGGTTCAATGTTTCTAATAATAATCGAAGCCATTGGTTTTGCCATTGGCTCCACAGCATCATGTGGTTAATAATTGCTAATTCGACGTTCCAGCCAGCTTCCCCCATTGAAACTTGGAGTGGCTTAGTATTGTATGGACCGCATTACACCAATAATTTAACAGAAGAGCCATCCTCAAAACGCGCATAATAAATGCTAGGCACTCCAACAGCTGATACGCTACGCTGGCGTTGATAATAACATGAACGGATTTTAGGAATGGTTGACCCTTCTTTTCACCTATTGTGTACAGCGCATCCTGGTATACTCTCCTCCTCCGTTTTTTAGATACCTACCTTATAGACCCCTTTTCTCTGCGAGTATAGCTCATATACTGGAGATGCTTCATCAATCGCTACAGGTAGCAACATGAAGTACCTTACCCCGAAGTGTGAATACTACGTCGGACTATGTCTGCTAAAGGGCCCCGAGAGGCTGGGGTGCTGTATATGCATGGTGGCGCCCTTGGCTAATCACAACATAATGCCTTGGTAATCATCTTCCTAAACGACAATAGCCAGATTTTGAACGCCTTGATCATCGGAGATAGCTCGTGAGACAAATGAGATGCGCAATTGCTTTTAAGAGGCTCGATAATTGCCGCTACTTTCCCAACAGTACCGCCGGATACAGGTTAACGGTTGGTTGGTGGAAGCCAACCTCATTCCCCTGGTTTTAGTTCTGGAAGATATAAAGATACTACTTTTCATAATTGCTTGTAGCTACGGCGATAGGCTATAATTATTCGTAAAGTGACCAATAATATGGCTGTCATGGTCGAGGGAGATATTTCTTAGCCTATAGGTAGCATCTTGCCGCGTCACAGGTGTGTAACTAACTACCTCTGTCGGCGACCACAGATTTTCACTTGGAACAACAACCACGGTCTACCCAGACGGAATCATGAGAAGCTACTGTGTTACGCCCCCCTGGCTATGAATGCGGGTTACGTGCCCTCGTGTATCTGCGACCTAGTTTTGAACGTCGCTGGCGCCGCTAATAATAACTAGATCGAGTATAAACTTTACATCTCCTCAAACACACTCGTCGCCAATATTAATCCCCATACCTTTGCCACAACGCCTAGAGCTATCGGAGCAGACTGCCTTGTGAGCAGGACCGTCTTCGGCACGGACATGGACCTCGCGTTCCGACGGCCGAGTCACAGGGACAATGCACTCACGGCGCTCTTCTTCTCGGCCAGCCGTGTTCCGAAGATGTACTATACAGTAAAGAACCCCCCCCCCCCCCCCCTTCTTCCCACTCGTGCCCCTCTGCGGCGCCTTCGACCAGCCGCTTCGGATCGTCGACATGTTAGGGTCTCCAGGAACTTTGGTGTCCGCAACTACGTGGCTAATAGTAAGGCGGCGGGTGTAAATGTCAGCATTACAGAGTTCTTTTAAATGCTGACGCTCTGTTAGGGCCACTAGACCGAGTCGTAGGCAATACAAGCGCTGAAAGTTCTAAATGCTATTTGTGTAATAACTTTACTTCCTAGTTGTATCACGATGTAGCAACACCAGGCATGAAGCGTGTTGAATGCTACCTATCAAGTAACAAATTGAAATTAATATTTGCATCATGATTATTGTTCTTACTGTCCCAGGTGGACTTCAGGTATAATGTGCCTGATGCAAAAGTCTAATGTCTACTATACGGTTAGCGGTTCAAGTCTGGTTGAGAGGGCATTGAATTAAGAGTGATATCGTGGCCCAAGATTTTCCAACGTCATGGCCTCGTATGACCATCACAGGGCCTGTGTACGTGATAGTAGGCGGGTTGGATGAGGGCACAGGAGGAAGGATTATAAAGGGGAATTCTCTACCTGGCCTTTCCCATTTCTGGGCACCCTTGAGATTAGTAGGGCTACTGTTCCAATAGTTCGCCGGCCTGAGGGTTCTATGTGGCTAGATTGGAAGGGGGTGTAGGGTTATTAGATATGGGAATAAATGCCAAAGACGTAAAACTGGGTGATGAAAGTATCGTATGCATTTTTCTCGCTGAAGTTGTCGTAGTCTAGCTAATATCTAATGCTATAAACACCGCTTGACTATATATATGCTGGGGTCCTAGCATGACGAGTTCGCTGTGATAGGTATAGCCCTTGAGAAGAGGATGACGATCTATCCGGTTGACCATCAATTCATAGATTGTTGTTTGAGTCCGCAATGGCCTTATCCCGGAGCCATTTATATATGTCTTTCCTCATCTTGTCTGACAAGGAGCGCGAGTGTTTGAGGAAATACCAAGCGGGTTGTCCTGCACGATTTCTCACATTGAGGTCAGACCCTAGGTTGACTAGAACCTTCACCCAATCAATGTATTCGGATTCATACAAGGGATGTATGAACTGGGTCAATACGAGAATAAGTGCAGTATTGCCATTGAGGTCCCTTGAATTTATATCAATTCTCAGATTTGCGACCAGTTTCCTTATTGTTGAGGGCTTCCTGAACGATTTGCAAGCCGCAAAGAGATAACAGGAATTGACATCTGGATGAATGGTAGTCGGATAAATGTTGTCTATTACCAAGCTGAGAATCGGCTCTGGGAAACGCGAATCGGCGATCATATATGAGAGATGGTCGAATAATACGTTTTGCGGGTGGTTGCTGGGAAGAGGAACCTTTGCGCCATTGTCGATAAACTTGATCACAAGACTCAGTTTCATCTGCTCGATTGCTTGGAGAATAGGCATACCCCAGTGAACGCCGGTACCTATATTTATTAGCCTCTGTGCAAGACTAGCAACTAAGTTCGGATATTTCAAGGGATAGGTGCTTGGCTGAAGTAAATTATGAAGGCAAGTAGTCTGTCCATGCCTAATGTATGGATCATAGCGTATTCCTGTATCCAGGAGGATGTCGGCCAACCCCGTTTCCGGGTATTTTGTGAACTCCCAGAGATAAATATTATCTGTCAGTAATTCAAGACGTTCGTCAGTTTGCAAAAGGTATATAAAGGCATCCTTCATCCCTTGAACATCAGCTTCATTCAACATGTCCAGCCCTGATCTTTCAAGTCCTCGTCTGTCACTGTCGAGCTTTTCAGACCTTCGTTTCGCCTCTTGAATCAAATCTGAAACTAGTATTGATAGCCGTTCGGATGATTGGCGCCAGTAGGCTGGTACACCTGTACCATGTTTGAGTAATATGCGACATTCGTCGAAAGCCTTATCTTGAAAGGCTCTCCGTAGCATGTCATGGCCATCCGGGGGGTCTAATTCTTCCAGTTCAGCCCCATAGTGCAATAGTAGCATGAGTACTCCAGCTCTTCCGTGAAAATTATCCTTGTTTGCATATAGAGCATGTAAAATGGTATGATTTTGTCCGTACCTCTGGCAGATATTAGCTCCATGTCGAAGCAGGATTGATGCAGCGTTTCTCATGTTGCTGCCACAGTGTGTGTTCTGGGTGGATGAACGGACAGAAGCAAGGAGTGGGAAACAACCTAGATGATCTTGTTCACAGACATTGGCACCGTTTGAAATGAGCACTTTCATAACTTCGGTCAGATGAAAGGAAGAGGCGAGGACAAGCGGTGACTTCTTGAAGTTATCGCGATGTACACTTGCACCCTTGGTGATCATTAGCTCGACTAGCCTGGCCCTGCTGAATTCTGACTGGCTACCGTCTCTTTGATGTTTTGCTACGTGGTGGTATAATTTAGGTGGGCTTCGAATTTCGCAACAAATATCGAGCGGGCGAAGGGTATAAGGTCTCGAGGTAGTGTTTGCAGATAATGGAGTATAGATGCTACCACCAGCTTCAATAAGTTTGATGACTTCATCGAACCAACCGTATATGCAAGCTAGGTGAATAAGTGTATCACCTTCTTCGAATTCGGCGTCGATTCTAGCTCCGTTGTTTAACATCCATGATATCATTGCATCATTGCGGGCTGAGAAGTGTGCATAGCATAACGGCGTGTAGCGTTTAGGGCCTTGGATATTGATATCCACCGGATGTGCACCCTGAACTAGGAGCTTCACCGTGGTCAGAAATCCTTGCATCGCGGCTGTATAGATCGCATTTGAGGCCCGATTATTAACGTCATCATATGGGCTAGCTCCAAGCTCTAGAAGGAGATTCGCAGTCGACTCGTGCCCGCTACACTATATCAACGTAGGTTAGCAATTACTATGTAGGGATTCCTGTCAGGACTTTTTGAGGGCAAGTAATATTATCAGAGTTATTCTAGGCTCTGATGCAAGATAGTTCATTGTCCATGGTACCACGTACGAGAACGATGGGAGAACCTCAAGTTAACATACCAGAGCAATGTGAAGTGCTGTCCATTGTGGGTGGTCCCTTGGGTCAAGCAGCGGATTTCCTATCTGCCAATGTGGGTGCTCACATTCGCAAAATTTTCTTGAAGGCTTGTTGATATCCGCATGGTTGCGAACTAGTAGGTTGATAATCTCATTATGACCTTTGTTTGCTGCACAATGTACCGGGTACCAGAAGGCACTGTTTCTGTAGAGAAACCTATCAAATCTCGCCCCTGCAACGATTGAGGTATTGGGTCGTAACGAATCTGTTTTTTCTTTTATGTATGTCTCGCGGCAACGGTACATGCAAAGAGGCTTGTCTCTTCTTATATAGAAATTGTGTGTATAGAATTCTTTGTTGGGGTCAGCTCCAGCTTTCAGAAGCTTCGCAACAACATTGCAAAATCCCAACTCGCAAGCCCAACAGAGCAGATAAGGAAACCTCTTCGCGCCAATTTGGTATAGTACTTCTTCGGCGCAGGGGTGTATTACAGTGCAAGTGGCGGCGAGAGCGCTCAAGTCGGTAAGATGATCAACGTATCCGAGAATTGGTAAGAGTAGTTCGTCTGGAAGGGCTACAAGTGAGGCCATGTTCTTTCTAACGCCAAATATCATTAGCACTAAAATTGTGGGATTTCATGCACAACGCAGTACCTACTAATATTGATATGCAAATAGTACTTATGGTGGGGATGGCCTTGCGACGATGAGAGTCGATACTTGACAGCACAGAGAACGAAGTTGACAAGAAGGAAAATATGGAGTGTGGTTGATATATTTGGGGTCTTAGATGTTAAGTGGTGTGGGATATAATGGAGTGGCTGTTGAGGAGGATCAAAGTGTACAGGTAAAGTTGCGTGCGTCAAGACACACTAATCCAAGCTTCCGTATATATCCTATACATGGGGGACATAGTGATCGTGGCAAGGTCATTGGAAGTTAGTTCCCTATCTGTACCCAATTTAATATTAAGTATGCACTTACTTCATTACACTTATAGCCCCATACCTTCCAGGGGACTTAGTAGCCCCTCAAGTGGAAGTGCAACTTTAAGTGAGTAGGTTTCTATAAGTTCCGCTTTGGGAAGGTACATTGATATATTTATGTTATTCCTACATCCTTCATGTTGCCCTCCGCCGGGTGTATACATCAGAGGAACAGCAGTTCAACAATGGGAAGGCCAATTTCTCAAACGCTCATATATTTTGGGAGATCGCCAAGTGCATCTATCCTTCGGCCCCTGCAAGACAAGCCTTGTATGTCACACGGAGACCCCACGCCAAGACTGTTATCATAATAAGTGGAGTCTAGGATTACTTGCAATGGAACCAACACGCAGACAGATTGTAGGTGCCTCAGGCATCAAACGTGTATATATATGCAAACTAGAACCCATAAGGGTCAGAGAGAACTTAGACTCTTAAGTCCCTTGAGACCAAAGAGAATTATTGGTTGAATACGAATATACGTTCCAAGCCCATACGCCCTTGTCACATTGTACAAGAAAAAAAAAACATACCTATCTACCTTAGGTTGCCTAATTGAGTCAACTTGTATTCAATCAACTTTTACAATGACTCCAACATCGTTCACGTAGATAAATTTCCAACCATGCGCCACTGTAAGGTTTCTTATATAAAGTAACTCTTATGAGGTAGGTAGGTAATCGTTTAGCTGTGGTTGAGGGAAATGAACCTGACCTCAAAATAGATTATCAAAGGCAACTATTACCTTTTGCGCATTTGTATACTATCAAACACTCGTATGAAAAGCCCGAATTGATCCACCGTTATCGTAACGAGGAGGTTGGTAACAATGAAAACTGTCCGGCTTTTAAGCTTACTCATAATGAAGACCAGTACCTATCACATAACACCGCAACGAGTATAAAATATAGACGACAGTGTCCAGTCTCCATTTTAATAACGTGCAAAATTAATCGTAAGTCCGTTATGCCTCAATTTTCCTCGAAGGTATTAGCGGCAGAGCTGAGTTGCACATTATCCGGGATCGTGGTATCTCCTGTTAGACTCAGTATGCTATTCTCCTCCTTCATAGCATCTTCATTCATTCCACCCCCCAAATCCAAGGTATCTTTCCTCGTCGTAGTCCACAGTCCATTTTGGGGGTTGTATTCTAGAAGGTAGAAGGTCTCTGCGCGGGCCTCGCTGTCGTAGTACTGAACGATGTCTAGGTTGGGCTCGCCGTAGTGTCCCATGAATTCGAGGGTGAGATTTAATTCCGTCCCAGGTTCTAGACCTCCCCGGAAGTTTATGACAAACGGTTCAGACCGCACCAAGCGGCGGTTGTGATCGAGCTTAACCGAGCGGAGATATGTCACTGGCGTGCCGTCTACGTCAACGCCCGTCACGGTCAACTGATACCGCTCATCCCCTACTGTCTCTAATTTGACCACAAGTAGTCGTCGGAGTATGAACGGCGGGATCGGAATACCGAGCTTCTCCATCACGCGAATCATCAGGTCGTCGGCCTTTGAAAAGATGCGCAGATCCGCCAGCTTGTCAATTGGAGTCGATTGCAGGTTGCAAATCGCTAGCTTAGCACCCCGTCTACTACCAACGGTTTCTGGTATCTCATTGGCTGGAGACACCGTGAGAGAAGATCCAAGCGCGAGACAGAGGTCGGCCTTTTGCGCATGGTCTCGGGCACGCTGTAAAGGTTCGGCGAAGAGATTCTCGCCAAAATTGATGATACTGTCGAGCAGGACCCCGCCGCAGCGTGCACACTTGCGCCCCGTACGGTGATCACGTACGGTCTTTTCATAAGACGCAACAGCACGAAAATCTGGCGGTAGTAAGCAAAGGGAATTGTGGGGTGAGATCAAAGCGGTGATACTGATAACACCTACCCCGAATATACTCTTTGCCGCAGTCCCTGCAGTACTCTCGATTGCTATTGCCATGAAGCTCGGATATGCTGTCCTAAAATAGATAGACTAGCTGTTAGGTTTCAATGCTACCGAATGAACATGATTTTAATAGACTTACGGGTAGTATACCACTTTTACGGTGTAGTCCATCGCAGTTCTGACTGACTAAATACTTTAGGATACCGCGCCTCTGTAACTCCACGAGAGCCATGTGCGTAGGCGTCGGGACTGCCTGGAGGGTGTTGACTTTCCCTGTGGGCTGCTTCCCTTGTGCCCTGAGGGTCCAAACTCCTGTCGGGCCTCGGAAATCGGGAATGCCTGGAATACATTCACCTTGTTAGGCTTGAGCGCTTTCATGACAGCTTATTCTAATGTTGGAACTGACCAGCAGAGGTAGAGACACCTGCGCCGGTAAAGGCGATGAAGTGCTTGCTCTTCTTTATCCTAGTAACAAGAGCATCCGCTTTGCGATCAACAACCTCTGATGCCTCTTGACGTTCCTCTTCGGCAACTTTAGGGGCAGTGTTGGCCATGATGGCACAGTTATAATTATAAGAGCTGAGTGGACATAACAAACAAAAATAGTAGGTACCTAAGGTGGAAAGGGAAAGGGAACTGTTTATATAGATTAGATGGAATAACACCACGTGACTCCTAGAGCCCATATCGGTTAGAGGGGTTCACATAACCATACGGCAATGTCTGCCTAGATGTCGTAGCCATTGTTTGGTTTAGTGCCGGGGCACAGCACTCGGTAAACCAACCATAGCCAACCAAAAGAACGAATCACCAATTATCGACACAAGCTAATGTATCAGAGATGATAGATATGGACTAAAAGCTTTGCTTATGATGGCCATATGCCCTAAAACTAAGAAATTTGATCATCCTACAATCCCAATTTGAACAGAAGCAGGAGGGCATAACCTGTCAGTCTTGCAGGATTAAGGATTAATGGGTAGGTAATTAACTTGCACCCAGAGAAAAAGAATCATTCAGCCGGGAGGCAGCGTTAAAGGAGAATAGCGAATAAGTAGTCTAATGTCGTCTCCTTGATAAGGGTACATGGTAATATGAAAAAAAGAAAAAAAGAAAAAAAAGAAAAAAAAACCCCAGAAACAAGACTAATAAGCAGACACATAGATTGTGTGACAAGACCTGCTGTCTTTTAATAATTAGCCCAATGATGGCGAGGGGACCAAAAGCGTTGAACGTATGATAGGGAGAAAATTAGGCGGATAATCTTGTAATAGACGCGGAATATTACTGCTAATGCTATATACCAACCCCTGTAGCCAGCAAGCTAAGAGCTTGGTAGGTATGTAGCTGCTCTAAATCGCCTAACCCTAAAATACCCAGAGAAATTCAGGTAGTCTTGTCGGCACATTTCCAACCCCTGGGACTCGCGATCTTTTGTGTCTCTGTTACATCAGGCTTCTCAGAATAATATCAGTTACGCTTGTTGGTTATTTGCTTATTAAACTTCTCATGATGCAATTGAGGCTCGCATTAATTGAGTAGGACAGATGTTTGAAATTTAGAGCATCAAAGGCCATGCCCAGTGTCTAGCCAGTCAAAGGGGCTGAACATCTCGGCATGGTCCATTGGCCACAACGAGAAATCTATTGCATCAAAGTCAACTTGGCTATCGCCAAGTACCGCGAAGTCTTGAGAGTGCGTCGGCAAGATATGGTCAAGAATATTTACGCAACGTGTCGACAGTGGGTTGTCGGTAAGCACATTCCGTAGAATATTTCGCACCACATCGATGTCTTCGCACCAGCCCGGGAGTTCGGGGGCTTCGGTATCACCCCGAATGGCGATAGCTACGACGAGCGAAGCATGGAATAGATAATACCTGACTGACATGAGCGCTTATCCCCGAATGCACCATATTTTAACTTACACCGAGTACCAGCTAACAAGTCGATTTATGACTCCGTTCTCGAGGTATTGGCTGACAGATGCAATGGTTGAACGTGCAGCGGTCACGCCAATGACTCGGCACTTTTGATCCACAGCGTCGGTCTCTAGCGAAGTAGCTACCCGGACTTGATCGATGGCCCTGCCGAGTAGAATTTGCCGGAAAATGATAATCTTCAGGTTCCAGAAGCGCCACCATAGGCGTGATCGGGCAAATAAGTACCATTGCTCACTCAAGACAGGTTCATTCTCAAGCTGAAAGTAGGGCGGGATCGTTTTGGACCACGAGTCCAGAGCTTCGTTCATTGATAGTGCTTCGTCTTTGGATACGCCTACAGGGGATAGTAGGCAGTTCGAGATGTGATTTGAGTGAATGTGGAAGTCGTTCTGCGCCTTTATGCTTGAGTATATAGTTGGCGTGGATGATTCCTCGGGAAGATTTGTGGTACTTGGTGTAAGAAACTGAAACTTAATTAGTAACGTGCTGGTGATATTAGTATGGACGAACCTCATCATCGATATTTAGGACATATTTTACGTCCATAGATTCGCGCCCAGGCAATAGTATTGGCCTGCCAAACGTCGTGGACGCACCACTGTCGAATAGGTATAAGACCCACCAAGTCCGCCGACGCACTTCTCTTTGGAATAAGCTGATGTTCCAGTCTGGGAGCTCACGATGTAGGCCAAGGCTCAGAGCCATGCGAACAGCTAGCCCTAGAAGGTTAGACCCAGTATTTGGTTTGTTGCACTTCTGACTGAGGTTGCTAAGAAGCACAAGTGCTTGGACAAAAGTCAGATTTGCGCTTTCAAATATAGTCTCGTCTTCTCCAAACGACAACGCTTGGTGATAGAGTTCGTTCTCAGTATCATCAATTTTGCTACCCAAACACCATGCTCCGATTGCCAAGACTGTGTAAAGAAGCATATGCCAGGACCGCTGTTGTGGTCGCGGGATGATTTCATGAAACTGAGCCCGAAATGTTGCCTCATGAATGAGTGGATAGGTGACGTGGAATACAGAAAAGTAGGCATCAATCAACTTATCCATCACAGGTCGTGAAACTGATGAATATTGTGATGGGCTTGTCTGTTCTGATAACAGTGCGGGGTGAAACCCCTGGTTATATGGACCAAATGAAGGACTCGGGTTTCTGTTGCCCAGCCAAAATAACAGTGATCGCAGGAAGAATACGCCGGCAGTTGATCCTAAGAACGTGATCAGTATTGCATAAATAGATTTAAAATCATGTCAAACCTAAGTAGCCGGTTCCCCTAGGCTCAACTGACAGGGCCGCCATTCCGTCAGCTAGTTCATTCACATCTTCTTGCCAATCAAAACCATCGGCTTCATCCGGTACAGCCTCTGAAATGGTATTTCCCGGACTAGTAGCGCTCCTGGGAGTTTCTTGCTCTTCGGAATGGAGTGGTGGAAGCCTTGTTGGAGACGAAGGCTCTCCTGGTGAATGTAGATTGTCAGATGCTATGGCTTCATCAATATTCAGACCCGGAAGCTTCTGAGCGACTAGGTTCTCCAAGCTCTGTAAACGTTTCTCTACGCTAGTGAGATAACTAAGTCACTGTCAGAAGGTTGCTGCATAGAGCGCGATGATTGAGAACGCCTTACGCCCTAGTTAGTGGTGATCGAGCCACTCTTCCACTGTACCGACACGGCCGCCGATGCTGACGGCATGCAGAGCAAGACGGACGGTCTTTCGAGCACTAGAAAGCTTAGATAACTGACTTCTAAGCCAAAGTAGGCGAATATACAGCACATACCTTCAATTTCTTGACCCGGCATGCGTCACACTACATACCCCTAGTTTCAGCATCTCTGGTGTACGAGAAAGGGACAGGGGACGAACCGCCCAGGAACCAAATTGTGAGCCTATTGCCTCCATACTGGTCGATTAATGTTACATTTTACTATTAATATCTATCAGAGGGGGCTATTTGTACGGTCCGTGGCAAGTTTTCTATATCACGCAGACCTTGATGACTCGATACAAACTGAAATATGAAGACAAGTAACTCGCCATGAACACGTGACGAATAAAAATGCGCCTTTCCAGTAATGTGGATAAATGCATATATCTATAGTGTATTGAATTAATTGAATTAAGGGTTATTTCGTCTCTCCAGGGGCTTCGCGCCGATGTCGAACAAACCCCACGTACCACTACTACTATTTGTCCAGGGTAATATAGCTAATCCGAGGACGCGAAGAACCTTGACGGCTGGATAAGGTTCAAGCTGTACCTCTATTCTCCCCTTGTCTAGTCGAACTTAACTCAGGTAAAGGTTCTAACTAACTCCGTTAGCCTCAAACATTCCCCAATAATGGGTTCAGAAAATACCACGTATTATAATCTTGGTTCCTACCGGCGGTCTGTGACTGCGGCCAACGAGGAGGCCCGCGAATGGTTCAATCGTGGGCTCATATGGAGTTACGGGTTCAACCACGAGGAGTCGGCAAAATGTTTCGAGCGTGCTATCGAATATGATAGCGGCTGTGGTTTGGCATACTGGGGTTTAGCATATGCAGTCGGGCCCAACTACAACAAGCCGTGGGACTTCTTTGATACATCGGAGCTCGAGGCCACCTTGCAGCGCACGCATCGCGCAGTTGAGCAGGCCAAATCATGTGTCGCTAACGGGCTACCCGTGGAAAAGGCACTCGTTGAAGCCCTCGAGTCTCGGTATCCTCAAGAACGTGCGGGCGATGACTACTCTGTGTGGAATAAGAGTTACGCGGAAGCTATGGGCAAGGTGTACAAGGATTTCCCCGACGATCTTGATGTTGCGGCTCTATATGTGGACGCGCTGATGAATCTTACTCCTTGGCAGCTTTGGGATCTGGACACGGGAAAGCCAGCTTCAGGGGCTCACACCTTGGAGGCAAAGGCTATCCTTGATCGATCCATGGCTCAGGATGGAGGATTTCAACACGCCGGGCTACTACACCTTTATATACACCTTATGGAAATGTCGCCTAGTCCCGAAACTGCTTTAGAGGCTGCAGATGCCCTTCGCAGCCTTGTCCCGGATTCAGGTCATCTCAATCACATGCCTTCTCACATTGATGTGCTAGTAGGCGACTACCAAAATTCTATTGAAGCGAATCAGAATGCCATCCTTGCGGACGAAATATTCTTCGAGCATGAGGATCCCCTGAAATTCTACACTCTCTACCGGGCACATGACTTCCACTTCCGCATCTACTCCGCCATGTTCGCGGCGCAGTCTCAAGTCACTCTTAACACGGTATCTCGGCTTGAGAAGGCTCTGCCGGAGAAATTGCTACGAGTTCAATCCCCACCCATGGCCGACTGGTTAGAAGCCTTTCTTGCCATGCGCGTACACGCTTTGATTCGCTTTGGCCGGTGGCAAGACATCGTCGACTTGCCTTTCCCGGACGACGCCGAACTCTACTGTGTAACAACTGCCATGACTTACTATGCCAAAGGCGTGGCTCTCGCGGCGACGGGCAAGGTTGACGAAGCAGCGAAGCAACGCGAGTCGTTCACGAAGGCCGTGGAGGCCGTTGCACCGTCTCGTATGCTTTTCAATAACAAGTGCCTGGATATCCTACAAGTAGCAGAGTCGATGCTAGACGGTGAGCTGGAGTACCGTCGAGGAAACTATGAGTCCGCCTTTTCTCACCTCAGGAAGGCGATCGAGCGAAGCTCTGCTCTACCCTACGACGAGCCTTGGGGATGGATGCAGCCTCCGAGTCACGCATATGGAGCTCTGCTCGTCGAGCAAGGCCATTATGATCAAGCGGTGGAAGTGTATGCCGATGATCTAGGTATCAGTGACAAGCTTCCGCGAGCTTTGCAGCATCGTAAGAACGTTTGGGCGCTACACGGTTATCACGAATGTTTGGTGAGATTGGGACGTGTTGCCGAGGCTCGGGCCATCAAACCTCAGCTAGATAAAGCAATCGCGGGGGCAGATATACCCATTAAGGCATCGTGTTTCTGCCGTCAACAAGTCTCTTGATTACTGTAGAAGAGGAGCTGGCGTCATCAATGCACTTGTGGGCATACAGCAAGTTCCTGTCTATAGTAGGACGGCCTGGTTTAAAGCAGTAGCCAGGCGAATGATTATTCTACAAAGTCCGATGGGCATTATGAACACGGTACCCTTTTTCGGAGATGCCTTTTCCTATACCAACGGCGAGCTATGATATGACAGCCTTCCTAAAAGCCTGGATGGCTTAAACAGCATTTTATGCGGCTTAGTAAAAGCCTTAGTATAGAACTACAATATTCCTAAGGAAATATGTGGCTCAGTGATATCGCAACAACATCATGTCATTACACGTCTTTAAGCAGCACTGTAATGTTTTATTTACAGGCGTGTAATCGAAGAAGAAAAAAGCCATTTACATCATATTTACGTCCGTACCTAGAATAATTATTGGACTTCTTTTTTTTTTTTTTTCATTGTGTACCTAAGGTAGCCAACCAATGCCATGTGGCTAAACTGTCAAAAGAGTATCACACCATATCACATCAGCTTCAACCCCTCACCACTCGGCCCGCTCCTCACACTAGAGAACCCTTTAGACACCAATCGCCTTCGCAATGGCCTCGCCCACAGCCTTGGCGCTCCCCGGGTTCTGTCCCGTAATCACCTTGCCATCATCCACCACAGCGACCTTCTCTCCCCAGAGCTCGGGAGCCTTGACGAAAACGGCACCGGCATCCTTAAGCTTGGTCTCGAGCAGGAAGGGCATGTACTTGGACATGCCGACGGCGTCCTCCTCGGCGTTCGAGAAGCCCGTGGCCTCCCTGCCGGCGAGCAGGTGCTTGCCCGAGGGCAGGATGACGTTAGCGAAGGCGGCGGGGCCGTGGCACACGGCGGCGACGGGCTTTCCCGCGGCCACGAACTCGTTGATCAGCGCGATCGACTCGGCGTTCGTGGCGAGGTCGAACATGGGGCCGTGCCCGCCCGGGTAGAACAGCGCGGCGAACTCGCCCGACCGCCCCAGCACCGCCGACAGCGGCTGCGTCTGCTCCCAGAGCGCCGACTTGCTCGTGCGGAACGCCTGCGCGCCCGCGTCCTCCTTCGAGAACTCGACCGAGCCCGGGTCTAGCGGCGCTACGCCGCCCTTGGGCGACGCGGTCACGATCTCCACGCCCTTGCTGACTAGGACGTCATGGGGATGGGAGAATTCAGACTGCAGGCTTATGTTAGCAACAACATCTGTGGATTAAGAATGGAAGGGGATTTGCGAGGGGAAAATCCCTATTGCCAGTATGGGGGGAGTAAAATCGGATAAGAAAAAATAATTGAGACTCACCAGGAACCAACCGGTTGGCTGGTCAGCGGCATCGATGCGGTCGTGAGAGGTAAGGACGACGAGAACTTTAGGTGCCATTTTGATTATCGTGTGGTTACTTGTTTGTAGTCTGTGATGTTGAGGATGTGCAATGGGACGTGTTCAATAGGACTTTATATCTAAAGGTTTGGGGAAGATGATTATCTGTTCTAGATGATTCTCTTCAACTTTGTCTTCGAAGTTTTCACGATGTTTATAATGTGTGTACTTAGTAAGCTCCCTTTCAGTTTTTTTAAAGGTAATGATGCTTTGACGCTGAAGCCCCTACATTAATAGACATAACCTGCTTCTACGAGGAAGGATGCATTAGGCCAGCGTTCCTGATTTGTCGCCAACTCCGAAACTCCTCGAAGCTATCGAGTATATCCTAGCACTAAACCCACAATACCGTAGGGATCTAGCAGGGGGTCCTTGATAGACTTCTTCACCGCACTACCCCTCGTTGACGTCAACTGCGATGTCTCCGGGGGCGATTATCTAAGACCACTCCCATCTTCGTTTCATACGTGCAAGCTCGGAGTTCAAAGGATTTCAGGAGAAAACCAACGTCTGCCAAAGTTTCGGAGATAATGTAAAAAATCAACCACGGCCGCAAGAGATCATCCTATTCCAGTATGACAATGACCAAGCATTTCCGATGAATAATGCATACGCTCGTGACATATTTTCAAAGCTGGCAATGCGGCTTTATAAGCTCATAACCTGGGACCATCATGAGCGGGCAGCTATACCGCTGTATCTGAAGCTAAGCCAAGGCAGGCAAAGGTCATGTATCATAGAACAAAAGGTCAGGGTCGAGATAAGAAACTATGGCAGGGCTGCTATTTTCAATTATATGCTAGTTTAAGGTATGATGATAGCAATTAGTTCTTCATATTATTACTATTATAGGTTCTTCAACTTTTCCTCGTCCTCTCAACAACGCTCTTCCATCTAGTCCGCACCAGTCTCAACATCAGCCACGCAACTAGCCGGTATACGACAATCATACCCGCTAAAGCGATGAGGTTGACGACGCCGTCCACGTTCAGCTTGTACAGATCGAGGACCTGCTCCCCCGTTTCGATCGCGCAGCGGCCATCGGGTAGCCTCTGGCTGTCATCGCACGTGAAGGCGACCCCCCGGAGACTGAACGAGGCCAGCGCGGCAGTGGCATACTTGAGGGGACTGAGATAGTTGAACACGCGGAACAGCTCCGGCATGTCGATGCTGATGATGCCAGCCATGACCTGCGCTACGGACAGGAGAATCGAGATGATGTTGACGGCAAATCCAGTATGGTTAAACAGCGTGTTGAACATGATACCTAGACTTTCGCCGCAAGATACGATGCCGAAGCAGCAGAACACAAGCACGAAGTACAGCTCTGCTGTGCGTGGAAAGCCGACGGCGAAGTCGGCTAGGATGCCAAAAACAAGGCAGCTGAAAATTTCAAAGGGAACCTCAAGGACGGTATATGTCGCCAAGAAGGCTTCCACGCTATATACGGCGTCGTCATCTTCGCGGTAGAAAACCTCGCGCTCGGCCGGATACACGGCGACATTCTGGAGCATGCCGACGAAGTAAAAAGCGCCGATCTATGTCACATATACAAAGTTAGCAGTCACTCACTCTATTTAGTTTCCTCTATAGAAGCATAAGGGGGTAGCCTGGAATCCCTTGCATTCTTTGAGAGATAGGATATCAAAAGATTTCGATTACTGACCTCTTGGACGAAACCTACACGGTTCTGCACGCTGTAATAATCGTGATGAAGCGGGGCGAAGAAGAGCGTCAAGACGATAGCCAGACCAACGACTTGCATGATACGCGCGAGGAGAAGCGGTGGCTGTCGACGGAAGTTAATGGCCGCACGGTGCAATAGGAGTGGGAACGCCGTCACAAGGGAGGCACGCTTATGAACGAGCGCACCGAGTTCGGCCGGCGTCGCAAGATGGGTCTTGTTGAAGGACTGCCGCGGTGCCGGTATAGATGGCCGCCTTCCGAGAACAGCCTGCTGCTCTAGTTGCTTCTTGGCTGTTTCACTTCCCTCCGAAACTGTGTCCGCCCATTCAGCAGAGTCTCCCTGCTGATTATCACTTGTCATCTCCCTAGACTTGGCTTCTGTATCTCTTTCTTCGGCTTCGTCAATATTTTCAAGTCGTGACATGGGAGGCGCTTCCGTCGAATGTGGTTCTTCCATCACTTTGGCCCAGGATTCTATCAGGCGTTTTACCTTTTCCCGGCTTTCTGCCTCTCTCTTCTCCTCTTGCAGATCGATGGTGATGAGGTCGAGTGCGTAGTCGGCTGGGTTCGTGTGTTGGGGGCACTGGTATCCAAGCCCATTGAAGTAGCCAAGCATTTCCTTAGCAGGGCCGGCGTATGCAGGGGAGCCCCCTCTAGCGAGCAAAAGTACATTTCCGAAATGGTTGAACACGTCCGACCTAGCCTGATGGATTGTAAGGATGAGGGTGCGCCCTTCATTCGCCAAGCCCCGAAGCACGTCCAAAATACTGCTTGCAGTGAAAGCGTCAAGTCCGCTGGTCGGTTCATCGAGTAAAAGGATCCGTGGATCTGTTAGAATCTGGACGGCGATACTAACACGACGTTTCTCGCCCCCAGATATACCCTTCACTAAATCACTACCTACCAGGTTATCGGCACAATCTTTAAGACCCATCTTGAGCAGGACCTCTTCGGCTCGTTGGTATTTTTCCTGTTTGTTCATCCAGGAAGGTAGCCGCAAACCAGCCGCAAAGCGTAAGGTCTCCCGAACGGTCAAAGACGGAAGTAATGCATCATCATCTTGGCAGACATAAGACACTACCGATCTAATAACCGACTCGGATGGCGCTGCGTCATTAAACATAATCTTCCCAGATGGTCGATATTTAGTACCCAATGTGCTGTGTAGCCGCTGAGCCATCGCGTTAAGCAAGCTGGTTTTCCCCGAACCAGAAGGGCCCATGATGATATTTAACACCCCGGCCTGGAACGTTGCTGTAACCGGGTTGAGAATCGTCTTAGTGGGTAACTTCTTGCCAGAGAGAGATCGCTTCTCAAGATTCAAAGAGAACTTATCGAGGCCAACATCAATAGCCCGGACTTCATGTATTGACCTCGCAGTCATTTTCTCCTTCCCGGCTGATAGATCCGTGTCGGCTGCTCGAGCCCGCGCAATCGTCATTTCAACCTTCAAAAAGGCCAGGCCAATCCAAGAGGTGAGCAAGAATAGTGCTACGAAGCCTAGCATCGCTATAATAGGCCTCGTCACCCAATTTCGGGGGAATCCGAGACTATCCATGATATACTGGCCTGTGTATTGTGTGCAAGCTGGGTTTGATTCACCGCCCTCCAAGGGGCAGTCGTAGAAGCTTCCTTCGAATTCGTTGCCGCAAAGTGCGCCAAAGGCATAGTACTATGAATGTTTAAGCAATGATTCCTTGTGCTAGAAAAAGGGTTGCATACAGTGTAAGTTATATACTTCGTCCACCTAACATAGATGGGGATAGTATTACTCTGAATGAAATAACCGCAAGCCATGCTTTGCAATGTGTAGACTAGATTAGCAATAAGACTAGCACCGGGGAAATTTCGCACAGCTGCTACTGCGCTCACCGCGAGTGTAATCGCAATATAGTGATTAAGTAAGATAATGGAGAAGAATATGAAGAACTGGGTAGCGTCCCGGTCAAAACCAGCCATGAAATAGAATATAACGCTGTATAAGAAAGGAACTGGGATGTCTTCGGTAAATAACCGTGCCATACGGCGCGAAAGGATAAACGGGAGGGCTGTAACACAACCCTCGGTTTTCTCCCTGTCAAATGTTGGAATATCCATAGTCAAGCGGTATATCTCAAAGGTCAAGAACAGGTAGCCTTGTAACCCTACTGAGATGTAGAGGGCGCCCTCCCTAGACCGTATACCAGAAAGATCCCGTGGAAGATCATAGAAAACGTAACCCGTGATAATGGCCATCAGAATAGATTCCAAAATAGATCCAACCATGCCCATGGGGTCTCTGTAAGTGACTTTCAGAGTCCTATCAGTCATAACTCTCAACTGACGGAAGAAGCCCGCATGCTGTTCCTTATTCGGTCGTTTCTCGTCCGCGCCCTCTGCTATAGCCTTTTCTGACGATGTAAGTGCGAATATTTTGTTTGACTCTTCACTCCAGGCTGCCCTGAGCCGTTCTACCCGAGCAGTACTCTCCTCCTCAAGCTCGGGCGTGCGGTTATCTATAGCGGCGTGGTCGATAAAGAATTCGGCGGGATTCACGAACGGCGGCAGCTCAAACCCCATTTTTGAGAACCATGGCACGCATTGTTTCATAGGTCCAGAGTAGACAGGACTTCCTCTGGACAGTATCACTAGATTGTCGAATAGGCCCCATATTTCCGATCTCGGCTGGTGAATGGTGGTGATAATTGTGCGCCCCTTGTTTGCGAGAACTTTCAGAGTTCGAACTAACTGATAGGCGCTCGTCGCGTCTAGGCCCGTCGTCGGCTCGTCTAGGAAAAGCACGGAGGGATTTGCTAATAGCTGCACCCCTATACTGGTCCGACGCTTCTCTCCACCGCTACACCCACGATGTTGGCTATTTCCGATTCTTGTGTCGGCGCAGTCTTTCAAGCCTAGCTCCAAGATAACCTCCTCAACGATCTTCATGCGTTCCTCTTCTGACGTGGGCGGAGGTAGCCTCAAATTCGCTGAGTACCTTAATGTCTCTCTTACTGTCAACGTGGGGAGCAAGACATCTTGCTGCATGACATATGCGTGTCTCACAGAACGGACACCCACTGAACCGTTGAAGGTCGTAGTTCCTGATTGAGAAAGTCTCGTGCTAAACATACGCTCGGATATCGTGTTTAGTAAAGTCGTCTTGCCGGAACCGCTACCGCCAAGAATTGCCGTTAAACTTCCAGCCGGGAGTGAAGCATCGACAGAGCGTAGAAGGGTCTTAGTTTTCGGAGCATCGTTGCCTTTGCCAACCGCGTTGCGGAAAAGCTCAGGGTAGGTTGCTGGCTCTAGAATAGAAGGCGAGGTATCAACTGTAACAGAGAGATTTCGAATCTGGACATCTACCGCTTCAACATCGTCTAACGATAGCTGACCTGCAGCTGGCAGCGAAAATTGGCGCTTTGGTTCGAGGCGTGCTACATCCATTGATGTAGAAACTGAGCTTGCAGGTTCGATTTTGACGACGTCATGCTGGTCGGGTTGCGCATACCCTTGGGTGGTAGGGTGACTCCTTAGTTCTTCCATGGTCATAAGGCGTGGAGTGTGGTTCGGGAAAGGGAACTGTGATGATCCACCATTCCAACGACGGATCAGTAATAAGCATTCACCTTCACCGAGATAAGTAAAAGCTACCTATAGCGATGTTGTAACATCGTCGATGTCGAACACCTGGGTGGTTATACATAGGTAGGACAGTTTTACATATCTCTTCTGCATCTGAGAGCTTTGCATCGGTCAGCCTTCGATCAGGGTAGCCAGAGATGAAAAATTGCACTAGTTATCGTAGGTATAAAGTAGTTCTATGCTGCGATCTGGGGCACCCTGTAACCGGTTGTTGTAGTGTCAGGCTCACAGGGAACTACAGCCAATCACACGCGAGCGCAGGCTTGCAATATCTCACGTCAAAAGGATCCTAGTAACCGATCCTCGGCTGACAGCATAGTGGCTGCAGCGGATGGGGCAAGATTCTGCACCACCCACAGAACCGGGAGCATCACCATACCCACCCACATCACGCCCAATCACTCTTTTCTACAGTCGCAGGTGGTCGCCACCATTGCAACCGCTACACTTCACCGTACAACTCGGGCATATACCAGACGCGAGGCATTTGGTAATCAGCATGCCACAGCAGCTTAGACGATTGGCACTTTACACTGCTGTGTTGCTGTATAAGGTATGCATTTTGCACATCCATGTCGGACGGCCGAGGCACTGGGAAGACAGCGCCTGGTCTCCAGATCTTTTTACCTATAGAGGGACAGTCTGCGCCAAGCGAGAGTGAAGACTAATTTCTGTCAGTTTTAAGCTCTCGCTTAGAGATCTGCCTCGGCTTGACGCAGCGCTAGGAATTGTCGATTAGCTGACCGGTCGAATGGCGAAGCGATGCTGCTTATAGAGGCCTACTCAAACAAGAGCCCCCTTCGCCCCCCCCCGGCCGGTAGGATTATGGGGTATCCTGAAGGGAAAAATCCCCAGGACCTCGCTTAATACCTAATTAACCTTATTTACTATTCACGTATTAAATTCCTGATCTGTACTGTCATATCGGGTCGGTAAGCTATCAAGATAGCAGCCATGTATGCTTAGCACGTGTCTACCCCCAGTGCCCCAGCCCTGTTTCTCTATAATAAGTAACCAGCTCGCTCGCGGCAAGACGTCGCCCGGGGTATCTCGCTTAAGCCTCGACGGTTGTTAACCGAGCTGAAACGTCATGTTTCAAAACATCGGGTAATTATGAGATAGTATAAGAAAAATAAACGCGCAAACCACAGCGGGGAGGGTTTTCTCTTTTTCTTTCTTAATGGGGCAAATGCACCGAACAAGCTTCGTACGCGAGATCTCGGGAAAGGAGCTCGTCAATAACTACATATCGATGTACGTATATTAATGGGACAGTGAGTTAATTGTAAGCGAGTGCCCGTCCACGTGCTCGGTGACGATTGCGACATGGTGCAGCAGTACAAACACAGGTTGCTTTAGGTAGCTTACCGCGTTAGCTCGCCGGCAACTCTCGCTTCCGTCTTCTTCAGTCAGATTTGACAAATAGTTGAGCCGCGATAGTCCAAAGACGCCGAAGGCTACTTCAGCAAACGCATTCTGAAGATCTAGAAACCTCCGAGATGTAGCCTAATTAGGGATGGAAGTCGCCTTACCTAACACGAAGTATCGTAGCGGATTTAACTCAAGTTAGGATCATCGTATAGAGAAATGAAACTATGTAATGTAAGCGCGCCGTACCTATGACTAAACTTTATGGATATTCACACAATGTAGTTCATTTAGCTCGCAGGTTTGAGATTGAGCCTCGATATCGTCCTCGAAGTTTTATGCACGGCTTTCGTCTACTTGGATATTTCAATTTCGAATTATCTAACAAGTAGGTATCTGCCCTGAAGCGAAGAAAATCTGCGTTTTTGTTTCTTTCTTCCTATCACATGCAAAAATACGAGCCAATCTTACCAATGCATATCCCATATGACTTACATAGTAAGACTCCCGCTACCAAATTTCATTGGAAAGGGGGGTCGGGGTTTCGGGGGGTCAGCAGTATACAGCATCAAGAAATCGATAGTCGTCCCCGGTTTACAACCTGCATACATGCCTTCAGTACACACATGCATATATTTAGTACCTACCTAAGATCAGATTTAAAGTCAAACTGGAAATGCCTATCAAGAAACAGAATATAGGTGAAACGATAAACAATAATATTATCCAAGTACTGCTACTCATAGTTACACGGTCTTATGATATAACAGTGTCTGCGGATTATATGTAGTTAGGTGTCTACTGCCGACTGCAGCTATATTCATCGTTAAGGTGAAAACGATGAAAGAGACTCGGAAATAAAGTTAAGCAGCTGTCCGACGCGCCGGCACGGACATTAGAACTACCTAATTATCCACGTTATCTTATGTGTGGTGAATCGTAAAAGGTAGCTATATACCTACTTACTTAGAGCGACCCAATACGGACTTCATATGCACTTATGTGCCTGGTAATGACCCTGTACTAGGCTCGTGCTGATAAATGGTTAAATTAGTTGCTGAATGTGAGATGAACAAGGGGTTTTCGAAGGATTCATTCAATAGACGGAATGATTTCCATGGATTAGTAGGACTACAAGCTGAGTTACCCAAGTCGGTCGTACCAATATACCTATATGATTGACCTATTGTTCAGCAAACAGTGAACTTAGTAATGAATAGGTAGATCATCTATACACAATCTCGATTTAGTGACGAATGCCGACAATGACCTTCAATAAGTACGGACGAGTTAAGAATGTCTACAAAAGACCTCATATTGGTTGAGAGACACAAGAAGCTCAAGACTTGAAATTGTTTCTCTATATTATTACATGCATCATCAAATTCTACGGCCATCGTCATGGCATGCAAACCGCTCGCAGGCTATGCTATGTGTGTATGGTAGTCTACATCAAATTAGATTCATCGCAAACATCTTTTCTCCAACCCACCGTCCCTTGGCGCGCCACAACCCCTCATGACAGCAACGCCGGGGCTCAAATGGTCAAACCCAAAGTCTGCATTTCTCTTTCTCACATCACCTTTTCGTCATATCACGCAATTCTCTTTTCGACAATTGCCTCGCCGACGGGCTTTCCACTTACGAACCCTCCATTGCTACCGCCATGTTCGAAGATCTTGCGACCCCTCAACCACGTCTCTTTGACGCGACCTGTGAACGAGTGGCCCTCCCAGGGCGAGCACCGATTCTTCCAGTGCATGCCCGATGAATGCAGTACCCATTCCTCCGCATCGTCAAACACGCAGATATCGGCGTCCATGCCTACTTTGAGCGCGCCTTTGCGGTGAGAAAGACCGACTTGCTTTGCCGTCGCTGCGCAGCAGAGACGCACCATGTCGACGATGGAAGGTACCGATTTGCTGCCGCTAGCAGCTGCACGTTTCTTGGATGAGGTATACAAGATGGGCAGGCCCAGGCCCACGGAGGATATTCCACCCCAGGCTGCGAAGAAATCGCCCTTCGACGAATCTTCTACTATGATTTCCTTACTCGCGCCCAACGTATCTGCCGTCATATCGATACCTGAATCAGAGTGATGCATGTGCGGCGCAGTATCAATGGTCTGGAGGTGAGGGGGCAGGAGCTTGAGCTCGGGCGTGCAGGGCGAGTGATCGGATACAACGGTCTTGATGCACGAATCAGGCGCTTGCAGTTCTTCCCAGAGCCCATCTTGGTTTGATTGTTCTCTGATGGGTGGGCAGCACTTGTATCTGCTATCGCCATCTTCAACGTTCTCAGCTGTCAGGCCGAGATAATGAAAACATGTCTCGGCGGTTATATCTACCCCACCCTGTCGCGCGGCCTTGATAATGGGTATTGCCTGCGTCGCCGACAGGTGTACTATGTGTAGATGCAGGTCTGGCGCTAGATGAGCAAGGGAGATGATCTCCTCGATAGCGTAGGTCTCGAAAGAAGGCGGGCGGGACTCAAGGAATGTCTGATAGGCATTGAGTTCGCCATGAGGGGCTAGTGGTGGTCCTGAGGTCTGGACTGCATCGCCGACAGAGTCAGAGATGGGCGGGACCATCTCGGCGTGAAACATGAGTGTTGTTGAAGTGCCGTTCAATGTCTTCATGGCGAGAGCAATGTCATTTGACGAGACGGCCGGGAACTCGTCGACCTGTTTGTACATCAGCATACCGCATGGCAACTGGCAGATCACTACGTTAGACTTACGCCGGAATCGATCAAGAAACCCTTGAAACCTCTCACTCCGGCTTCCACCAAGGGAAGCAGCTCATCCGCATTGCCAGGAATAACGCCTCCGTAAAACCCGACATCAACCCAACATTGCCCTTGGCTCGCGGCCAGTTTCTCCTTGAAGCCTGCTAGAGTGGTGGTGGGTGGAATAGCATTCAAAGGCATATCAATAACCGTGGTCACGCCCCCTGAGGCGGCTGCCCGGGTTCCCGTGTTGAAACCTTCCCATTCTGTCCGTCCAGGCTCGTTAAGGTGGACATGTGCGTCTACTAATCCCGGAATCAAGAGCCTGGAGCCGTAATTAATGTACGTTGCAGTGGGTGGAAATGATGCCTCTGGAAGAACTTCGGGCACGATATCAACAATCTTTCCGGTGGCAGACGAGATCGATACAGAAGCCGGCGTAAGCACGAGGCTATCGTCTGGCAGAGTGAGCACGGCTCTTGTGGATACAAGGACGGTGAGCGGCACCAAGTCGGACATGGTTGGCGCAGCTATTATGAGAAGTCCCGATAGCCGAATGCTATGATAGCAGCCGAATAACTAAGGGAATAGGCTTGCGAGAGAGGAGGAGAGGGGCCGCGAGGAACGAGCAACCAAGGACGATAAGAGGCGAGCAGGGGGTGTATCGTGAAAGCCGAAGATGAGGGTGGGGTGGAAGAGATAAGGGAGCAGAACAAAGACGATATGACAACCAAGCAAGCAGCTAGACTACCTAACCTTGGCAAATGAAGCAGATGATAAGAACCAACTGTCTAAGTTTGGCTAAATATAACCAGAGGTGGCAACAGAAGAGAGTGACCTACAACGGATGATACGTCACCGCGAGCAGAAGTGAGTATAGACCGGGCGGGAGAAGAGAGGAAGCAATCGGAAGAACAAGAGAAAGAGAAGAAGAGATAAGAAATAGGGTCGCGTGAGAATGTCGCCGGGCAGATCGGAGACGAACGGAGAACCCAGAACTCCCAACTCAGCTGATGGGCCACCTCGTCGTCACCGCTCTTACTTATCGGAGTGTTAATACAAGACCCCATTGCGAGTGTGGGGTGTACACTATGATCTCAGCAAGCAGAGGAACAAAAGTTGATGGGGGATCCCTCCAGAGCCAGTGTGGCTGGAGGAGGAGCCGAGAATGGGACGGAAACGGAGTTTGAGATAAGAACGGGGCTAGAATCGAGTCAAAATGCACGAGCCGGAAGACCCTGAATTGAGAGATTCCCGTAACTTGGATATCGTCGGCTTCTGATTTGTCAGGAGGTCTTCGAGGCTATGGTGACTCGCATGCGCTTAACCTCTTCGGGGTCTAGCGCAGCATTCTGTGGTAACCCGTCATGTAGATAATACCTACATATCTGCATATGTAATGTACACTAATGTATTGTGCATAAGCAGAAATCCGATCGGAGCTCACCGAACGTACACAAAATAAAAGGTAGGAACACTTACGGCCGCCAAACCCCAGTTAAAGCAAATCCCCTCCTCTTTCTTATCTCGAAACGTAACACAGGATTGTCTAAACTGTAAATTGAAAACAAATTGTCATTAATAGTTGATGTCCCCGTCTTGTCAAGGACAGACTTTTTTGATTGACTCAGGAAAAGAAAAGAACCCGAAGAACAAGATAACAAAAAAGGGGAAAAAACAATTTAAATAAAAAAGAAGGGACAATTATTGTCCTGCTGTACATCTGTCCCGCCTTTGCCAATTCAACTTGTCGATAACATTCTAATTGCTAAAACGAGTAAGTACCGTTCCAGCATAGCGGACGCTTTACACTAGACAAAACCCACCGGTACTAGGGAAGCATTTTATGTACGCATCGGGTAAAGCAGCAAACGCTATCTTGTGGAGCTTGCAGTTCTTATCGAGAAACGATTTCTCATTTCTATCGAGCAATCCATCGAGTAATTCATTACCGAGTCATTCGTCAACTTTCTCCCTCACTCAAAATATCTTCACATTCCGGCCCCATCCGGTAACACCGCACCCGAGCGGGCTACATGGGGGTTGCAAGCTCTTAGCTAATTATCGAGTAATGGGCATCCACCTATGTCCCATACTGTCTTTCTTTTTCTTTCTTTTCTTAGCCAACATCTAGACTCCATCCCCCCTACTGAATTACAACGAAATCATGACCCGGCAAATCGTAGTTTCGAGCCGCGTTGGCAGTTTGCGAGCATGGAGCGGGAATTCCTGCTTTCTACCCCTTGCTCTCACTATTATTAGGTCTATTGTCCTAACAGAGATAGAACAGGCCGCGAGTCTTGCCAACCGCCCGGATGCTAAATACGAACAAGCGAGCTTTACTTTCAGCACCCGGTAGTTAACCGTGATTGTCGGCATTTGTAGGAGATTCTATCATATGGGCTCTGAGCGAGTAGAGGAAAGAAATTGTCTGATTCCGAGCTACGATGCACACGGTATTGAGTGCCTGGTTACTCTTAGCGTCACGCGGGAATAGCACAACTCATTCCAGCGAACGTCATTTCCAGTTTCCAAGCAGATGGGCCGCTTCCCGTATGCGATGCTCCAGGTATTGCTATCTAATATTATTAGGTCAGCATTACGAGTTTAAAGCACTACGAAGCCGAGTTTTGCTTTCCTAGTTAAATCCGAGACAAGAGAATATGGCCGGATGAATCAAGTGACATACAGAAGAGAAAAGCAAATAAATCGTAATTTTACCCCGAAATAGAGAGCAGTCGTCCCTCTCATGATGAGCGACGATATTCATACCTATCCTTGTCGTTGGACGGCCCGGATTCCCTTCTTAACAACAGTGACAACTAGTTGAATGATTTCTTCCACGTGGTCCTTGGTTACGATGTACGGCGGTGCCACGATGATGTTATTTGTAGCCGCAGTCGAGTAGACAAAAATTG
The DNA here is from genome assembly GCA_022695795.1 of Biscogniauxia marginata. Taxonomy (NCBI): domain Eukaryota; kingdom Fungi; phylum Ascomycota; class Sordariomycetes; order Xylariales; family Xylariaceae; genus Biscogniauxia; species Biscogniauxia marginata. The sequence continues at coordinate 649,885 of MU404061.1, read as the reverse complement.
GGTGCTCTCTCGTCCCGCACAGCTCGGAGATCTTGTCGATAATCAGGCCTGCATCTTCGTCGAATTTGATCCCCCAGAAAAGGCCATGTCCTCTAATATCCTTAATAACCTGAGAATCCCGGAACTCTCGCAGTTCTTCTTTTAGGCGCCTTCCGAGCAATTCCCCCATTTTTCTCACATTCTGCAATAGGTCCCCCCTTTCCATGACACTCAAGACCTCGCGGGCGGCCGCACATGCGATAGCATGGCCATCGTAGGTATGGCCGTGAATGAAGACGCTATTTACCTAGGTTAGACTAGAATCACTCGGCGTAGAAATGAAAAGGGGAACGGCGGTACCCGTCGGAACTAAATGAGTTGAACTGCTCCATAACATCTTTCCTCACCATCATGGCAGCGACTGGTTGATATCCACCACCAAACCCCTTACCAATCGTCTGAATGTCGGGGACTACGTTAACAACTTCGTGTTGCCACGCGTGTAGTGTCCCTATGCGGCCCATGCCGCACATGACCTCGTCAAGGATCAAAAGCGCCCCGTGGTTGTCGCAAACCTTTCTCATCGCCTCGAAGTACCCCGGAACAGGTCCTACGCAGCCCTGAGCCTAATCACTATTAGAAGAATTCTCTCCGAAGAAGGGTTATTCGCCAACTCACGGCTCCGACTACGGGCTCTGCAATGAACGCACACACGGTCTCGTTATCCCCATCCTTGAGCTCCTCAAACTTGTCGTCCAGCTCCTTTGCCAGCCTCCCGACGTACCGTGCGTCAGTCTCCCCCTCCCCCATGTCACGAGCATAGCAGCGGTTGACATGGTGGAAGTTGTCGAGAAGAATTTCTTCGTAAGGTTCACGGCGGACCTTTATGTCGCTGGCAGAAAGCGCCCCGAGAGTGTTGCCGTGGTAGGAACCCTCGCGCGAGATGAAATTCTTTCGCGCTGCTCCAGTCCACTCCTTCTGCGCCTTACGATAGAAATAATCCCGCGCAAACTTGATCGCTGACTCTAGCATCCGAGCCTGGGTACCATCAAACACGAAGTCAGTCATCGTCCTAGATTGTATTGAGCTCACAGAATTCACCTACCAGAATTCAAAACCATGACGTGGGACATCTTCCCCTCGGTGGACTTGACCATCCTCTCTGCTAGTTCCTTCTCTACCAGTGTAGTGGCGTGGGCTCCTGCGACATAGCTGAGCTTATTCATCTGGTCAATCATGGCTTGGTTAACTTCTTTATTGGCGTGACCGAGGCATGCAACAGCTGCTCCACCGGAAGCATCGATGACCTTGTACTCGGCGGCTCTGCCGCTATTGTCGTCATCTCCATCCTTCAGAAATAGGTAACAGCCCTCGCCGCGAAGCACGGTTTTGGGGTTGGGGTGGTTGATGATAGCAGTCATGATGATATAGATGTGAAGTTTTACGCGCTTCATCTACGCTATAGGAAGCTGTGATGCTCGTTCGCCATTTTATAGACAACCTCCGAGCATCTCTCGCAACGTTGGTGCGATGCTGGATCTCTCGATAACATCACCAACACCCACACCCAAATTATTTCCATTTTTGTGCATTTTTCACAAGGAGATATAGCTCTCATCTCTCGTGATCGCAGAATAACACTATCACCAGGTTTAGCTCGAGGGTATCACTGAGCAGGGCCAATATCGTTATCTCGATCTGAGACACCCCCTAAGACAAAGGTCACAGAAGTGTTGGTATTGGCCAATCCACTCATCGAGGGAATTTCGATGCTCATGATAGTCTGATTCGTTATCACCGGTGAGCTTGCTACTAATTCAGGCTACCACAAGCAAGGAATCTCATGAGGGTTAAGAGTTTCGCCCCGGGGAGTTCTTTGTCTTTGTTTTCTTAGTCGAACTATGTCCTTGGGCCTACTCGTGGACGTGACAAGACCTCGGAACCGCACATAAAGCCGGTGGCTGTAGTTTTTTCGGGATGCCCCCTGCCTAATGCTCGAGAATCAACTAGCAGTTAGGATGGAACCGAGGAAGGCGTAAGTTTGTATGACGGCAAGCACTATTTTTACCTCTCGGAAGCTTGTGCTAGCTTGTGTTCAGAATTAATAGGTACTTGCAACGATACACTATTACATGTCCGACTCGTAGCACCGATTGGTAGCCTTTGTTCAGCATATTTCTCCTGGCCCAAGTCGGTGGTTATATCGAGAAAAAGGAACTCCTTGCGTCCGGGACGCCGCGGTCCCGTAGCGTTGGGGCCCTGAACGTCATTGTGCCCTGGAAAGACGCTTAATTGGACACTCGTTCAGAATATCTTAGATTAAAAAGACTAAAAGGTAACACCAAATTTACCACGGAACCTTCATTGAAGTTTCCAGTAAACACGGAGCTCAGTTACACGGGATGTGGGGGACAGTAAAGTCGCAGCTACAGCAGCTAACAAGTCCAGAGTGTTGAGGCTTAGGCCCTGGTCGAAAGCTTGTACCGGGTTTCTTTGACGCAACATGTTCTAGTATTCTAGTATAGTCTATCCGTTGCAAGCAAAAGCGACGGTGCTAATTGCACTGCTGCAATCAGCGCCTATGTGTGTGGCTAGTCAGTGGTATACAACACTATCTTTACTACTAAAGTTCCACAATCCTTGGATCATTTAGTCGCGTGTGCTTTGACGTCGCACACCCGAATACCGTATCTCCGCTCGGAGAGACCGATGCCTACACATGCTTAGTATCAATACATAATTTTTGGAACGTTGACTAGAATCATCAAATTAAAAAGCTTCGCATAGGCGGGAAGTCTAGCCGTATATGAAACGGGTTCAGCTTCTCACACTTCCGATTCAAACGATCATAATATAGATTTCTTTCCCCTTAAACTGGTTGAAATCTTCTAACAAGAAAAAATTATTCTTTCATTCACATACAAAATTGGCTCTTGTCAAAAGCTTCATAGATGGTAACCCTAGTGTAAGGTGCATAAGTCTTCCACTAGGAGTTGTGATGCGAGAAGGTCGACTTTCTAGGTAACTTCATTTCTAATACTTTGCGTAACAACTACGTAATTACCCATTCTCGCACTGATTGCACGGTAACACCTGGCCCACATCGTCACTCTTCAATGTTGCTACTAGGATGCTTAGGGCACCGAGAACAAGTCTTACAGGGATAATCGGGAACTAAAGAGAGCTTTAGTTGAAAAAGAGCCCTCCATATATGTACGTCTAGTTATAGCCTTGTTTCAGTCCTTTCTATAGGAACTAATTCATCATGGGCATATCCCTAAGAGGTACGAATCGTGACAGCTTCCAGTGTAACTACGTTACTGGACCTTTATAAATTATATTGGAAAATTATCATAGTAACCATTCACTCGATGCGGTACTAACTCAAATTGCGTCTAGTTACACTATAATAGAGGAACTAAAGGTAATAGCTAAAGTGGGTATGTACCAGACAACTCAAGCTATTCCCCTATCTACCCCCTCGAAGTATGAATCCTTCCAGGATTTAACTAAACAACCGGAAACTTGGTTACTATCATCTGCTTTAACTTTCTTTGTATCTATGGTATATCTCACACTTTGCCCCTTCCAATATTATTTACCATGCTATAGTTATAGTGGAGAAGATGGTCGTCTGGGTTTTATCAGTGCACTGTCGCCAATAACCCGTTTAAACAGGGAGGAACACCGTTGGTTTAGATCCTACTGCAATTGAGTGTAATTGGTAGAGTTAATAAACCTAGCTCATTCGTTGACAAGTTCAGCGATAGTAAACTTATCACAATAACCTTTTAGTATTTCTAGGGCAACGAATGGGCCGTGTCTTGTTCTCTACGTGGACAACACGTCACGAAGATTTGTTATTGCCCGGTAGTTCGAGTGACTTCGACTGGGTATATTTGCATCATGTATTGGAGAGGATTGGGTAGCTTCGCGTTTGGGCAAGCGAGGTCAGGAAAACAGGAAATGACAACAACATAGAGAAAAACTTTTCTATTCTTTATCTAAATTGCTCATTCAGCCTAACAAGTTGTGTACAAGTCAAAACATGGTTACACCAAGTACCTTGGTGGTGATCTTGTTGCCAAGAAGAGCCATTCTTCGCCTATGAAGGGAAACAATGCGAGACCATCTCCAAACGAGGAGGCTTGCATATGGAAAAATCCTACCCTAAACCTTAGCGTTGGGAAGTACCCTCGCCTCAGCGCAACCTCCTTTCGTAATTAGATCTAAACGATCCCTGTAGCGGATGGCCCCCCTTTTTTCCCTTTGTATTGCATCATCTTACCCCAGATATGGCTGTTTGAATTTACCGATGATGAATTTCATTGCCTTCTCGAAAGTAGATCTCGTACTCTCAAGTACACTTCCTCCCTTTTCGTTTCTGAACGTTGTTCTATCCATCGACCCCCTGCCGACGCCCCCTCCCTGGTCAGATCTTAGCGCCTCGTAGGGCCCATCACCACTGGTCGAAAACGGAAATGTAACCTTGGATCAAAGTTTGGTCTCTACCGTGAATGGAGTCAGTTCTTTTCCCATCTGCTCATGGCCACGTCAAAAAAGCTGCTCACCAACCAACGCCCGCCACATATACACCGTGTCCGGATACGAATCGCACGAGGGGCCAGGTCCGGGCCTCTCCCGCTCGCCCCTCTTCAGCTTTGACTTGACCTTTACCACGGTCTTGGATATCCGGGCGGGCACTGGCTTCTCTTGAGCTCAGCCGGCTTCCGAATCCCGGGCCGCTTGGTCACCTGTACACCCCCCGGCAACACGAATTAGCATCCGGAACCGGCCAATATTTGATGTTGATCAGAGGGGCTAGTCTTTTCTGTTCCACGAACCATGGTTAGGCTCCTCGGAGGTCTTCTGAGAGGTGCTGGCTTTATCATGTGGAGCTCTAGCCTCATCGATTAAGGTTGTCTCTGAAGCGTTAAATGCAAGCCGAAGGGCAACGGGAGAATTTTCCTGCGGAGACCGTTGCATCGATGCTGCATCGTCTAGATTACCAATAGCGGGCGCTGTTCCTGCCAATGAGGTTGACATTTGACAACGACCGATGTGGTTTAGTTTTTAGGGGGGTTGGGGTTATTTACTTGTTGATGAGATGGGTATTCATCCGTAATCGTAGTATATTCTTCTAGACAGTTATTTCCCTGTCTGGTATGATCGTATCTTTTGTATATAATTGAGAAAAGATATGATATATTTAAATTTGTATTCATTTTCGAGTTATTTTGGTAACTCGGACTCGATTACGAGTCTTAGACACCTCGTCGTCGCGCAGTTTGAAGTGCTTGAATCCTACGTCGGCTTCAAGCCGAGCTTGACTAATTCAGTCCCGGGGTGGGCTCCATAGCGAATGAGAATCCTCCGAAACTTAAGTGGAGTACTATTTTGATGATTCAAGCCGAAGCCGAAGCCGAGCGCATTTCGTTCTGCAGCTTTTACTTTCCTCTTGTTCGTCTTTTACAAGAGCCTCACCAATCTTGGATGCACCCACATCTCGCATTTGTGTTTATGTTTCACTGAGACGTTGGCGTAGTGTTACCGAGATAGCAGCTGATCATAATAACGCGCATGTGAAATCCGTCATTCGCTCCCATGAGCACGTTGGAAACCCCGGTCCTCCGTCGACCGAATGGTCGGCCTCAGGCTTGCGAGGTGAGTGATCACTGCATGAATATGTACGCACCTCGACTTTTTTGGTTTCTTACCAATGTAATCAGCCATGCCGTAGACGTAAAATTGCATGCGATCATCGTCAGCCAATTTGCAACAGATGTATTAAACGACGAAAAGGGGAAGATTGCGTCTATCTTATCGCTAGTCCGGTACGGATAACAACGACGAGGACACCTCTTCCGTCTCCGATATCAAGCATTTCACCGTCGGCCCATCGTATCAGCCTCAGTTCGCCCCAGCTGGCTCGGGGTACCAGTTCCGAGGGTCAAGTACCGCAGTCCGCCACCGCGAGACGGGGCTATCTAGGATTCACTAGCTTTTGCACCGTCTACGAGGAGACACAAAATAGCCTATCCCAGCTTCAAGGGTCAAACTCTAACCAATCAATTTCCGGGAGTCTGAGTCATGAGCCTCCTGTAGAAGTTCCACCTAGAGTGATCTCTACTAGAATTCATGAGATATGTCTTAGTGTGTTGCGAAATGTGCCTGACGAAGTTAGCGGGAGGGTGTTCTTTCGTGGCCGACCGTTTGAAGCCTGGATATACTACTTCGCGCAGGGGGTCGTAGACTCGTTTTACGACACCTTCGGTCACTATTTCGGTGCAAGTCGGAGTGATTCACAATTAGAGGAACTAGTGGGGATTATATGTACTAATACCATGAAGCCGTTCTTAGACGACGAGTCCCAACCAGAACGCTGGCTTGGCCAGTTCTCAGGGAGGAACATCAGGTGGGAAACCCTAGGCATATTCTTCATCTTTTGGAGTTTCAACTCAAACCCTGTCACCCTCAAGAGGAATGAGATTCAAGATGAATATGGTAGCGAGTCACACTTAGTTGAGAGAGACTGTCTCGGGCTATGTATCGATCTGTGCAAGGAGTTCTCCTGCTGTAATACATTGTTGCTCTTCTTGAGCTATAGAAGGTCTATCGTAGAGAGTATGGTCTCTGGGGATGCAAGTAGGTTAATTCATGTCTATTAAACGACAGATTACATGTACCTTGCCTATTTGAAATTAGCTAATAGAAAGTAGGCATTAAAGCGTGGACATATCATGCAGAAGCAGTGGCAATGCTCACATTCCTCGGTTACCACGTCTTGGATAATGCAAAACCATACCGTCCAACTTTGTCATCAGAGATTAAGAGAAGGCTATATCATCAGGTATACATCATTGATATGGTCATTGTGTCGTTTACGGGAAGGCCACCATTACTTAGTCGCCGTTTTGCCTCTACACCGTTGCCCCTTGATATAAAGAATCACGATCTCTTCACGGATCAGAATTCACTCATCAAGGCCGCAGATTCCCTCGATGGGAGGGGTTGGAACACAGAAGGCGTAGTGCATTCCTGTAGCCTAATGCGTGGAAGAGCTATACTTGCCGCCATTCGCGAGGAGCTATTTGAGTTTGCTCTTGGCCAGGGACAAGTCGTGTCTGTCGAGGCGCTCCTGTAAGCTTTCTCATCCACATGTTTCCTTCAAGTCTGGGCTGAGAACCTTTAGTGATATACGAAATCGAGAGATACGAACCTTTAGCGAGTTTCCCGAGCAACTAACATACCGCGTGGAGCACCTTGAAGACCCAAATGTCGAGGTAGATATACTATATGCAAGGTTATTGTTAAAGCTTGAGCATTTGCAGAATATGTTCTTTGTCGAGAGGCTCCTGCTTCGTCACGGCCATAATCAAAGCGATCTTTTATCAGTCAGTTTTGACTTGGTCAGCTATACGTTACCTTTCTGGACCCATTTCGACAGGCTCGCGGCTATCCGGGCCGATTGTGAATGGCTTGTAAGTTTCTTGCCTGCTCCGCACGTTCGGCGATTTTGACTAATTTCATCTCTGTAAGGTGATGGCTTATGCCGTTCCAGCTGGTGGGATCCTATGCTTAGAGCTACTCAAACCAACTCTACACGGCAATCCTCCCCAGGGCACAGACATCACACGGTCTAAGATCATCCAGAAACTTAGCCTCTTAGTAGGCTTCCTTGACTGGATTAGGCCGACTGCACCAAATGGTGACCTCTGTGGCAATTGCAAGTCTATCATTAAGCATGTACTAGATCAAGCATTGAACGTCTCCCTGACTGGATACGGATCAACTGGCGCTTTTGATTGGAATTTCTCCATGCAGGTGGATTTCGACTTTGATTTGCTTGATACCTTTGATTGGACGCGGCCTGAGTTTTCACTGAGCCAACAATCCCATACTTGAGTGGAGAAGTCCGACAAATAGCGATAGCTTCTCTTGCTCGACCTGAAAGGATACTAGGGGATGTCCCCCCTCAGCCAATGCCTTTTATCTGTTGGCTAATGAAAACTTTATCACACCATACAAATGCGGCGAAAACACACGAATAATGCATACTTGAGATATGCTAAAGAAGCTGAACAGCGGAAATGAAGAGCGTTGCTGAGGCTCTTCTGCATTGCAGTTAGCACTAAATACCCATTCATAGTGCTCACAAAGGGCATATCCACTTATAGATATCGAATGCCACTGATATTCCCTTGTAATTAGTAACACTACTCATCGATAGTTGTAGCCCCTCATGCAGCCATGTGTATCGTCGGTGCCTTTAAAGCCCCTTAGCGATGTGCATAATTATGGCAGGCCAATACCACTACAACCTCAGCTGTCCCCCGCAGTAGCTTTATCAATCGCGGTCTGAACGTTGACGCGATCGTGTTATTCGAGTGATTCGACCGTGACGTACCTCGCACTACCATAATCTTACATCACCTACTTCCCAACAAAACCGTGAGTCTTCAGGGGAACAAGACCCTTCTTTTCGGGACCTAGTCATGCGCTATCGGCACCCTGAAATCGAATAGGGAGGAATCAGATGTCCCCCGATGAAACAATAGGCGTGGTCGTTTTAATCGATCTCACCTTCCGCAGGGACTTGGAAGTCCCGTGTCTCTAGCCCTCAGTCCGTGCCAGGCGGAATGCAGCCTTCTGCATGCTCCCAAGCCAGTAGTCACCCCTCAACTCCACGCAACACTGCGGCATGGCTAGGTCATAGACCTAGCCGCGCCAGTCGCAGACGGCCCCTAGAGGCTGAGGGGTTAGTCGGAGTAGAAGATCTCACACTTGAAGTCCACCTGGATCGAGAAGTGATTTGTTAGGGGAATTCCCGCGCGGAGGATTTGGTACTTGGCGCACAGGGTACTCAGGGGTCGACCTCGAGCTCGATGTTCACTTCTCCTTCGAAGCAGATCTTCTCTCCTAAGATGAGCCAGTTGTCGGATCCTACGAGGATCTTGACTATTCTACCTTCCTTTTCGTTAAAAATTTTGTATACCCGGTCATTTTCTCTGACCGGTCGTTCTACCATTCTAGTCGCGCGATGGCGATCCTATATTCCTTTATACGAAAGTAATGGTACTAGATCTAAATACGTTCCCTTGCGGTAAGTTTCATCCTGTAATCTCTGAAGATTTCAAACAGAAAATTTCAGACTATTTCAAGATTTTGCAGTTCTACGTCCTTTAAACCAGCTCTATTACGCGCCGTTGGTGTTTAGGGGTATAAACCAAAGGCAACTCTTCCATAGACTCCCTACGGGTTTGTGTATTCTGTTAATATGCCAAAGTTTATCCCAAAACATCCTGTCGCTTTTGTACTAAGGGAAAAGCTGAAAGGACAATGCATTAAGTATTACTCTTGCTATGACTTGAAATTTTTGTAAAATGATAGTATCAAATTTTGGAGGTTTAATACCAGAGGGGAAAGAACATAGTGTCAATTTCACAGAACATGGTTCAAACATCGTGGTAAGATATGCTTAGGCCGAATAGCCTAGCTGAAAGAGATATATTCAGGTCGCCTTCCATGACCGAGGGACTCGCGAGCGCTTCGCCTGGCCCTATGAGATGCATACATGTACGTAATCTCGATGCTCCATAGAATGCAAAGAAAACAAAGAAAAGGATGTTTGGGGTAAAGAGAGTGCGAAGAAATTTTGAAGAAAATAGAGACCAAATTAGCCCATCCAAAAAAGCCTAGGTATACCAGTAAACGCCAAATCCAAATCAATCAACCACCAAGCCAAGTTTTTTTTAGGTGTCCTGCCTTTCCCGGCGGTATGAGAAAACCATGTAGATATCCTAGTAGTCATGCAGGACGATATGCTACCCAGGAGCGTATCAACCTTGTGACGCCATAAACCCCCCTTCCATCCCATTCGCGTGGTCGCCGTTCTCCCACTTGTCCCGGAATAGCGCCATGATGCGCCTATAACTAACACTTGTTTAAAATGATGATTTTGAAACCAATAAAGCAAATGCAAATGCAAAAAAAAAAGGCTGATAGTAGAAAAGACGTAATCCGTGACCAAGTCACTCGTGAGGCAAACAGACGCGAAGGGAGAGGGGGGCGAGGAGAAAAGTGGTTCGACCATGATGATCTGAGTAACCGTATATCGTTAGTCTGTTGAGAAAGATCGCCATCGTGAATATTGGTTCGTATGCAGTGTGCTGAAAATGGGGCAGATGTGCGGTTGGATATCTAGGCGCAGGAGAAGTCAAGTCCGAGACTCCTAGCAACCCCTTGCCAGTCCCATACACGAGCCCATTCGCCCCGATCCATCAGTCTCCAGACTTCCTCGAGCACTTCTCCTACTCGATCGCAATTGCGGAGTCCAGTATAGCCACGGACAGTTCTAACAGAAGCCTTAACCCGGTCTTGCTGTGCAGGGTCGAAGCAGGCACAGCCAATGACTAGGCAAGGCATGAGCAGCAAGGTCTGGACGGGATCGCTGGATTTGAATGAATCCATAATCGTAAGCGATTCATTGACAGCCAGTGTTATTCGATTATCATGATGGGGAGGGTATCGGGTCGGTGGAGGTGATTCGGCGCGGGGCGGCGTTGCATGATTGCTTTTCGGCCGTTCGATGATACCCGGGGAGCGGGCAGAGTGCGGTTGCGACGACGGGGAAAGGGGCATGATCCTTTCTGCCGAACTGTCGAGAAGGGGCGGCGGCGATGTTGTCGATGGCGGATAGATAGTCCTGAACAAATACACCCACATCATTTGCTTGTACAGGAGGCCGACACGATCTCGACTATCTCCGGGTGGCCAGCGAGGAGTCCACTCTCGAATAGCAGCATCAATCTCGGCAGCTCTATACAAGGATGTATAATCCACGACGGGGTCGACTTCGGCAGCCATATTGGCTCTGATAGTGTTTCTAATGGTTGTGATTTGCGTTAGGTAGTGGAACAAGCCGTCACCGATACCAATCAAACGTGCCGGTTCAATAGTGAGCCATGGCTCCCAATCCTCTGTTGCTAAACGTGGAGTCTGGACGTCAGGATAACGTATAAGCTCATCCGCAAAAACACGGTACTGGAGGAACTCGGTGATGAAGATAAGAAAAGCGGAATCTGGGGGTGGTGATTGCTGGATGAGGTTCTTGTACGCTTGGAGGTGCACCCGATGTTCCCCATTAGGATTACCCTCTGCGAGAGTCTGCAGCAGAAGGCAAAGCATCTGGCCATAACGAGGGGAGAGGTTGACCTTGTGTTCCGATTCGTTCTCGTCACCTATCGGTTCCCACAGTTTTTCCATGGCCGCATTATGATGAAATTGCGACCTAGCCATCAAGGAAGTATGGGTGATCTTCGGGTTGGAGTTGAGAATCTTGACCCCATATGGTGTATCATAGTCAATATGTCTGCTCGCTACTGAGAGTATCGAATGCATGAGGCCACGATGTTCAACGGCCATCTGCAGTAGCATATCCTTGAAGGCGTTCTTGTGTTGGCTTTCGACTGTGAGAACACCACTCAAATGACTAATGTAGTGATTGAGGAAGACCATGTCTTCAGGAGTTTCAACTCCTTGAAAAATCGGTTGAAGTGTGATGTGTGGGAGGCTATGCTTCCTGTACCGTTCTACATAGGGTATTAGAAAGCTGCAGGCGAGTTAAATGAGGGACAAGAATACCTTCTTCTGCTTTCTCCCGGCCACTTTTCCATATAGTCTTTTCGTGATAGCCTTCGCAGACGACGGCATTTTTCTCACAATTCAAACCTGCTGGGGATTAGAGAAGTCTGCGATCATGGATAAAACCAATAGACTCACAGCGTGGTTTTGCCTCGTCGCATTTCTTCTTTCTTTTCCGACATGTGATGCACCCGGTCTTTGAGCGTCCCTTGGCTACTTTGTTGGCTGTTACCTGGGGAGCCAGTGGGTGCTTCCGGGGTCGTCCTCGTGGCCTCTTGGTCTTGATCTGTACCGGAGGTGCATCCTTCCGTTCTGGCACTGGTGTGTGGGGAGCCTCCTTAACATCGTCCATATGAAAGTCATCTTCTGTAGGCTCCAGCTTGGGCACGGTGAGTATCTCGTCAGAATCCTTTTCCCAATTCACATCATGCTCGGCGTCATCCGCGTCGGTGCTATCTTTATAGCTAGAACTCCAGGACCCCGCGCTTGACGAGGTAGTAGAGTGAATCATGGTCGTGACGGTAGATCCAGATGCGCCGTTAACTGACGGCATCTCGAGCTCGGTGCTAATGGGAGATAGCTGCCCAGTATCCATTCGTGTTACCGGGACGGGATTCGTCCATAGGGAAGCGTTAGGCATAACGATGGTAGTGCTTTCCTCAGATGCCATACTGTGATTGTCTGACCATGAGAGTTCCCCTTCCTCCGGAACAATAGTCAACGAGCAATCCATGGCTTGATGACAATGAGACCATGCCCACCAGGCAGCTTGGATAGATGACGACCCTCCTGTAAGGGGAGAAGCTTGTCGTAAAGAATAGCCTTTTAAAAACCGAATCAGAGTGGCAACTCTTACTAAAGATCAGAGCACTCTTAGTCCGGGGTTATAGGTCCATGTCGTAGGACTCGGGTAAAATGATGCGGCGATCCTCGAGTCGGTCGTCACCAGAAGCCACCACCAAGTAGTTAAGCGTCCACAAGAAGTGCTCCGAGAGGCTTGTTGGGCAGAACGCAGAAAGGAGGGTGATCGAGACACGTCGATGTTTGGTCAAGCTGCAATAATGAATGCCACATTTGTAGGGGGAAAGGAGGAAGCAGATGGAGGGGTCGGGTTCGGGCAGCGGAGGTGGAGTGTAGGTAGGTCTTATTTGGACCGTCGATGTGATACCCGTGGGGCCGCTAGCGGAAAACAGCGATATTGTGGGCGGGAGATGCACATCAACGTATTGGTAGGCCTAAGACAGGGTTGGATTGGAAAACGGCGTAGGGCCGATGCTATGAAGGATCCAGAGTCGAACTTCTCCACCCTAATCCGGCCTCTGGCATGTTTGGGTAGAGATGAGATACTCATGAGCTACTGCTTAGTATGTGAAGCATAAGAGGCCCGGCCTAAGTAAGTGCGAATACCAGAGCTCATCCTACGAGGCTCTGACGAAAACTAAGCCGACTCGCCCGCTTCGTATAGTGTGATGTGAGTAACTAGGCTAGCATGCGTAGGCGTCTGGCATACCACCATCCGTCCGCCCATTCATCCACCCATACCACTTTCTCGTAGAAAGCCATGCCGTACTGTAGAGGAAGGCAGTGTGAGAGACATAGATACGGGCTTGCGGGCAGGCGACGAGACTGGCTGGTGATGGACATAGAGGTGGTGGATGCAGGTGGGATGGGGTTGGTGCTTGGCGCCTCTCAGACCCATGTCGACTATCGCAACATCCCAAGGACTCCTCCACCACTCTACGGTCCTAGCGTACTCATGCAGCACTAGCGGGACCCTGGAGGAGACCAGAGGGTACTTAAGGATACCTCGAGTAGTAATGAGTCTAGTTAGTCTAGTAGTTTTGCTGCATCGAGAGGGGGTTCCCACTTAGCACCTGTCGCTCCCTAAGGCGATAGGCGGGTTGAGACGTACTAGGTGCTTGCGTATGTCCGTCTTGTCAAAAGTTCGAGGTCATAATTCGAGCAGCTCGAGCCGCCTGTTCGCCTTGAGCCCATTCGCGGCTCTGCAAAGAATAGGGTGGCAGGTGGACAGGAGCAAGGTATACTCAGCAAGCCGTGCGGGACTAAGTTGACTGGCAGAAATTAGAACGGGCGTCACTACTAGGTTGGATCCCAGCCAAATGATGAGAAAGACTAGCCTAGTATGGTTAATTTCAGAGAATGTCTGTTACGTATGGTATACACAGACGCAAGCGGATTTCATATAGAAGACAATGCGCTTAGGACCCTTGAAAATCCCACATGTAGTTCCTATTTGGGCCTGTCATAAAGGATGCGCGCAAGCTGCTTGAGGCGAGCTGAGATATCTCTCTTGGATCGGACTTATAAACACCTCTCTTATACATCATGGACGGCTGCATTCGTTCGTACTTCTAAAAAAATGAAATTGACTCGACTGCATATCGGCGTGTACTAGTACTAGTATCATCATACCTGTACTTGCCAGTGTTTCCTTGCCGCTAAGAATATGTCCATCTTTCTTGGAGGCGCCTCAATCTAGACCATCCAACTTCCCGATAAAGACTGCACACCTGTACTGGATCGTATGATATAGAGGCCTCGAACTGGGAAAAACCTGGGACGGGTTATGCTCATCTCTGGCCAGTTATGAGGACATAGGAGGCGACATGATGTTAGGTTTACCAGTGAAGGATTCGAGGGAGAAAAGAGCCGTGAGGCAAGCGGATTGGGAAAACGGAGAGACGCTGATTTGGTCGGGGTTAGCGGATCCCAGCTCCCGACCCTAGCAGTGCAGGGTGAACGCATACCTGTTCAGGGCATAATAGAAGTGTCTCGCATATTCCTTCACAAGGCTAACTAACAAACCTATCAAACTCGGGTTGACAACCTGCATTTATATACATCATCACCTGCACTTGCTATTCGGCCATGACTAGGAGCATGTAATACTAACCACTAGTAGCTTTTCCCAAAATCGAGGTCGAGCGTATTGGAGCGAGCGCCTCAGTAATATCTCCTAAGGATGCTGCTGTGTCACTGGAGCTGACCTATGTAACGTCTAACAATAACTCCGATATCAGTTTGAAAGGACTCGGTCCAAGGCGGAAACGTCTTTAATTAGACTATATTTACCCATCGCATTGGGAATAGGAGTCCTTCCATTCATCTTTTGTTCAACCTTCATCACCTGCCGAGCTACAGGTACTTCTTTACTCACGAGGCTTGAAGACGCACAGTCAAGAACCCTCCTTGCGTCAACTTATCAGGTTGCGAGATGCAAGGCTATTTTACAGGGATGTATAGTTTCTAGCCACCAAGGGAACCACTAAAGGTTCTCTTTAGTCCATCTAGCGCCTGCAGGCCAATGGCAAAGGTGTGCTAGTTGGCGACCGTCACAAGATTTGCAAGTCGCATTCAGCCCAGTGGCACGCAGGAGCCAAGCGGCGATCCCAGCTTGTCTTGTCGCTATTGCACGCTCTCGATAGCCGTTGCAAATCACACAGATACTACGGACGTATTCTGTATACGGGGTGGGGTTTAATGTAGATAGTCAACATCGGCCTCGATATCCGAGGCTTTTGTCCCCAGCTAAACTTAGATGCATAACATGCTTCTCGCTAATGCTCATACTGTCGCGAATTCTCAGTCCGTTAGATTCATCACTGCCTCTAGCAAGCGCTATAACGTTTTGGCTTCCAGATCATCGCGTGGAGCCCGTGCACTTTACGTCGCGTTGGGGGGTCATCTTGTGGAGACCCCTTTTTTTGTTCTCTTCTAACCCTTCTTTATTCCATCCATACAGGAAGACTACAGATTAATGTGGCTCTAATACCGAGCATATGCCGGAGTTGATCGATATTCTTACGACCGTTCTCCACCCTGCGGTAGTTGGTAGAAGTCTTTAGGAGAGAGTGAAGAGAGAGTGAAGAGAGAGTGAAGAGAACACCTAAAACCAGTTACGGTAGGACGCGACCCCCACGACTCTACTTATCATATCAGGCATACCATGACCCATTAAAGAGGATGGTAGGCAATAGTTTCAAGGGAAACTGGCATTTGCATTATTTCCGGCCGCGATGCGGCAGCGGGGTCGAATTCATCAACCTTCCGGCCTCCTCATACTGTCACCAATACTCTTGAAAATGCCCAGTGATCACCCCTTCTGAACATGGTTGACAACCGCACGTGCAGCTACATGTCCTCCCAGTCGGAGAGTCTCCGTACTTGGAAGGGTGAATACGCGGCTGAAGATCAAATTGCTTAAGCTTTAGAGGAGACATGCCGCTTTGCACGTACCAAGATCCATTACAAGACTGCCAATTACCAAGGCCTTGATCTCCAGGCTCATGGCGACTCGGTAAATGCAACTAGGATGCACGCGCACACGAAGCTGAACATCCTGGGCTACATATACATATACATACACTTATACATATACATGACTGCATGTCTTGGACGACCGTCCTATGCGCGACAAGGGAACACTGCGTCAGCTTGGTACGGAAGGGAAACCCATTTCAAGTCTGGGGTTGGGTGTAAGTCCTTACCTAGTTGGCATCTGATTGACTACGCCGAGTCGAGCCCCCGTTCCTATCGAGCGGCGAGGTTATACACCATTCGCTGAGGGTCGTTGATTTCACCGATGCTGGACGAAAATCACCCAGCGCAACACCATCATCATCTAACTAGAATCAGTTTTCGAAAAGAACTGTATCTGTTGCCATTTCATACTCTTGTGGACCCGGTCAATATGCAGTGATTGCAGATCTTATACAGCAATGGTGCCCCCGGGTTGCCAGTTCGGAATTTCCCATGCAGGCATATATTAACCTACGAAAGAGAATTCAGTACGATCGAGTGGTGGCACATAGGCTAGGTTGTTTACTTACTCTACTAGTGGGCTGAGGTTGCGCTCCTCTCCTCTCTCCCAGTCTCACTTAAGCGCACACATTAAGCTGCCTTTGCATATATCAATCTGCTGTATATCGGTCGGGTCATTGGTTACCCCTGCCCATACGCCTCGGATAACTCCATCGCAGAGCTGCTATCATGAGGCTAACCAAAGAGGTGACGAGCTTAGCCAGCCGCCGAGAGGTACTTGATGGTACCTCAGCGTGGGCACCACATCTCAACACACTCGCGATGCAGCCCACACAGTTTCATATTACTAGGGCCAATTACGGGATGCATGGCCGTTTCTTTAGTACGGAGACTCGGATGCATTGAAACCCTTTGACGTCTTCAACCGTCGCCTGTACCGAGTGAAGTTGTTAATATTGTCTCATGCGACAGCCCTCGACTGCACTACACACCCCGATAGATGAGCCCTCGTGACGGGAATTTGCCTTCCCAGCGTTGGGTTCCACATCCGGAGAAGATCTTGGGTAGATCTCCGCTAATCGGGGGTTCTTGGCCAAGTCCCTACCCTCCACACAACTTCGCCGCACGCTCAACCACCTGTTCGTCTGGTAGTTTAGAGTAGGTGACGCGATGGTCTCTGGCCATGTCGAAAACGAAATTCGGATACCTTTGAACTCACCGCCATAATAGAGTTCACATCTTTGATTATCGGTAGCTGACGTGTGGGAGACCGTCGAAACCCAGCCTCACCGCTTGATTCGGGCGCTTCCTAGCCTTCGATTGCTTCCACCGCTATAGTGGGATAATCTTGGTTCGCGGTTCTAGAAGACGGTACTGGGAACATCTTAATGGATGGGCTACTAGCGACGAAAAGGACGCGCCAGCAAGACAGCATGGCGCGTAGACTACAGTAGGCTAGGCAAAGTCTGGCCATCGACGGCGTGAGTCCGAGCTCAACTCGATTGCCTAAACTGGCTCCTGTGACCAGGAATGTCCCCTTCAGCCCGAACTAATCTTCGGCAAATAGATCTAGTTGGACTAAATCTTGGATTTTAGTCTGATGTATTGTTCATGTACCAGTCCGTTTCGTGATGGGATCATCCTAGAAACGCAACGGCTGTCTGTGCGATAGGCTCGATATCAGATTATATTTATCCGGCGATTATGGGGAAATCCCTGTGCAGCTCTGCTCACGGATTAGCTAATGGCCTAAGTTCCCCTCTACAATTCATCTTGAACTTCTATTTGACAGCAATCGTAGCGATCCCCGTCAGAATTACATTACCTATAGAAGATCCAGGTAACCAGCATGTCGGTGTGCCTCCGACTTGAACGATTTTTTAAGGTTGGTGAACTACACGTAGTAATAGCGGTGAGCAACAATCTTATCATTCTAGAGTAGATGGTCGTGAAGGTGAACCAGTTCTAGACCACTGCGGTAACGTCATCGTAAGATCTTGTTTTCGATCCCATTTCCAACAACAGGGAAGAAAGGCATATCCTAGGTCTATTCCCGAGCTTCTTCATGAATTTTCGCCAGCTACCTGCAAGCAAGGTCGTTCCAATACCACCAAGGATTGTCGACAGCACTGATACGAGATATCGTACATGACAGCCAACTGGGCTGTATTATCACTCAGAAGTTTCAGCCCAGTGGATCCCACGGTCCAGACCAGCTGGCTCGCATGAAGGGGGGGATCTCAGACACATGGCAGATCTCCTGTGCAGATTACGGCAAGCTACCGCCCGTGCTGTATGGTGGATGCAGTTAGGTATTTACCAATCTCTCTGTATAGTTCTTGTTCTAGTGTGGTCGGCTTGATGATGTACAAAGACACCAGGTATGGCTACTACTAATCCTATAGTTCCTGGTGGTTGCCTTCTGAAAAGCTTTATCTTGGATATTGTAACATATGGACAACGGAAAAAGTACCCCTTATTCTTAGCCCGAGTAAGATCCTCGCTAGTTAATGCTGCAAATCTCAGCCTTAAAGCGACCCTAATAACCTCTTAACACGGTTCTGGATATTCCATACCACTTTACGGGACCTTAAGTACGGAATACTCGACATTGTTTTCTGACATGCCACCCCCATCCCTTTCTCCCTCCCATTTCCTGCTTTTCTGCTAAAGTTCACACATAACGTCTGACAACTCCTAATAGCTAGATAAATTAATTAGAGGACACACTACATATAGAGATCCCTTGAGAGGGGGTTGCGAAGGCCAAGATTAATCTAGTACGTTAAACGACGCAGTTATCGAAGATTATGGAAAACAAAGTCTAAATACGACTTTCGGCTAAATACCGATCATCGTAGGCCTTTCTTTTAATGCTATAGAAGCTGGCTCGCTTATCTCCAGCACTACCAGCTGAACCAAAAAAGGGTGCCCCGAAGTTCCCAGAATCTGTTGCCTCTTCCTTAAACTGTGGATGAAGTGGAGAAGCCCCGGAATTGGAGATACTATATTTGTATATGTGGCTATTATACAGTGATTCATCAAACATAAATAGGTGAAATCTCTAACATGATATAATCTAGTTCTAACACTGCTAACTTATACAATCCTAGCCTAGGACAATGTTGAATGTTTTTAGGGTAAGAAGAAAGGTTCCCGTATGGAAATATGGGGGATGTAGTTCACACTTCCTAAAGCTACTAGACATACCTACCTGTTGTGGTACACGGGGTTAATGGTGTTCTCACTGATACATTTGCAAGGTAATTTTGTGTACTTTGCATAATCTACCTATTATATTGGATATTATGGAAGAGATATGTACCTATCTGTTCTTCAAAGTGTGTTGTGCACGGAGTAGAAGAGATGTCATGCATTTACTTCAAAAGCTAAGGGCAGCCACCATCATAGGCCCCTATACAAATTCGGCAGGACGATCCTCGGGCATGAAGATGAACCAACAAACGACCGCAAAAGAAAAAAATCGGCTATCCTCTTGCGTAGGCGATATTTTCCGACTCTAGACCTCGATTATCATGTTATGAGCTCCACCGAATTGGCATGAATCATGTCGTACAACGTCGCATCTTGCATAGGGGATGGACTCGAGTCGGACCCAGCATTTCCTAGATTTTGTGCATAACATAATAATTTCATGACGCTAGCCATACGCAAGTGTCTCTGCAGTCTGGTGTCCGTGAAGGGGTCTAACCGCAAAAATCCCAGTTACAGCTCCCAATCTTGTCTAACCACGCACAAGATGTGTAACATCGAAGCCGAATGCAGAAGCAAGTTCGAATAGTCAACAGCGGGAGCTGACCAATGGTGAGACCTAAGTAATCTGACTGGCTTTCGAGACGACAGCACTGCACAACTAGGACGGCGATCTTCACAGCGCCCAGACTCCAGATATCTGCAGCAGAGTAACAGGAGCTCTGTGTGACCCCAACCAAATGCAGAGCCTCATGCCGTGCGCAGGCAGGCCTCGGGGAAAATTCGTCGACTCAAAACATGAGCAATCAAAGTACAGCTTCGAGCCGAGTGCCGACCTAGAGCTTCTCTTATACTACTAGAATCAACTAACAACGCTTCCCCAGTTGATACATCATCTTCTCTTCCAAGGGTGAGAAGCAACCGGAATGCTCGACCCCGCATGCCGGCGTATCATCCCATGCAATGCGTATGCGGGTGTCAGTCTCCGGTGGGCGGGCGGGCCATCGTTGATAGGACCGCCTGTAAGACGGTATGTTTCCTTCATTTCCACCGGTTAAATCCGGGGGATATGCAAGTTTCCAGTCACATCCGCTTGGTATCGTGCGGTATGACGCAAGAATACATATATCTTCCTTATTTTTATACAGAAAAAAACTTTTGCCTGCATTTTTTCCTCCTTCATAAAATTTGTCTCGTCATTTTTGCCTGACCAGAGCTCTATGGAGTTCAGGTAACTCCGAAATCCGCTGGCCTGCCAGCCCCGCGGCCACATCCCGAAGGGATCTGTGCTCCCTTGTTGAGTTTGCGAGTGACCACTGACTGGCAGGGAAGCAAAAGCCGTCAGCGGCCCGCACTTGGCGATGATCATCTTGGAAGATATGCATGAGACAGTAGTCTCAACCAAACTTTCCCAGATGGCGGAGGCCTTGGTGATCTTAGGTTGCTTGAGGTACCCATTGCCTTACTGGATTACCAGGGTATTTTTGATCGGGCATGAGTACGTGCATCATGTTTGGGGCGATCTAGAAATCATGATTGCAAAGACTCGTACGATTCTAGAGTAAGAGTGTTACACTGATCCCGCCTCCAGAGTATGGCACCGACGAGTTCGATTGCTCAAGAGAGTCTTGGGCTATCTGAGACATTCCCTAAAGAGGATGGGATATCCGATTTAGTTAGAGTCGAAGCATTTGAGTTCTTTGGTAAGGTAAGGTCTGAAGAGAAATTACATCATAGTTTGGCAGAAATCCCTCCGTCTTAGTTGAAACTCCTATATTTCTTAATAGAACGGGTTCGTCTCTGTGGGTATAATCTGTAAGCTGGATATATACATTTGAACCCCAAGGTGGCTCTATTAATTACAATGCGGCAACGATTATGTGAATGAATCGTATTAGAAGTAGTCAATATAGAGATTGAGAGGCCACCGGTAGTGTTTTTCTAGATGAACCATAAGCCGATGTATTCAGGTACTGTATGTTAAGGTCTAAAAGAGCCAATCTTGACGACCTGTGAAGCCTGAGCTCACTGTGCCCTGAAGCCACAGGATATCACATCATCAGATTTCATATCTCCGACGCCACTATCCTGTACTACTCGTCACTTCACTTCCTAGCTATCGACCTTCCAAATATCTAACGCAACCTTCTTGCACTTCTCCTGTGGCGCCCCCTTGCCGACTAGGATAAACCGGAATACAGGTTGCACGAATTCCAGCCCGTCACGAAATCACCGGGGTCCTCATCTTTCACCCCAGGAACTATCAGGGTCTCATAGCCTCGAAGCATCCCGCACCAGCTCACAGTGTTATTTCTCCATCCGTTGAGTCCCCGAGTGCCTCGAAGGTTAAAGGGGTTTGCTCTTTCACTCAACATTCATCTGAGTAGCCGACAACTGGGTTATACAGTCTACTCGTCGGGCAGTTATAGGCAAAGTTGGCTGCACCTATCCTCAAGCTGGTTGTTTTGTTTGTCTCCGAGCCTATTCCAACAAGTAGCAAAGGACCTCCCTGTGCCCTACCAGGCTTTCAGGCTCGCTTGTAAATGCCCGTTATGGTTAGGGCGAAGAGAGCCAAGAGAACGGGGATCGTAGTTAATCTCATGGTGGCCTAGCTAGTACGTTTCGATCTTAGCTAGAAGACGTAATGTAGCTAAAGATCGGCAAGAGAAACAAGGTCAGATCGAGAATGAAAGTAGAAAATAAATGAATTAGCACTAATTTGAAGAATCCTCGTCCTCCTTATTGTCGTAAAAGTGACGCCGCCAGTTCGTGTTATGCAATTAGGACTTATATAGTCTTGGTCTGCGATACTGATTCAACTACAGCATTTCAATGATGACATGATTCAATCACTCACAAGGCTTTCTCGAGCTATTTACATCCCTTTTCAGCTTTCGTTTCGCTACCTCTTGCCGAAATGAAATATTAACACCCGTATTGGAAAACAGCAGACACCTTAACCTCTTCGAAATCTATCGTTCTTAGATCGACTTCATAGCGCGATGTTTCCAATAAGAGAGGAACCTGACTGAGTTACACGGATACCTAGAGATACCTACATAAGATAGACACTAACGGATCTCTACTAAGCGATTCACTGGGTTTTTCACGACACGACCCGGGCCGACGTGAAATATAAGAGCTTTTATACTACACAAAATGCCGTGAAAAGAAATAATTTACTTCGGGGATATACATAAACATACGGCAGTGGCCTTGGTCAATCTCGAATAAGCAACATGAATTAGCTCTTTTCATCTATGGTTGACGTGACATCATTTTCATTTAACTCCGTGCATCAGGGAATAGACAAACGTTCTATGAAGTATTTAGTCCTAACTAGTTCAAGATGTGTGCTCGTAAGACCTTTCACGGATTCATTCATTCTGATTAAGTATATGTACACAATGAATCAATGTGCTCCTAATCACTCAAGCATTCATTATAGTCCCCAATTAGCCCTCCCAACGTATTTTGGATACCTCAAACTAGAACTGCGGCTCGTCCTTTTCACTGAAGTTCCATTAAAACCGACATAATCGCTCAAGCTTGGCGGCAAGTCCTCGACCGCAGTACCCCATGTGCTCTCATTCTTTCCAAGCGTAAGCACGAGCTCCTTACCCTCGGTGAAGAAGCTGTGGTCAATCCAGTTCTTCGTATATGGCTCCCCGTTCAATGTGGCGCTCTGGATATAGATGGCCTCATAGGTGGGATCGTAGTTCATGTTCCGGATAGTTGCAGTCTTACCCGTGAGGGGGTCGGTGATGTTGACGCTTTCGAAGAAAGGAGGCGTGATGAGGTAAACATTCTGGCCTGGGTTGGGGAATAGCCCCATCATTGAAAATGCTACGAAAGAGCCCATGGCGCCGCTATCATCATTGCCGGGGAGACCCTCGGGTGTGGTCGAGAAATACTGCGGAATGTAGAAATGGCTGCGTTTGGCAGACAAAGCCGGGCGACCTGCGTAATGATATTGGAAAACGGTAAGGAATGAGGGCTCATTACCGATATAAGTGATCTTCGTATCGTGCAAGAAATCAAGACGGCGAACAAATTGGGATGGTCCACCGTAAAGGGTTATAAGTTCGGCTTGGTTGTGTGGTACATAGAAGCCATACTCCCAGATGCTGCTCTCAAAGGTTTCAAGGGCATTTGACTGAAGAGAGCATATCCTGCTACTTGAGTTGTCGATTCCGCTGCACCATAAAGGGTCTTGGAATTCCCAAGTTTGATTTAAAAACTTCGGTTGGAAGAATCCAACAAATCCAGTGTCCTCGCCGTTGTCGAATCCGGATGTCTGATCTGACTTGAATAGGTTCTTCCAATATTCGCTAGAATCCAGATACTTTTCCATGTCCGAAGTTTTGTTAAGGATTCTGGCCATCTGCGAGATCGTGAAATCGTTATAGCTGTATTCCAGGGTTCTAGATATGCTTCTTGTCATCGTACCAAAGCCCTTGTAGTCAAAGTCTTGCACTGGAATGTAACCAAGAGTCTTCCAGCTGTCAAGGCCACCGCGGCCTTCGCTTGACCAGTCAAATGGCTCTACTTCTGCATCTTTCACAACTGCTTCGTATCCTGTGTCCCACTTTGGAGTGTTAGCTTTCCAGTTACATGAATACTGGATCCAGATGGAGGACGCTCACATCAATACCATCCACAATACCTTTCAAAAAGCCGTCAGCCAGAACCACATCGGCATTTGAGCCACCCTATGAAATATTAGTGTGAAGTTGTAGGTGGTAGGTATTGCATGTTCACCTGCGTGTAGCCTTTGGAAAAGGTCATTCGGCAGTCCGGCAACCAACCCTCGTGTCTATAGGTATCAATTAAAGATCGAAGCATCTGCGCAACCGAAGCAGGATCGACGATAGTTAAGAACGGTATTTGTGAACGAAAGCTATCCCAGAGGCTTGCACAACAATAAGCTCATGTAAGGGAAGATTGGGTCGTGCTTCCTTACCAGTAAAATGAGTCGAAGTACGGTTCCCCTGTGTTCCAAAGCGGATTCTCTCCAGTATAGTTTTGCGGGTTTACCATCGTCCTGTAGATTCCACTGTAGAAGTTCGTGATCAGGTCCTGATCAACGCCGCCGCCTGTTGATATAACGATGGGGCTAAGCTTCTTACTCCATGCATCAGAAGCAGCCTGCTCAACCCCTTCAAAGTCATAGTCTGGAATCTCAGTTTCTGCATTGGAACATGCCTGTTCAGAACTCAAGAAACTCAAGCCTACACGGGCATATATCGGAGCATCAGCTGACGTAAATCTGACGAAAGCACCACCGGGTAGAGGGCCTTGGTTAATCGAGCGAGAAATTGTCAAGTTTTTGACAGCTGTGCTAGCTCTGCTGTTGACGAATATGCCATTGTCAAGGATCGGATTACCAGAAAAGTCGGTACAGAAATACGGAACGTAATATCCTTGGCTGAAGCTGGCCCTAAAACGTGCGTTGCCAGTGATTCGCCCGGTTTCGGCATCAACAGAAACTGTCCCATTATCCTGGCGCGACTCAGATAGGTCCGTAAGATCCTGGAGAATAAGCGGGTGGGATGAATTCCCATCCGTCGTCGCTGGCGGAAACGTGAATCGGAACAAAGCTGTACGTTCCGTAGTGGTCATCTCGGCTTTGACGCCAGAGTCAAGCGTAATCCCAAAGTAGCCCGGACGTGCTACCACGTTGGCCTCGCTGAATGCTCCATGATTCAAACGATAAGGCTTGGGGAATTCACATTGATTAATGTCGTCCTCGGGGCAGCTGGCATAAGGAAAGAGTGGAAAGTTGCCGAGAGACGGCGAGCCTCCCGTGCCGGAATCATGCAATGCGGAGAAGCCGGAAACGGGATTGCCGTCGAGCGTGAAGCCGCCTTGGTTGCTTTGTGAACTGGTATCGGCTACAGCTTTCGCCAACCCGTATGGAAGCGTTGCTCCTGGGAAAATGTTGCCCCCATTGCGGCTACCAATGAGCTGGTCGACATACTGAAGCGGATCGAATGCGGCATTCTCTCCGAAGACTGTTGCAACGACAAGGAACCCAACGAGACCTAGACGATGACTTAAGGAATGCATCGTGACTAGCCTGTTTGCCAAGAAATATTGAAGGGTAGAGATTCAAATGGCAAGCGATACTCATAAAATCTATATCATGCTTGATAAGTACTAGACATGAGGGTGATATGATATGCATGCAAGTTGAGTAGAAGGAGACGGTCACTTCGGATACGGGGCCTGTAGATTACGGGAAATCCTCACCAAACTTCGTTCCCACAACATCAAGAGAAGGATAGACATGTCTCAGTGTGGCCGAGTGACCAACTTGCGTGCCATTGACAAACCTTCCATTCCTGGCGACGTGGGATGTTCCTTATTTCACCGCATCATGCACAGTGGTGCGATAATGCAAGGCGTAAATAATAGAGAGCACTACAGCACCGTTGCATTCGGCAATATTAAGATTGCTCCGGGCATCCACCATCCTCATTAGTTAAAGATGGGGTAGCTAACGGATGTTATAGTGGGCGGTATCACGCTTATTCCATGCCATAGCAACAACTTACCAGGTTAGCAGGTTTGCGTTGGAGGAGATAAATAGTCTTAGCGACCCTAGAAACGCCGATCAACATTGATATTTTGTATGTCAACGTCGAGAAGGGTATGGTGCTTAAAATGCTTGAGTATAGCTTAGCGATAAGCTTGGCAGCATATGTACGCAGCCATTGGTAACGAACCCTGCAACTACAACCTAATTATAAAGAGAATAAGCATAAAACATTTGGGGTTGCTAGGGTCTATCTAACCTTTGCGGTGCCCTGTTTGTTTCGTCTTTTAGCCCGATGATCGCTGTTCCTGTATGTTTGTATAATGATCGGCACCGCCTCAGCTATCTACTACAACATAAGTCAAGGAGGGTTAGCAATAACATGGAAGGGTCATGAGGTTATTCGATAAGCTATCATCATGCATGCAGCTCGCTTTGCCTCGTTCCTTTCATTAACCACAGCATGCTAAATTCGAAAGTAGTTCACGTGGGCATCCGACGCTCCCGAATGCAAGCACCCTTTTGAGTTGTCTGTGCGCCGTTGTTTATATTATCATACGACACGCGTAGTGAAGACATCGCTGTCGGTGCGTATTAGTACCAGTTAGCCACATCCATATGTCCACTGAGCTTGGAGGGGTGACGGTCACAGCGTCAAGTATGCCTGTTATCCAACCATCTATGCACACCAATTTAAGCGGTTTTCTTTTTTCCTCTTATTTTTCTTTGCAAAATCGCCACCATCACACTGTGATGGGAGTAAGAACTCCGAATGTATCAAGGACTAGGGTAAGGATTGTAAGCTTAAGATTAGGTAATTACTCCTGCTAGTGAATTACATAAGCAGGATATTATGAAGATTCTATCTACATAGGTACTTATTAGGTTGCCAATGAAAAATATATTCTTTAAAGGCTAAAGATTACCTAATCTATTTATTGAATCTATCACCCATTGGTGAGCTATTATTGAAATGTCATGACAATTTTAGACAGTTTACGGACTGGCTTGGTCACTAGTACGTAGTTTGAATATAGTCCAACCTAAGATATTAAACCTTCGGGTTTGATATTCTGTTATCCTTTCGGAAGCGGGTGGCATAGTGGGGTTAGCTGGGTCACTCTGTGACAGACAGCTGGATATCGAATGATTGAGAATGGTCGCAGTTCCTATAGTATTTACATAATAGACGTTGAAGGCCACGATAAATTTGATTTGCCGAAGCTAAAATAGTTAGGGTCATTGTGGCAATCTAGGTAGATGCGGGCTCGTATAGAATCATCACGCCGGTCAGGTTACAATCTGGATATCTCCGTAAGCCTAGCAGATCTAAGTGTAATAAGTAGTTAATGGAAACTGATCACTGCCTGTCACAAGAGTACTATGAAGCATCTACAGGAAATACCGTCACGATCGATATAGATAATGGACCTCTCGTCTAGTTTAAGAAGTTTTCCCGCGGTGAACGAAAGATAAAAAGCCCCTTGCCTATAAATAGATACTATTTTCACGCGTTTAGTGAGAAAAAGAAGGCCGCCCAATGCGATGGTTGGTGGTGAGTCGCTGATATCATCTTAAAAGGCCAAGTTAATCGAGAGAATTCACTGGCACCGCCATTTATCAAGATTAGAGTTTAGGGAAACTTTCCGTAGTTTACACAAACATTCAATAATAGCTACGCACGGGCTTCCGAACATAATTGCCCGTCCAGTTCTAGACCACCACAGGATGAAGACGGACATAACGTAGAGTCTTAGCCTTTCCTAACCCAACCCAAATTTACCGGTTTCCCAAAGCTTCTTAGGTACCTTTTTAGTTCCTCTCACCGACTCGCTTGTGGCAGCCGCGTAGCTTGGGTAAGCCAACGGGGTTATATTAGTCTCCGGATGGGACCTCGGGTACTATATTTTCTGGTTCTGAACAATAAATGTGATTCAGACAGTAAACACGAACGTTCAGCTGCCGTGTACGCGAAATTATAACGTAGGGTCGCTAACCAGAAAGATAACAGGAAACTTAACTGTTAAAAGGTTATATTACAGTGGAGCATAAGGTAACCTAGTGGCGAAGTCTGTCAACTGGATGTGTAGTCGATAAAATAGTTGTAATATTGAAATTAGATGGTTAAATGGAGAACTAACTAATTAACAGAGGAGATGCAGGCTTGATAACCCTTTTATTAAGCCCCTTGATAGTTAGTTGAGTCCCTGAAGGGTTAATCAAGCCCTTTAAAGGATATAATTATAGTTCACAACAAGGTTTAAAAATAAGTCTCAGTTTCAAACTTACATTTATAGATCCAAGGGACAAATGAAAAAAACTCGAAATGTATAATGACGCTTAAATTAAACGTGTTCGGGATTATCTCGTCGAATAGGAGCTGTCTAGGAGAAACGAGACTTGAAATCCGAAACACAAGTTGATAGTTGAGTGGAAAGGAATTTGCCACATGAAATTTCTTAGACACATAGTAGGCCTTGGTCTTTCATTCAATGCGGCTAGTTGAAGCAGAATGACCATCTATCGAAGCTTTTCCCTACTCACTAAGGACGATGAAATTTATACCTCATTATATGCTATATTGGCTTACCGAAAAGAAAAGAAAAACAAGATTAAAACTACTTTCAATGATTTGGTTATCTCTTCATTTGCAGGTGGGGTTTAGAGGATTGTCTCAGGCAAGGAATTAGCCCCTTACGGAGACAGGAAGAGAACATGAAAAAGAACTACAGGACAAGATGTGAAAGGTGATGACACGGTACCTAGGGTATCTGTGAAATGACAATTTATTAAAACAGTTTTACTCTGGGTAAGCTACAATCGAATAACAAATGCTAAAGAATCCTACGAATGGTTGCCTACTATACTGCATTACGCAGTTGGAGCCGAGACATGATACGTCGTTGACCACTGAGCAGAATATGTCGAAGTCCCTAACGCCTGCCCAGCCAAGTTTTCCGACGTAACCATAAAGTTCATAATCCAGGTATTCCAGCTTGCAGCTTTCGTGACCCCCTTCATGAGACCGATCTCGACAGACGGCGTGCCAGGCCAAGCACTCGACTAGACCGATAGTCCAGGGATCTGGTGCATGGTAGTACACGGCCCGGTGGTCGTTGTCTTCATCGAGCTATACAGCTGAATTTTGTTACTAGAATTTGAAGCTCCGTCGCTGGATAATATTTAATAATTGGCTGAGGAACGGGTGATATCTCACATCGTATACAATTCCCCGGATCGTCCCACTTATATGCGCCAGGAACACCGACCCCTCTTGGTAGACCGACATCGCCACCGCCGAGTACCTCGATCTGGCGGATAGAAATGAGCGCCACGAGCTTGATTTTCGTGCCAGCTCATCTCTGCCTCGTGGAGGCTGATCTCAGCTCGGATAGGGTAGCTTGGTTAAATCCGTCAGCATTTCCGTTACTCCAACATGGTAGCCTTCTAGGAGGGTCGAAACCGGCAAACCAGCTTAGTCCACAGGAATTCGTACGTTAATCTTTCCCCGATTTGCAGCAGTATATGGACTAATTTGGGGTGGGTAGTGTTAGTGGGAAAATGAAGAAAAATTATTAAAGTCCTATTATTTAATTTTGACACATTGCCGGCACGTAGTGGCAAAGGTTGGGGGATCCGTTGTGTTGGCTTACGTATATGTAGCAATGCGCCTTCGCTTACCAAAGAGAGAAGTCGAGGTCGTGACCTCCAGGAAGAATGATGGTACACGCATCTTCACGATTGTGGAATATCCGAATAGACAGCACAACGAACATCCAATTTTGACGCTTGGTGGAACAAGGATACAGTAGGAGAGCATCTAATTTGATGAGCAAGCTTCTTAAGCACGGGCCTTCTTGGTCGACCTCACGCATCAACACTATAATTCACAGCTGGACTTCAATAACTCGATATCAATTAATCCATAGATCAACCTCAGGGTCAGATCCAAACTCTAGTGTATAACTAATAAAAGGCTGGAATTCGTTGCTGTCAACTGGCTTGATATAGGCAGATAATATCCGAGAACCAAGGCCCGTCATTGGCTATGCTACCTAAAGCACAATGGAGATCGTCAGCCCTACCAGGGTGGATAAATCGTGGTGATATCTTCAAGTATCACACTGGCCGAGCCGTCCTCATTGTGAATAGTTAGGCTGATGGAACTGCCCGTTGGGACGGTTATATACGACAGAGCATAATATTGATAAGCATGAACGGGTCGAGTGATGGAGATTTTAGGGAATGGGAGGAATGCATGATAGAAACAATATAGATCGTCTGAGCAATTTCACCTTTGAATACCAGCTGGATGGGTATAGATCTCTCTACTCTTGGCACACTTGTCCTGAGACTTAACAAGGGGTCTTGATACTGTAACAGAGCCGCACGACCATTGCATATTTCACAACCACAGTGCCACTATAATCTAGTTTTTAATACTTATTTTTATTCATTCAATCTGGGTCGATCAGAATAACTATGTACCTAGTGAGAGCATGTCGTCAGACAATAATGACCCGCAAACCTGCCACAAAGTGGCAGGTGATGTGATGGATATTTACATGACCATATATATCCCTTCACATACAGGCGACTCAACTCACTTACTACCACAACGTTAGCATCATTTACTTCCAACCCTGCCGTCGACCCAGAGAGAGAGAGAGAGAGAGAGAGAAAGAGAGGGACGCTCGGAATCATCACAGTTTCGCGGAACCCACCTCGTACGGCTTGACCTCGACCAGCAGCTTGCCGGTGTTCTTGCCCTCGAACAGGTGCTTGATGGCGGTGTCCGCGACCTCCAGCCCGCCCCTGACGATGGTCTCCTTGCGCCTGAGCTTGCCCTCGGCGAGCCACCGCGCGAGCTCCTCCCGCGCG
This sequence comes from Biscogniauxia marginata, assembly GCA_022695795.1. Classification (NCBI taxonomy): domain Eukaryota; kingdom Fungi; phylum Ascomycota; class Sordariomycetes; order Xylariales; family Xylariaceae; genus Biscogniauxia; species Biscogniauxia marginata. The sequence goes on along the minus strand of MU404061.1, from coordinate 619,350 downwards.
CCGTCGTACTCGGCCGCGTAGTCGAAGACGATGAACCCCTCCATGCGGATGCGCTGGGCCGTGACCATGAACAGGTTGGGGATCCCCCTGCCCTGCTTGCCGGGGGCGTTGTACCCGCTGATGGAGCCGCACATAACGAAGCGCGCGCGCGTCGCCGCGCGGCCCAGCGCCGCCTCGAGGATCTCGCCCCCCACGTTGTCCCAGTACAGGTCGATGTAGTCGGGCGTAGCCTTGGCGAGGTCTTGCTTGAATGTCGGCGACTTGTAGTTCAGCGCCGCGTCGAACCCGAGCTCGCTCGTCAGCCACGCGCACTTGTCGTCCGACCCCGCGATGCCCACCACCCGGGCCCCCTTTAGCTTGCAGATCTGGCCGGCGACGGAGCCGGTCGCGCCCGCGGCGCCCGAGACGACGACCGTGTCGCCCGCCTTGGGGTTTCCGATCTTCGAGAGGCCGAAATATGCCGTCAGACCGGTCATGCCTGAAGATAAACGGTATTAGCCTGCTGAGTTTACTTCCACGGGATATGTGTGGGGCATGTGCAAGGGCCGACTTACCCAAAACGCCCAGCGCATCCGTAACCTTGGCACCCTCAGGTAGCTTGATAACCTCGAATTGTTTCTCATTGACGATTGCCACCTCGGTCCAACCACAAGACGCATTTACCAGGTCGCCCTCTTTCACCTTGGGACTCTTGCTGGCGAGCACTCTCGTGATGGCTGCCCCCCGCATTCGCTCGCCGATAGCAACAGGTGGTACGTATGATCGGGCATCTGTAGCACGTTGCAGCAAACACGTCAGTATGCAGTCACTTTCAAGTGTAACCGTACTAGGTCTAACCCAGCAAGCCGAGGTAGAGGTATATCATATGCATGTCCAAGTAGGCGATGGAGGCGCGAGGGGGCACAAAGAACACTCACCATTGAGCCAACCTCGCATGGCGGGGTCCAGAGAGAGGTAGAGTGCCTCTACGAGGATTTCGCCATCCTTGAGCTGGTCGGCCGTGGGCGCAGGTGCGGTTTCAAGCCTAAAAGTCTGGCCCGGGATGATATCGGTCTTGGGCCGCTCTGCGAGGACGAAAGTGTGGTTCTCACGGCCCATTATGGCAACAGGTATGGAGGGACAATACTGAAGAAATGATGTTTAGGCGTGGATTTTTTTATGTCTTTCCTTTTTCTTAGGAGACAGTGACTTAAGTATTGACGTAAGGGACTAGGTAGCGGCTCAAATGATCGCACTTGTTCTTTGTACACTTATAGCATTGACCGATAACATGCGTTTATGGAAGATAATACATGTACGTCCTGATCGCAAGAAGCTGGGGGAACCGGCGTGTCTTTATTCACTTCTAGCGGGCCATCGAAAACTTCCCAATGGCAAAGATCGATATCGTATTAATAATGCAGCGAGGAGGAACCTAGGCAAGAGCAGCATCATATAGGGCCGGTCGGATCTCACTGGCACGGAGCTCCCGTAAAGAGGCTGATGGCCGAGCGACGCGACGTCAACGACCACTTACAAGGAGGCGTCATTGGCCAATTGCTATCGGACCACCGTCTCGGCGCTGCTGGCGTGCCGAGGCTAAAGGTGGAGTTTGCGTCTAGTTAACCTAGGAACCTACCGAAGCCGTTATTAAGCACCAACCGGCGTTAACGCCAAGGACGCAGTCAGCACTCTACCGGTGTATAGCGTGATTGTTTCAAGAGGTTCTAGAATCTCACTAGATAATAACTATGTAAACTCGACTCTAGTATTGCGTACTCTTTCTATCCTAGATAGGTAGACTACACATAGCTGTTAAACCTACGAACGAAACAACGGGAAATTACCCACCTAGCCTGAGTTAATATATGCACCTAGGTATCTGGAATGAAGGGGTTTGGGGCGTATCCATGCGGCGAGTTACTAAGCGATCTGCATCGGACTTTTGTTACCGGGCATGCCAGAGTGATGTTCATGGATCCTCGGAACATGCAAATCACGTCTTGCGAGTGCGTCGCTAAGCAAAGCCACCTCACCTAACCCAGCGGGGACTCACTACACCTCATAGAAATCTCGGATTCTCGAGACTATTGTGTAAACTTGTAGCTGAAGACACATGCATAATCCATGCCACAGAAGTAGAATGCCATTTATTCACTGTCCCATAGCACCTTATCCAGGACTCACTATAGGTTTACCCAGAAACTAGCTATGCGCTCAAAGTCATGGCCAACCTCCATCACTCCGCTTGTAGAAACATAGGGGGTATCACGAGTATTCCCTTGCCCTGTTCAATCCTCCTGTTGAAGTCTTCCGCTGCTCAATCGGATCGAAAGGCTGTCAGCTATCTCACCTCAAGGGAGAAGCGAGCAGTGTGGGATCATCCTGGGAAAGATGCAAAGAGACCGTATTAGAAGGGTTGCATTAGGATTTTCGTTTGCAACCCATTAGTCGGAGTGATACTTATGAGATGATGATAGGTATCACCGGCGTTTAGCTCGGCTCCCTGCTCATAGGCAAGCACTGTAATGTCTCTACTTACACTACTTGCCATCAGAATCACGCGCACAATCCTATCTGACCGTGGCACATCTCCGCATTTAACCTGTCTATAGAACTTGCAAAACAAAACCAACGCGTTCATTCGTTAGATGCAATAAAAATGGCTTCAGTTTTTTTTATAGGAATCCTAATGAGCCGGGATACTCTCCACGTCGCTCGCATTCGTATCGCTGCTTACTTCCTCAATCTCATCGTACCGTTGCCTTTGGCGCTTGCGGCTTGTCGTTGATTTTCTGCTGGACGACAGATTGGGAAACGGCTTTCCATCTTGGCTTGGGGTGCTGGCTTTCTTTCCAGCCTTCTTGAATCTCCCCGGAGTGACTTTGGGAGTGCTTGCAGCTTTACCGGATGAACTGTAGCCCTTGCTCGATCGTCTGGCGCTCTGTGGCTTAAATTCGGAAATGGAAGGGGCATCGACCGAGGAGTCGCTGTCAAGCTCAGCACGACGATCCTGTACTTTAGAGGACTGTCTAGATTTGACGTCTGGCTCAGAGTCCTCAATCTCAAGCTCGTCATCTTTGCCCAAGTTGCCAACGACCTCTGTGGCAAGACCTAGGTCAACACTACTGCTACGCTCAACTAGCGGTGCATCCTCCATCACATCATCTTCATCTTCAAGCCGCTCTTGGGTGACATTATTCTTGTTACCGTTACCATCCTCCACATCATTATCATCAGAACTGCTGGCATTTTCGTCATCTGACTCCACAAGATCAGGTGTCTTGTGTTTCTTGCGGGTCTTGATGAGCATATAGAATCTGCGCTCTATCTCCTGAGATTCTGCATCGAGGTCTATATCTGTATCGGGAGGGAATTTAAGCGCTTGCTTTTCTCGATATTCCTTTATCAGTTGGTGAGCGACCTCGTGAGTCGACATGATTTTCCAGTCAAGGACAGAGAGTTTGAGGCGGTACCAGACAACCATGATCATAGCACGGGTCCCTCCCTCTTCCCCTAGTAGCTCATCTCGAATTCTTGCCCATGGGATGCGGCTATCCGCATTGGCACCAGAAGACCGAATGGCTCTGACAATCCTGTACCGGTCTATATGCGACATAGCTACTGCTGATTCTCGTGCCTCATGGATCACGTGAGCGAGCCCCTCGGCGCCTATAGCCCTGCTCTGAGCCTTAATACGCTTCCACTTCGTGATGCATTGAAGACGGCCGCGAGTACCCATCCGTTCGCTAACAACTGCCCAGTCGATTTGATCTTCAATAGGATCCTCGTTCTGAATGAGTTGCTTCGACTTATCTTTGCGTGCCTTGCGATCCTTCTCACGCAGAGCTTCGAGTAATCCTATAGCTTCACGGACAATAATTTTGAGCTTGGACTCCTCAGCATCATCCCAGGCGTTTGTACGGCGGTTGTCACCGCACCGCACGTAGTTTCGGATTCGGTCTCGAACATCTTCAGGGTGACGATTAATGATCTTGCCAATCTTGGCATGCTTTTCTCCATGCATGGCAACCAATTGGGTTAGTTCGTCGTGCTGCTCATCCGTCCAGGTTCCTCGAGCTACAAAGTTATGAAACTTCCGACGGCACTGATTGATGACTTTCTGGCGCGGTCTGTCGGGGCAGGCTGCCGCGATCCAATCCCACATGCCTTTAGTCCTAGCCTGCTTAGGGGGACTCTGGATCAGTTTATTAATTTGAAACTGGGTCATCTCATGGTCCTCTCGCCAACGTTCAACTGCCCGACTGATATCCCCAAGTTCAGCATCTGTAAAAGGGCCGGTTTTCTTTTTCCCGCTTCCCCCTTCGGCCTTCTGAAAGCTCTGTCTAGCAGAACGAGGTTTAGATGAAGTCGACGGTTCATAATCAGAACTATCTTCATCATTTCCTCTTAGCATGGCCGATATTTTTCTTTTCTTTTTGCCCGCTGATGCATTGGATGGACCGGAAATGGTGTTGTCATCCTTTTTGCCCGCTTCCCGGCTATTTATCCTTCGGGAGGCAGCCGCAGCGCTTGGTGAGGGCAGTTCCCTGAACGCATCTGTGATGAGTTTTGCTTTGCGATCATAGTAAGGTGTCTTAGCAACACGCCTTCGTCCAGTGCTGGGTTTAGAGTGCTCCTGTGTGTCTGAACCTGCTTCAGAGCTATAGTTTGGTTGATATGGGACTGAAGAAGGGACTTCAACTTGATCTTCGGACACGCCATTTGTAAGCTCATTGTTGTTCGTTGCATTATCATCACTATGCGAATCGGGTATTCGCATGCCCGCGCCATTGGGATCCAGCTGGGTTGCTTTTGCTGAACTCGGTGCCTCTGAGTTAGAATCGTCATTCGGGACATCGTCATTGCAATTTTCATCAGTATCATTGTCGTGATAAGCTCCAGGCTCTTCATCAATCTCGTTGATCTCGTCAACCACCATTTGATTTCCTTGATGCTTTTCGTCGGAGCTTGAGGTGTCATGCCCAGACTCAGATGCAGGACTATCTTCATCAGGAGCTTTTCCAGTAGAACCATCCACATCCACATCCATCTCATCGACAGGGGGTATGTTTAAAGATGCCTCTGAATCGACGTTGGGATCAACACCATTGGAAATAGATGCAAGCGAGAAAGATGAGTCTCGAGATCCATGCTCCATGCGAGTGTGATTTGGCAACAGATTTTGTACATCATTATTGGCATCACTCCCCTTACGTTGCTCCACCTCCAAGCTCGTAGTACTTTTGCGACCGGTATATAGTTTCTCAGCAAGGTTGCTGAAGTTGCTATCATTATTTCCAGATGGCGGGGAGCTCTGATTTTTGGCATGTGTAGGCTCATGAGATTGGCTTCCAGTGATGACTTCAGTCGTGGAGACATCCTCACCCGCATAGTTGCCGGTGTCGCCCGAGTCGCCGGATGCTGAATGCACACTAAACTTCCTACTACCATGGTGGCGCTTTCGCTTCTTAGTCTTCTTGACATCACCGGAATCGTGTAATTTGCGCTTCTTAGATGATTTTACTACTGCATCTGCGAGGTCGTCTGGTAAGGTGGCTATAGTGACGTCGGCACGGGAATCAGAATCAGAATTAGGTTTCGGGGAATCGAGGGTGCCTGGAAGGGTGGTTTCATAGATTTCCAAAGGCTCGTATTTATGGGATAGAGATGTATTGTCCTCTCCTTCGGTGCGCAATCTCATTTGCTTGGCTGCCTTCTTCTGTGCCTTTCTCTCCCTTTTCTGCTGCCGCCGCTTCTTTTTCTCAGACAGCATGTCACCTGATGTAGGCGCTTCGTTCATGTCAAATTCACTATGTACCTGAGGTATACCGTCGTCGTCATCGTTTAGCTCGTCGGCCAATTCAGCCTTCTGATTGCGGTCGGTGGGTCCATCGAGGTCAATTGAAGAACGGGGAAGTGAGGGTTGATTGTCATCTTCGAGACGCCGAGTTGAGCTGGAGCGTCGCTTGTTTCGCTTCTTCTTCTTCTTCTTTCTAGATATAGGCGATTTAAATCTGGTCGATTGGGCAGAAAGGGAGTTGTGTGAACTAGCGACAGACGGGGAATTCATTGCCTCCACTTTCGGGACTTGAACTGGTGAGGATTCGGTAGGCCGCGGCACAGTAGGAGAGCTGGAGGCCTCGTATTTGAATTGCTGCACGTCTGATAGCGTGAAGGGCCGATGGCGGTCGGTAGAGGCAGGAACTTGACTCGAAAAAGCGATGTCGGGTGAATGACTCCTGGAGGGTTTGAATCCGCGCTCGTCGTCGCTGTCCAGGTAACTAATGGCCTCGGGCCGCTGTCCGCTGCTAGATTGACCCATTTGGACTCATGGTACCATCACTAGAGACAATGAAATTGATGTGTTAGGAATGTCGGATCGTCGGTCGGTGATGGCTACAGAAAAAAGAGAGAGTGGAGATGTCGGTGGGCGCGTCAAACCGCGTGAAGGGAGTATCAAAAGGGTGTGTGGATAAGATGGGAGATGTATGAAGATATGGGGCATAGGTGAGGGGTGTAGGTATAGATTTGCTGTAGGTGGGTTCAGCGCGTCCTACTAGGTTGCGTTAGCTGTTGCACTATGCTGTAGTTGTGGTCCGTGCGTCTAGGCAACAAGGTATCTAGGTAGATACGTACCTATATAACTTCATGTTCAACTCCTACCTCTTTGAACACCCTGCTAACACCTGTGTTACAAAGGTACATATCCATTATCACAGCCACTACCAGCGGGAAGATACCACAGGTATAGGATTTCTGCTATACATTCTAGTATCGCGGGCCACTACTACACTAAATACATGTACCAAAATAATGAGTGGAAGGCCCCGTAGGCACCACCTAAATAACCTACATACCTACCTACGCTGTAGGTACTTATACATAGACGTCCCTTTCTCTACCTACCTAGGTAACCTATAAGAGAGTTTAAGCGTAGTTAGGTACCTAGATACCTACATAGCCTAGATTCATGTAGCCCCAAAAAGGGTTGGGCACCTTATCTCCCAGTACAGGCGTCTTCAGTAGCAACCAGCCATTATCACGAGATACCACAGGGAACCCAACTCAGCCAGGCCGATCCATCATGACATATAGGGGTTCTCCCCGACCACATCGTACATATTAAACACGTCCAATGGAACATACAGTTACTCGGTCACCACGCCTATTATCATGCCCAGGCTAGATACAACTAAAAACGAATACTCAAGTAATCTTGAAGTCAATATCGACATCGAGTACCTACCTACCTAAACAGAGGGTACGCCCCAAACACCAACCAACTAAACCTACCATAACACATATCTACCCACCTACTTACACGCCGCCGCAAAGCCCCCCTACTCCCTCCCTCCCTACACATATTCAAAAAGACTCACAACCCCCAGCCCGCCCCCCACGGCCCTAACCCGCGATCCCACCTCCAGCGGGCTCCCCTCGAACACGACGAACTCGCTCACATCACCCTCACCCTCACCCTTGCCCAGCCCCCCATCACCGTCCACCTTCAACCCCAGTATCTCATAAACATTCCCCCCCACCAGCTCCAGCGCCTCGCGCTCGCCGAGCGCCCCGCCCGCGTTCCTGTACGCGACGCCCGCGAGCAGCCCGAGGTCGCGCACGAGCCAGTCCTCCTCGAGCCCGACGGCGGCGCGCGCGCCCGCCGCCAGCAGCCCGTCGAGCGCGGTGCCGTTCGTGAGCGGCGCCCCCGTGAGCGCGCGGCGCCCGTCCCACGCCTGCCCGTACGCGAGCAGCGGCACGAGCACGACGCCGACGCCCGCCGCCGCCAGCTCGTCCGCGACCAGGAACGACTCGGCGCCGCCGACGACGGCGAGCCTTATGCCCCCCGCGGCAGATCCCCTAGACGCGGCGATGGCGCCGTCGACGGTCTCCTTGAGCTTGAGGAGCGAGGCGATGACGTCGGCGCTGTGGACCGTGACGGCGAGGGGCAGGGTCCCGTCCACGACCCGGCCCAGGAACGCGGCCTCGGAGAACTGGTCCGCGCGTGTGGCGGTCGCTGTCGCGTTCGCGTTCGCGTTCGCGTCCACGGCTTCGAGGAGCTTGCGGCGCAGCGACCCGACGGCGTTGGATATGGAGGTGCTGCCGCGCTTGGCGCTCAGGTCGAGCGTGTAGTGGACGGCGGCGTCCTCGGCGAAGACGGCGCCCTGCTCGAGGGCGTTGCGGGCGCCCGTGCGGAAGCCGACGCTCGTGCCCTGGTGCGTCATCTGCCCGGTGTACTTGGGCGCCGAGATGGCCCGCGTCACGCCGTACTTGTGCGCGTAGCGCAGCTTCTTGGTGTCGAGGGCGAGGCCGTCGACGCCGCGGCTGAAGATCTCCACGCCCCCGCCGTTGTCCGTGTCGCGTTCGGCGTCGATTGCGTTGAGGCCTACCAGGGAGCCGAAGGCCGTGAAGGGCTTCGTGACGTAGCCGTTCTGCAGGGAGATGATCTTGGTTCCGGCCTTTGAGGCGGCATGGAGTTCCTCCGTACATGTACCGATGCAGGTAATCTTGCTGTCGGAGATTGTGACGGTCAAGTTCCCGCCCTCAAAATCTCCTTTCCGGACACTAGTAGATACGAATGACTTGGAGACACCCGTAAATATGACATCTGTAGCTGCGACCGGCTCCTCAGCAGTTGCTGGAGCAGGAGGGGCCGCTTCGGTAGGCACTGTATATGGTTTCTTGAGCTCGACCGGGTCTTCAAACTGGGCGGTTCCGTCGATCCAGACTTGAATGGGAGCCGCACCGACACTCAGAGGATCACTATCCCAGACTGCAATGTCCGCGTCATAGCCAGCCTTGACTTTGCCCAGCCGCTGGCCCAGTCCAAGTCTCTCAGCTGGTGCAGTCGTGACCGAAGCTATAGCAGCGTGATACGGCAATCCGTACCCGTAGGCCTTGGCAGCCTCAAACACCACATGCTGGGCATTCAAGACGGGGTTGTCGCTAACGTAGATAGGCGTCAGGCCGTCCTCGTACAACAGTTTACCCGCGTACTCGGATCCAACGTATGCCTCTGCCTTATACCACATATTGTCTGCGAACAGTGCCGCTGCTGGTGGCGAGTCACCCCACGCTCGCTTGAGAATCTCAGGGACAAGATATGTCTGGTGGGCGTGATGAAACGCCCGCACGGGAAATTTGAACTCGTTCGTGTGATCTACAAATGCCTCGAGATCCGGTATTGTGTAACAGTGTGTGTTTACATGGACCTGCCCGCGTAGCACTGCACCTAACGATTCCCATCTAAGCTCTTGCGGTAAGTAGCTGTCCATATTCTGGACGCCAATCGATTCAGCCGCCTGACACCAACCATCTTGCGCGAGGACTAGATTTGCCGCCTGCTCGAATGCGTGTCGAAACTGCCAGGACTCGCCTAGTCGACTTATAGGGCCATGCTCTCCGACTTTTCCGTAAGTCCTCTTGGCATTTTCACCACAGGCCATTTTCATATAGCGCCAAGGATTATCAGGGGCCGCCAGCATATCTGCCGCCGAGGTCTCATTGCGGCCATCGGCTTTTCCGACGGCATGCTTGATGACATAGGCCTCCCCGCCGATGTTGTTTCCCGATCCGGGGAGGACTAAGCTAGTCGTCACGCCACCTGACTTGATGACCTGGATTTGATGATCATTGGGGTTTAGCCCGTCAATGGAGCGTACATACGGCGTGATATCGGTGCTCATCTCGTTGACATCGTTGTTTCCGACGAGAGAAGGTAAGCCGTCCACGCCCGCGTGGCTATGCATGTCGATGATGCCGCTGGTGAGCGGGCGGCCATTGGCCTCATAAACCAGGTAATTGGATGAGAAGGAACTTGCGTCGATATCTTTTCCGACTTTCTTGATAAGGCCATACTCCAGATATACGTCAGCATTCAGCCACGCATAGCCCTTGCCGGCCCGCGCATCCTCATCGCTAGTACCCTCTACGGGCTCACCGACCCAAACGGTGGCATTCTTGATGAGAGTCGGCTTGTGACCATCGACGTAACGAGCATTCCGTTCACGCCCAGCACCGACCGGATCGTTCGGCTTGGACCGGAGCTTTGAGCACAACTGCAGGTTCACCTCGAGTTTCTCAATGGACAATTGAGAAGCATGAGGTGACCTGGCCCCCGCGTCGGTACTTATCTGCCTCCACTGTGCATAGACGATGAAAGCAAGGCCCGCGAGGGCGAAGAACCTCAGTCCTCGCGAGCGCCGTACAGACCAGCGCCTGCACCGGTCCGGGGCCGCAACAGCGACGCTGTACGGCGGCAGCTCGTTCTTCTCATAATCCATAGTCTCTGGACGGTACGCATTTGCATGAGAGGGGAGAAAGAAGAGAGGGGGGAAAGAGAAGGAGAGATAAGATGTAAGGAGAAGGAGAGAGAGATACTGGAGACGATGCATATCGTCCCCGCTGGAGATGAGTCGCGATACGGGGGACTGGCCAATTAGAGAAGGTCCCTATCGCAGATCTCCAACCCCCCCTGAGAGCCCCAAACCCCACCCCGTTTTAATATGATGTCGGTAGTCACCAGCACCTAACTTTGGCTGCGATTGACGTAATCCGAGGTATCGTGACATTGAAGTTTCCTTTCAGTGAACATACAGCAACATCATATGACCGTGATAGTTGAGGTATGTACTTTGAATTTCTAACCTTTCCGGAATTGGATTATATGTACATTTCCACATTCACTTCAATTGGCGCGAAACGGAGAACTTATGGCCTAACCTAACGTTTTACATACTGGTAAAGATTTATTCTGTAGCCGACACCTATCTGGCTTATTATTGCGATATAGTAGTTTAGCTTTCATCAATTTCAACATTATCGTGACTTTCTAACTAGATTCCTCTCTTCTTCCTATACTATACCCACGAATGTCTTTCCTGTGTTTCCCTTTTCTGTAAGGCCGTCCGTCTCCTGTTTCTAGGTAATCATCGTGAAATATCCAAGCAAAATCGCTCGCTTGTCTGATTGAACGTGATCATCCTCGTTTACCTGCCTGATCGTTCGTTTGATACTTTGAGGACTACGCGTCCGTGGACAAGGAAATATCTCGCTGGTATATACACATTCGCGCCCACGACGATGTGGTGGTCTCCTTGCCCGAAGGACTCTTCGTGTCTTCGATTATGTCTTTCGGGGACGACTTTGCCGGTTTAGCGACAGCTCGTCAGTGTGGCTTACAGGTACAGCTTAGCTTGTTTTATCGATTGCTGCCGTAGGGGCTGCTGACATTTCAGCAATACGTTATCGAGCGGCTCTCAGCATGGGGAATCGTTATCCATCGGGTTGTCAGGTTTCTTGAGTACCTGCGTTTAATAAACGTGTATCTAATGGTAATCTCAAGGGGTTATCATATATAATCATACATGTAGTGTTTACACTTGAGGCAGGGCGGCAAGATGTTCGCTTGCATTGTACTTTCTTCCGGTGTCTTTCTGTTGTCTTAAGTCTTAAGCGATGAAGAGAATTTATGCGTTTACGGAGCATATCCCTTGAGCTTTCGACTTGCTTGTCCAAGTTTTCTTCGTTGTGCTAATATGTTGTTCAGAGACGGGCACAATGTCTGGACTTTAATGCCCGGCAGAAGTCCATTATCAGTCAAACCTGAGGGGGTGGCTAATAAACATGACAGAAAACATTTTAACCCTGTTTTACAGTAATCGTCTTAAACTCACCATATATACAGTTTACTTATCGTCTCGTGAAATATCGACTTTGCGGTGCTTCAAGAATCGATAGTGGTGTTCCCAGGTTGAATCTATACACAATCTCACTGGCAGCTTCTGCCATGTACTGTCGGCTTCGCATTATTGAGATTATGCTACAGCGAGGTAGCGGGTTGTAGTCGCATTCAAAACACCGAAACATCAAGAACTCCGACAGGAGAATAATGCTGATGCATTTGACAGCGCAAATTTGGATGCGCTGCGGCGTCCTCGAGATGAGTTGCTTCGCATCAATCCGAGATCCCAGAAAGAAGAACAGAGCAAAAGTCGATTATACCACAATATACCAAACCCGAGCGTCGCCTCGAAGAAGCTGACGAAAGTCCACCATGCTGATTTCCATCCTGTCATCTCGAACAGACTGTAAAGCCTTCGCTTTCCTCCACGCCAATCCCACATATCCCATAGACACAGGATATCAATGTGATCATCACCAACCGTCTCTAACTTATTTTCAAACGGGAATTCTAATACAAGAAAAGCTACACCCAATTAATTCAGCACGGCCTCTAACGCTTCGATAGTCTCGACGGACGGACGGACGGGATCTCAAATGGCGTTGCCTTGAAGACTCCCCCCTGAGTTGGTGATGATTCGATCAATCCATGTCTCCCCAAGTCATCCTTCGTCAGGGGATTCTTCTCGTCGTATTTCTCGACACAAAATTCCGCGGCATTCTCCCATCCATCAGATTGAAGCAATCTTGGCTACCACTCGCCATGCTCTGAGGCCGTAACCCTTCCGTCGTACTTAACCCAATTAACCTGCATCAGCTTTGTTCGTGTATGGGGAGGAAGGGGGTGTGTGATGTTACTGTCTTCGAAACCTTCACATCAGGTTATCTCCGAGATCCCATCTTGGCGATCCGCTTTCTTCTCAATCAACAATGAATCAATCTTCCAAGGGTTCGTTAGCTGAGCTCTAGCATTTTACTTACAGACAAGACATGATCTTGGCGGGATATAGCGTATACTGTTCCTATCGCAATTAATTTACATAATCAATTGCTTGAAGACATTGAACATATCAATTAGAACATGCTATGCATTCTTTCAAGCATATTGGTTTATTAAAAGGAAATTTCTTTCATAAAATTGAAAACATTACACTACATGCCACGAGCATTTAAAAAGAAATCATGCGTTCCACTCTATTTGTATGTAAACCTTATATTACAATGCGGCTAGCGTTCAATGTAATCCAGACTCCCCCGTCTCGGCCATATACTTCTGGCAGTTGATCAGGATTTTGACCTGATCACCGACCTCTTCCAGCCGGCCCAGGACCTTGCGGTTCCCATCTACGAATCCCAGGATCGAGTAGGGAATTTTAGTTTCGTCACAGAACTCCCGCACCATGACCTGGACTTTGCGGAGGTTGTGTCGAGGAACTCGCGGGAACAGATGATGAACAGCCTGGAACTGCAGACCGCCGTGGATAAAGTCGAGCCAGGCGGGGCAGTCGACGTCCATGGTGGTACGCAGCTGGCGCTGGGGGAAAGACTCGGACTCGCCCAGGTCTGAGGTAGACATAGCCCAGTGCGATAAGGTGATCTGGACGTGTAGCGGCATGGTGACCATGTGGGATACCAGGACGAAGGCGACTCGGGCAGTCCAGGTCGGGAGTGCGCGCCAGAGTAAGCAGTAGCCGAAGAGGAACCAGTAGCAAGCCATAAAGGCTACTTCGGTGGGACGAATCCACCAGGCCTTACTACCACCAAGCGACGACGACCTGTTCGACAGCACGTGCAGCCAGGACAGTAGGTATAGATTGAAGCGCGCGACTGCCATGATGGGGTAGTAGGTGTAGTGTTGATAAGGGACCAGGAAGTCAGCCACCGCGTCCCAGGCAAACACAAAGCCATCATAATACGAGGAGCGGATCGATTTGAAGAATGCAGGGGATGTGGCGAATAGGGGGACATTCTGGATATCTGGGTCGTGTTCCTATAGAAATTTGTTAGCACATTTGGATTGCCTTATAACGGTTCGGGGATCTAAGGGGCTAACGAACCGGTTGGTTAGTGACCAGATGGTGAACGTTGTGACTACTCTTCCACCATCCAATCGACAGACCGCAGCAGAAGTCGGCGATGAATATGCCAATGAGGGTATCTACAACGAAGTTATGGGTGATGGCCCGGTGTCCGGCGTCGTGCGCCGTGAACATGATTTGGTGCTAAAGGGAAAATGTCAGTATATTCTCTCGGATCAGGTGCTATAGGGCCTATCAACGAACCCAGAACAAACCCAGGAAGGAAGCCGACGTCATATACCAGCCATAGTGCAGGAATACCGCGAACCCCGTGAAGAGGGCGGTGTAGCGGATCATCTCCTTGCCGTACTCGACGTACGGACAGTCGTACAAGCCTTCATCATGGACGCGTTGATGCAAAGCCCGATACCGGCGGGCGATGTCTTGCTGCACGGCCGGATCCAGCGAGGGATATCCTAGACGATCCTGCTCGGCGTCTTGCTGCACAGCCAAATCGGTGAACTCGGCCGCAGACAGCTGGAGCAACCCCGCCGACGCCAGCGCCAGCCCATCCGAGACGGGCTTTCCACGCAATGCCTGCTTTGCGCTGTCGGGGCAGATGGGCATGCGCCTTCGGATGCTCGTGTGGGCGGCGTCGACACCGGCATTGCTGGCGCAGTCGGAAGTGAGCGACGTTGCCGAAGTCAGCGAGGTCTGGTCCGAGACTATGCTGACGGCGTCGTCGGTCGCGTCCTCGTCCGTGTCCGGGGCAGAGGGTGCGTAGTGGCGTGGGGGTGTCAGCAAGGCTTCGTCGGCGTCTTCTCCGCGGTAAATGCCGCCTCTGATTGGCGGCGTGCGGTTGACGTAACATCCCGCTGGTTTCCGGCCTATGCGGAAGGCGCGCATCGTCTTAAGTGTGGCCGCAGAATGGTACCTGCATCCCCCACACCAATCATGTTTAGCTTCAGCTTACTATGTATACGTACCTGCTCCAATGCGGCGCATTGCTCGCAGTTATGACGTAATAACGACGGGATCAGGACGACAACATGACACAAGCCGTTTGGACGCTGGAACTTCCCGTCTGCTTTGGCACAACACAATTAAGCTTCCAACTATTCTCAGTTTGGGGCTTTCATTCTGTCTTTTTTTCGTTTTCTTTTCTTTTCCTGTCTGGGAATGGGTATGGGCATGGGCATGGGCATGGACATGGACATGGGTATAGGTGTATATATATGCATAGGTAGGCATGGACGAGAGAACGGGACTGTGACTAGGACTGGAACTGAAACTGCAACTGGGATTGGGAGATTGAGATTGGAATCGAGCTGGAGATTGGGTTCTGGGAGCTTGCATGAACGTAAGGGCGGGAGGTATTTACACTTTGATCTCGTCGGTCGCATCTCTTCCTACCATGTGTAGGATAGCCAGCCGACCTCCGGGGTGTTTGTCGAGCCAAGAGTCGAGCCGCAGTACGCTGTCTTCGAAGATGACTATGATGTGTCCCTCTGCAATCATCGCCTCGATCGCGCGTAGCGTCAGGACCTTGTCGCGACCAGCCATGATGTTGATCGAAAGCCGTGACGATTAATCGAAACCGAGGGAGAAAATGAAGGAGGAAATGGTCGAAGCCCAGGGGCTTCGAGTGACGAGGTAAAGGTAGAACGGGAACGGCCAGTCTATAGGTTAGTCGTCGGAGGTATACGATGTAGGTGGTGGTGATGCAGTCGAGGGCGGGAAACTGGAGGAACTGGATAAACAGAGGAGACAAAAGTTTAGGTGAATGATGAACCTCTGACTTTTTTTCTTCGCTTTTCTTGTTTCGCTTTTCTTGAGTAGGACAGGTCTTCCTAAATAGGAAAGTTGTACGGAATCCATAGCTTGGATAAGGGGTCGTGCAAGGCGCCTTACGTGGCTCTTGTACTTGCAGGCTAATATCGGCAAATTCAGGGGAAGAGGGACCCTTAATTCGTTGATCGTCGCCTGGCACGGGTGAGGCACGGGGAAATATACCGTCCAGAGCGGACGGGGCGACAGATGGATACGGAGCACATAGGAGAGGGTAGAGCGCTAGGGTGGTGTAGATCCATCTGTAGATTCGTTTCTAGATTCATTTGCAGATGCATTTCCAGATGCATTCTAGCCCTGCGTCTTAATCATACGTAGGTAGGTACCTAGGTAATGATGTGAGTCGCTCAAACGAGATCCTGTTTCATGACCAACATAAATACCCGCCTAGCACTTTCTTTTTGTTTAACTTAGGTACGTAGGTACCCAAACATTCATTAATATTTGTAGTTGGTAGCAGAAATGCATTGGTCGATGCATCAGCAACGGCAAAGCACATGATAAAGCGTTTCGGCTGTTATTTTGGCGAGCGAATATGTCATGATGTAGCAAACATGGAATGGACCGGTCAGTTGACATCCCGCATAGTCGCCTTGAAAATGTGTTGGCGAGTCATAAATAAACAGCCGAGGGCTGGGCAATCTGGCTGTGTAATGTCTACAGCCCAGTAACTAGAGACTAGTTACATACATAGTAGCGAATGATTACTACATGTATCAACGTATGTACGACATAACGCGTATACCGAAGGCTGTGTTAGGTATGTATCTACTGACATTGGCTGACGGTCCACTTTTGCTATTCCTTTTCGCATCATGAATACGGGGTACATGTACCTACTTGTATTTATTTCCTACTTTCTGGACCTTGTTTTGGGTTATTCGCGCGGGTCTTCTAGAAAGATGGCTTTAATTGTTGTACGAAGAGAAGACGACGAAGAAAACAGGTCTTTGTTACATATTATTACAGGGGTTTTCATTGGCAGATGGATTAGATGAGAAGAGTATTCTGTTGTCATTAAAGCCTTGGCTGCATAGCCCTAGTCTCGCAACTTCTCTCTTTCTTTGTCTCCATCTTAATTCCCTCTTTTCGCCCATTTAATCACCCAGACCTTGATTCATAGCACTATACTTTAATGGTATTTATTAAACATATAGGTACCTAGTAATTTTTATTTATTTACAAACCCTTTATAAGCCTACATGTTGCGACGCTTACGGAGACGGAGAAGTGCTTGTGGTTTGAAGAATAACAGTATATCCACAAGCTACCTATGACTTGCGAACTGGTGATGTTAGCCAAGGATAAGCTAGATGGCGGCTTTTAAAAGCTTTGCCCAAAACGCCTCGAAGACCGGCCGTAGATATGGCCGAAACAAGACAAGATTGCCGGACGATAAGACAAGCAGATCGTCAAGAAATATCAAGGCCCCCGGCGTAGTTTTGTTCGTCATTATAATCAGGTATAGGAATGTGGGAGGCTAATCACGTCCAGCGCGATTGCCACTACAAAAAAGGTTCAAGCAATGACGTGAGCCTTGCTACTGACAGATCGTTACAATTCTTGCGTTAATGGAGGTACCAACGACGTTGTTGTGCGGAGGGTTAGACCTAGGGATGCCTTTGGCAACGGTCTTTTCTACCTGCATACCCAACACACTTTTTTTTTGTCGAATAGCGTTGTATTCATGGCTCCCAATACTACCCAATTCTGCTCCCGCTTCTTTTCATAGGACAGATCGAGAAGTTGTGGCGTCTGTTTCCCCAGTCCGGATGGCACGAGAAGTAAAAGTGTCGGACAGACTGGTAATCTCGTAGGTTTTAGGTAGGTACACTGTGGGGAAGACGACGTTGGTTAGTCCAGATTACAAAAGTTGAAGTAGACGTACCTTAAGTCCCGGAGCATGGCAGCGAGGGAATCTCGAGGAGGCTAGGTAGTTACTGGCCTCTGGGACTGACGGGAGAGGATACTACGTATCACGACAAGTCACAGGTGATGGATTAAGCAATTAGTTCAACATGGGCAATCAATGCCCCTTCGTTCCTTCCACTCCGAAATTTTGATTTCTAACAAGATTGGTTATTATAATCCAACAAAGCGGGCTCCTCCCACCCTTCCTCCCCTTCCACTTCCCCACTCCCCCTTCTCCCTTCTCCCCAATCTACTCCTCCTCCTCCTCCTCCTACTTCTTCTTCTTCTCGAGCTTGCGCTCCTTATCGGCCAGCCGCCGCGCCTCCCGCTCCGGGTCCCGCGACTCGTAGAGCCACGGCGTCAGGGCGGGGACGCGGGCGGCGGCGGCGGCCTCGGCAGTGGGTGCAGGAGCGGGCGCGGAAGGGTCGGCGGCGGCGGCAGCAGCGACGGCGGAGACGGGAACGCTCGTAGACGCAGCAGGCGCCACGAGGGCAGCCAAGACGGAAGCCACTGCAAAAAAAGGAGTCAGTAATCGCTATAATCGGACTGAATAGGCATGTTTCACTCATGAGACAGGCTATAAGGGGGTAGGGGGTAGGTGGTAGGGGGTAATAAAGAACTCGGAAGTTAGCTTACCGACTCGGCTCTGGGTTGCGGCCCTGCCCTCCTCCACCTGCCGCCGGCTCATAAAGTCCGACGGCGCGAGGTGGAGGCGGCCGACCTCGACGGTCACGAACTCGGCCATCTCCTCCCGCGACCGGATGCCCCCTCGCCCCTGCATCTCGAGAACGCGGCCGTACGACCGGTCCTGCAGGGGCACCGGCCGCTCCTCCTGCCGCAGGATCTCATCCCGCACGAGTCTCACCACCTCACCCGGCGTCGCGAGGACTGCGGCGGCGGCGGCGGCGTCCTCGTCTTCCTTCGGCCAGGCTCTACGGGCCCCGCGGTGCCGTGGGGCTACCGATCCTAGGACCGCGCCGTCTAGGTCGGGCACTCGCGGGAGCGCCGCGGAGCTGCTCTCTCCGGGCGAGGTGGCTGGCTGCCGTCCTTGCCCTTCTTCCTTCTCGTCCCGCCGCGTCACCGCGCTCTTCAGCTTTGAAGAGGCTTTCTTCAGCCGCCTCATCTCTGCTTCTTCCTCTGCTCCCCCTCCCGGGCTCGGGCTACAAGTGGCAGGAGGGTCGTGGACGTCGGCCTGGACGTGGGCGGCCTGGGGAGAGCTAGTGGGGGGATAAGGATCACTGCGTAGAAGAGAAATACCGCTACTCAAATCTCCCTTTCTGTTGTCCCCTAACCTAAGATCCTATCTACGTTTAGTAGAAGAGCGACTACCCGCCACCAGCTTTCCCAGGTCCACCGTGGCCCCGACGACGCCCGACAGCAGGAGAGCGTCCCGCCGTTTCTTCCGGGCCTTCCTCTTTTCCTCCGCCTCCGCCCTCGCGATCGCGGCTGCCCCGGCTGCCCGCGCCGCCGCCGTGTTGATCGGGATGCTGTTGTTGACCTCGGGCGCGAAGAAGACGTCCAGGTCCGACGAGAACGCACCCAGGTGGCGCGCGAGCGGCGAGATTCTCGTGCGCGAGGACGTCTCCCCGGTCACGGGCGTGTTGGGGGGCGCGTACGGGTATTCCGACACGTCGGGGTAGAAGGTCGAGCCGGCTAGGCCGACTCGGTCTTCGTCCTCCTCGGGCCAACCCTGCTGCGGGGACGAGTGGCCGGTGGTCGAGCTACTCAAGGAGGGCACCGAGTCTCTGCCGGGCGGGAGCGAGAAGTCTTGTACGACGACGACGTCCCAGTGCGGCCGGTTAGGTAGGCTGCCTGGGCGCCGCGGGTTGATGACTCCGCTCAGGCCTGCGGACTCGTCCTTGACTACTCTGAAGACCCCGTCGTGGCCTCGAGTAATATCCGATGGTAGGAGGTTCGGGATGAGGTCCACGCTTGGGTCGACGAGAGGGAATGGACTATCTTGAGCTCGAGAGGAAGGGTCGGGATTGTAGATCACCACTTGAAGGCCGTCCACCGGGATGGAAGATACTCGGATGCGAGGGGTTGCTTGTCGGGAGTCTGGCGTTCGAGTGGCGTGGTGGTATGGTCCCGCGAGGGAGTGACCAAGATTTTCGAGGATATTTCTAGAAAATTCCTCGGTCGCTCGAGAACCGGACCGGAAATCCTGCCGTGCAGATTGATCTGGGCCCGACCGACGACTCTCTGCTACAGCGTGGGATGATGGGGGGGAGGGTTGGCTCGGGTGATGCGGGTGGGTAGAGGAAGAAGGGTTTGCATACGCGGCCGAAATATGAATGGGGCGATTGCGACCACCAGGAGCTGAGCCCGAGGCGGTCGAATCGATGGTACCTTCTACGTTACTAGGTGTAGAAGGATTTTTTACGAGGCGCGTGCCTGTATTGGGAGAAGAAGTATGATGTGGTGCAGGCAAAATATTGCGCTGATGAGAAGAGGTTGTGGGAGAAGTGGTGGTGTAGGTTTGGCTGTTTCCTCGGCCTGCAGCTGTATTTAATGCAGAAATTATTTGTGCTTCAAGGGCCTCAGAAGACGGCAAATCAGAATTTGACAATCTTGGTTGCTGTTCAGGGCTAGGGCATGTTGGGAGGGAAACATCATAGGTGCTCAGGAGTCCGGAACCTTCTAGGGTCTCTCCTGCGTCCGAAGCAACCAGCTGGTCAGCTGCTCCAGGGGCGACGGGTCTTCTTCTCGGCATTGAAATCCCAACCCCTCGCTCACCAGCTAGATGGATAGTCGTCACAAGGTTGTCTAGGGGGGATGTGATCCCCTTGGCCGTGTTGCTCGTCTGGGTTACAGGTGCCGTAGGAGCTGACAAAGACGGTCCTTCCTCACCAATCCTATCCAGATCACCTCGAGCAAACAAGTTACTCATTCCTGCCTTTCTCTGTATAGGTTTTGGACTGTAAAGTTGATCCTCACGCAAGTGGGCTGGCAAAGGAGACGATGATGGGTCACCCCGGGTAGACACTGTCCCTCGAGAGATATAGTCGGACGGGGTTGATGCTGAAAGGCTTCCCTGAGAGACCTGCCGTTCAGGTGTATACAAATCCCTCTCAAAACGGCTGCGAGACAGTGAACTAGTAGCATCTTGCTCATAACCGGCTTCTTCATTTTGTGCTCTTCTCTGGGGAGTCATGGGTAAGTCCGGATTGCTTGTCGAGATCTGGGATGGCCAGCCCTGCGATATGCCACCTTTATTTGTCTTCGCCGACCCCCCCTGATGTGAGGCTGACTTGGCATGAGGTAGTGGCGGCAACGGGATGTTTGGCACTGGCTCGATACTCGGAATGAGCTTGTATCTATGCAAGTTTGGACGGCTTGGCTTTCTTTTTGCTTCTTTGTTGTCCTTCTCAGATCCTTGGCTCGAAACTGGTCCATCGGATCTCAATCTCAGGGGAGAAACTGCGGGTGTATCCCCCATGAAAGCCGAGTTGCCCTGCGTGAACTCCGGACCGGTATTGAAGATTGACTCCAGCTGTTTGTCCTCATTTGTGAATACCAACTCAGGTAAGACGTGCGTATCTCTAGGTCTTTCACTTACAGTCTTCGTACTAATCTTTAACATTTTCTGTGCGTCCCTAGTCTCTCCATACGCATTGACAGCTTTCTTTCTCTCTGCTCTTTCTTCCCAATCGCTACTAAAAACATCCTCAAGATGACGCCTCGGAGACAGGTAATCATGAGTGAAACCCATCTTGGTCTCGTCCTCTACGCCTTTCTCGCCCTTGCCATGAAGCTGTGAAGGCCGTCTAGGTTCTTGATGGGGCTCTCCTGAGGGAAAGACAATCTGACGATTACCACTCTGGATAGGCTGAGGGATACAAGGTCTGACATTATCGGGGATCTCTGGTACAACAAGGAATTCATTGTGGCGATTAGTATGGTGATGATGAAGAACAGGCTTTGGGATATGATGGGGTCTTCTCTCTGAATTCGCCTGTGCCTCATCGAGGTAGTATGCCCGTGCATACTCCATGGGGGAAACCCGTGCTGCTGCCAGTTGGAAAGTAGGGTTATCATTACCCGCGTTCAAGTTGTTGCTATCTTGGAACATCGCTGAACGTTGCGAGGTCGTCTGGCCTCGGCGGATATCATCTATAGAAGCGTGATCCTGGCTATCTTCATCATCCTGGAACATACTCCTGTGAATGTCTGCGGAGCCTAAGGTCGGTGAGCTAGCTTTGGCATTCAGCTTGTACTTGAAATTGTGTACCACTGGAACCGGCTCTGGTTGGGGTTGCTCAGGCTGGGGTTGCTCAGGCGGTTGATCATTTTCTTGGGAATCAGGTCGAGGATCAGGTTGAGGGACTGGCTCTGATGATTTTGCCAGACCTCGGAGGCCAGTCCTCGAGAATGCGTTCTTCAGGCGTCTTCTCATTGTTCCGGGTTCTAGTGTCTCCTGGGATTCTGTCCTATTGGTAGAAGGGCTGTGGGTTTGGGATGACTGGGTTCTGACAGACTTGTAGCTCTCAGAATTTTCCAAGATAAGAGTGTGAGTTTCTTGCTTTTGAGAGCGCGGGGTCAGTTTGTTCAGGAAAGTGTCGGATTGAGATCTTTTGGCAGTTGGTGTCAAATACCCTATCAGGCTTCCAAGAGATCTTTTTGGTCGGAGGATCCTTCGAGTGTTCTCAGGCTTGTTCAATCTCAGTACATCAATGGACACGACACTGTCAGCATCACTGTCATTCTCCTCTCGCCAAGCTTTGGTGGTATTCGTCTGTCCGTGTTTGCTGGGAGTGGGCTGTGATCCACACTCTGCTGGCGCTGGAACGGCAAGACCCAGCTTAATTGCGTCGCGAAGGGGAAGGTTGGGAAATAGAGGGTGTAGAAAGTATTTCTCTTTTGAGAGTGACTGTGATAGAGGGATGGGGGCAGGGCAACCGTACCAATGCTGGAGGTCAAGCTGTGCTGGAATTAATTCCTGACCGGGCCTGTGGCTATCAAGAAGAGCTGGAGTTTGTGAATGATGTGGTAATTCTTTAACGATGGGAAGGACAGGATCACCAACGTCGAGAAAATTTGCTTGATTGCGATTGATTCGGAAAGGAGAATGCTTGGTGGGAGCCATGCGTTGATGAATGGGGTGTGATGGGGGAAGGGCTCAAAATGGATGAAGGTTGTGAAAAAGTTCTCTCTCTCTTCTCTTTTATTTTTTCCCCTCTTCCGTTTTGTTCTTCAAAAGCGCGAACCTGGCGCGAAACAACGCGTTCTGAATTCACAATGTTTTCCATAAAACGCAGCGTGCTGTGGTGATGAATTTTGAAGGTGACGTTTGGGGAAGGAGGGCAATTGTCACCTAGGGAATGATGACCTAGGTAGCAATACATGTTGTCGCGCTGGCTCCACGTGACATATGTCCTCAGAAGAGTTATTACACCCCCCCAAAACTTCATGACTAAATATAAATTTCTTTGGTATTTCAACAAAGCTGCTTCTGTCGGCATGCTGCAATCCGGTCTAACACCACCTACGGGCATACATGTTGACAAAGGCTGAAGTCTCGAGTATGGTAATTGAACTCACTTTAATAACCCTCGAAATCCCAACAAGGTCCCAATTTAGTTTTTGAAACTTTCATATGATCAGAAGAATTTACATTGACTCTATTAATGGATTGTTAGGTCTGTTGGATATCGCAACTTATGTATGTAGTTGCACCAACTTCTCCAGTGTCGTCCGCAACTCTATCGAACCGACTTATACGGCAAATCATCGGCTACATGTAAGTTTCTATTCGTTCAATCAACCCTGCTCGCCAAGCCCCCAGGCGTTACACGAATCTCTAGTAAGTAAGGGTCTGTGAGTACGTACCTTACACGTATGTAGGTAGTAGGTTTACTGTACCTCGTATTATCCGCTGCTGCGAACAAAGCCACAGGAGGTCCGACGGAATCGTGGCTTGACTTTCTAAATTAAGGCCGCCCGCAATTGTCCAAATCCCCCTTTCTTGAATTCTCGCAGTCGTGTTGTTGTCTTTCGCTTTCGAGCTCCAAACTCGAAAAAGCTCCTGGTGGCCGGGATACTTTAATGATCAATATTTCCAGCCGCAATGATCCTAGCCCGTAAAAGTGCTTCGTTTCGCCAGTTAAGGCAGGCTGCTTCGGCAAACCGGCACCATACTGGCGTGCGACATAATGTACCGTTTTGGCCCCCACGGACGTATGCGGCCTTCTCAACCACACCTGCAAGGTGCTCTCACGTGGAACAAGAGCAGATCCCCCAGGGCGAGCCTGCGCCACAGACCATATGGTCCAAGATGGGCGAGTCGGCGGCCACGACTTTTGCCTCCGTCTTCGTGCTCGGCACTGGGTTCGCCGTCGCTGGATACGTCTATCACAAGTTGTACAAGCATCTGCAACTCAACAAGATCCAGAATGCCTTCGAGCCCGGTGATCCCGTGCTTGAGTTGGCGGCTTTTGTCAAAGAGGTTCCCACTCCACCAAACGAGGAGCATTGGATAATTCGGGATGAACAACGCAGGATTGACTCCATCATCAATGGCACAGAAAAGGGCCACTACTTTCTCCTTATGGGCGAGAAGGGATGCGGCAAGAGTAGCATGCTCCTGGATGCTATGCGGCAGACAAATGGGAATTCCTGTGCCATGTTTGAGGCCCATTCCGACCCGGAAATATTTCGGGCGCGGCTTGGGAAGGCGCTTGACTACGAATACCATGAGGATTACATAGGTGGATACTTCAGCGAACGCGGTCCTAGGGAGTCAACTGCACTTCTAGACATCGAGAGGGCGATGAACAAGTTAGAGAAGGTCGCGCTACGGCATCGCGACAAGATAAATAAGCCTCTGATCGTCATCGTCAACCAAGCGCATCTGATCCGGGACGATGAGGATGGAAGGGACCTGTTGGAGCTGCTCCAACAAAGAGCAGAGCAATGGGCTGCTGCTAATCTAGTGACCATGATCTTCAATACGGATGACTACTGGGTTTACGAACGCTTCAAGCTACTGGCTACCCGGATGGAGGTCATGTCTATAACTGATCTCTCGAAAAGCCAAGCAGTTGCAGCACTACAGAGGTACCGAAAACGCTATTTCGGCGAAGGTGTACCCAGGAGTATACTAGAAGAGGTTTATGATCGAGTCGGCGGCCGTCTCAGTTTCTTGAACAAAGTGGCGAAGTCGCAGGACATGTTCGCAACGTGTGACGAGATTAAGGAGATAGAAAAGACATGGTTCTTGAACCAATGCTGGATTCTAGGCTCCAACATGGACGACGATGTGATGGATCAGCAGAAATGGGCTGTAAGTCTTGAGTGAAAATTGTTCAGGAGCGCGAAGTCAACTAACCTCGCGCAGTCCGCTGCGATGGTCCTCGCCCAGGCCCTCGTAGACAAGGAAAAGGAGATGGAAAAGACGTACGACCCGAAAACTGGCCACGTTCTCCCATCCTTTCAGATGCACAAGGCTCAGGAGGTCATGACGAGAGCAGACTTCATCCGAGAGTTAGACAGGCTCAATCTGTTCACGATAACGAGCGACGCCGAAGTGCGCGCCAGCTCCGTCCCGATGCACATAGCTTTCAAGGAGATCTGCGCGGAGCCCGGCTTCCGGCAGTTCCTAGAAGACACCTTGGAGCGTATCTCGGCGATCGAGAGCTTGGGCCGCACGAGGGAGCTTATGGCTAAGGATCTCGTACTAGGTGGAAAGTACGAGATGTCCAAGGCCCAGGGAAGGGATGCCAAGGTGGAGATCTCGCTCAGGCAGAAAGAAGAGGATGATGATAATGATGATAAGAAATAGGACTAGATGGCTTAGGCGTTTATGCGACATAATTGGAAAAAGAAAGGGGGGAGCGGGATAGAGGTGTTTGGCGACTCTCCGACGTATGGAGGCTCATTGACATGCTGCAGAGTCAGCAATTTTCGTTTGTTACCTACTCATGACTTAGAAGCTGGCTAGATGTTGTAAGATATTGTATTGAGATTTTCGGAGTGTAGAGACTTGCCTGACCTTTTCTAGACAAGTCGAAGCGTAAGGTACTACCCTGACACCTAGGCATCATCAGAAATGAGGATTGCGATGTTACTGGAATGAGACAAATGCTTGAGGATAATTTGGTTCACTCGGACTCGCTAGTAGCTATTTCAATACAATATAACACTCTACCCCTTAAAATAATATTAATTCCCGTTATGAGTTATTATAGGTAAGTAACAGGTATTATATGTATCTAATTTCCACCAAGATTTCTGAAAGTCATGATACGAATTTTAAATAACTAATTTTTGTGTCAAGTAACTAAAATATCTTAAGTTCCAAAAGAAACATTTGATATCACTGTGGATATACGGAGCTTCCCCAGTTAATCACCACGCCCTGCCCCCTACTAGCTAAGAGGTAGGTTTAAATTTTTGACTTCCAGAAGGTGGTAGCCAACATCATTGCGGGACCTAGAATTTCCATACTGGCGCGGCGCTATTAGACAGGTACCATTATATCCTTTTGGAGGTGGTCACCATCGTCGCACTACGAATGGGCGATAGCTAGGATAGAAGGTAATTAGTCAAGGCCGGAAGCGGTGGAAAGAACCACAGGCACAGGCATAGTTGGGAACACAGGTGGTTTTTAATATGTAAGAAGGGCTGTGGTGGAAAAGGATCGATAGATATAGTGCAGGTAAATGTTGCCTAAGAAAATATATACGATTAGGTATCATGTACAAAAGTACTACATTCTAAGCAGCTGTAGTTATAGTTGCTTGTGTAACACCTACGTCGTTAATTATATCAAGTATACTTTGTGACATGGGTGTACGCACGAGCCTCAAGTGTTTTGTTGGTGTATTTATGAACATCAAGCTCATCACTGAATACTGCTTGTAATTTTGGCTTCGTCTATTTTGCGTCGTGATCTATCTATCCGCCATTTTCCATGGACAAGTTACATCCAAGCCTCCACCCCTTTTCCCCCTCCCTTTTCTCATCGGGCCATCTTGATAGCCCTATGGTTCCCGAATTGACTACAGAAGCTAGGAGCATTATTGTATATTACAGGATTAATACAGGCCCTATTCTCGGACGACATGCAACTTTTGATTGGATCAGGGTGGGAATATGGCTTAGGTCCCTTCAGATGGCGCCTCAGTATTCGTAGCATCCGCGGCATCCTCAGTATTCTCAGCGGCAGCCTTGTGAGCCGTGACGGTGTGGCCGCGCAAGTGCCGGCGCACCTGCTGCTCCATGGACAGCAGCGCCCCGCATCCAGGCCAGTTACATCTAGTTTCGTCCTTGTTGACGGCGGCGACTTCGTTGTGCCACTTGAGGTGCTCGTAGAGCAGGACTTCCGTCGAGAAGGTGCGGTTGCAGCCTGGCCAGTGACACACGGTGCCTATGTGCTTCGTTTTCACGTGCTGCCTCCACGACTGGGGATTCTTGAGTACTAGGTGGCAGGTAGGACACGGGATACCCTGGGCTGTAGCTGGGAACCCAGGCCCACTGGGCTGGAGTGGACTGAGCTGGGGGAGTCGAGCCACGGCGAATGATACGCGAGTCAAGCTGCGACGGGAAGCTGGTGTGGGGGTACGTCCAGGACGTGCAGTTGGCAGCGCGGTTCTTCTCGAGCGAATTGTTGGTAGCGGAGTTCGTTTCTTGGGAATCGGTTCGGTGCCATTAGGGCTTTGTCCGGCAGTACCTAATGAGTCTGTCAGTTTCTCGTTTGTTTACTTCAAGGTCTGAAAAAAGGGGCGGAGTAGATTCCATATTTAAATTATCCGACGTCGTGGCTGGATACGAGAGGAAAACGGGTAGCTGATGGGATGCTGTATATACCTGTGCCTGGTTGTGGCTGGTTGACTTGCTGGCCGTCCATTATTAAATCGTGTTTCGGTTGTTTAGGAGAGAGCTGGCGGGTTGTTTCTTGTTTTGATGTCCATATGGATAGAGTGGTGGTGTTGAGATGGATGCAGAGGTGACATGGAGAAAGCAAACATCAGGTGCTGGGATGAAACCACCAATAGAGACAAGAGGGCATATATGAGTAAATGCTAGAAGTTATCTAGTGAATGAATCAGTCAGGCTGGGCCGGGAAAACTAGATCAGCAGATGTCGTGTAATTGGGCCGCACTCGGTATCCGGGGCAGCAACTGACAAATTTCAAAGTAAAAAAATAATACAATACAATAGAAGCCTCGTGTCTTGATTATTTTCGTGTCGAATATGATCTTGCTGGGGCTATAGGAGCGATTGTTACTGTTGCTCACTTCAATAATTGTACAAAGTATCTCAGTCAAAATGCATCATCGTGCAACCTTGATACTGAAATTCTGACGAGATCGATCCTTCATCTCATAGCCATAAACATAATTCCTCGTTTTCTTCCCGTATTGTCCTTAATCCAAGCTAATCAAGCGCCACGCTATATAACTTCTTCGCTGGTAATACATTGCCCCTTCTCTCTTTGAAGAGATTTCCCTCGCAACCCCCAGAATATAGTTCGTAGATTTCTTCATACACGAAAGGGGTACCTGGTAAATGTTTGAATTTCTTCAAACAACGAGAAATGTACGGTATGGATACAATGTCTATCTAGTCTCTGTAATAATTGAAGGCCAGTGACTCTTGATTCTTATTAAATAAAACGTGCCAGTCTATGAAGGAAAAATACTATCTACAGACACGTCAAGATTCGGGTTTTCGGTACTCAACTGACTACTAGGATTGCTGAACTAAGTTTCTTGCACTCTTTAAATACCCAGAGGTAGATAGATTATGATAAAGCATTGAATTGTTTACTCCGCAGCTACTTGTCCAAAATTCCGGCTCTGCTTGCAATTGTTAATTGGAGTCCTAATTCTGGACTTATTAGGTGACATGGGCATATTATTCTTCCCTGTTGCTCCACGCTGCGTGAATCACAAGGAGTTTAATGGCATTACTTGTGATCCGATATCAAAAAAGTACCCTTTGGAGGATAAAGGACCCAGAGATTCAAGTATCCTTCCTGATTTGAGGATTCATAAGGTCTAGTATTTGGTATGCATTCAAGTACCAAGGATGTAAACACCATCTATAGTAGATTAAACGACGCTATAATAATAGATCATTAAAAACATTGCTATCAGACCTGGTCATCTAAAAGTAAAAGCGCAGTTTTTGGAGAGCGGAAGATACGAGAGTATCGATCGAGTTGTCGCCGACGTCTACGGATATTTCATTATGAGAATAAAGTTACATTGCCATTTCTAGGTTAATAATCTTCCCTGTGGCCAATTATCTTCCAAACTGTCAGCATTTAGCGCAACGCAATTCTCAGTATTGTGTTCTAATTAGCTAAGCACCTTAGGTAGGTAGGTAGGTAGTAGGTATACAAACTTGTATGACGCCTTCATGACAAAGACATGAAATATTTATTTATATTTCGGTGTTCGGCCTGAGGATCTCTAGCTTATGTAGAAACATGAGCCATAACAGAGTTTAAATACTCGAGAGAGCCGACTGATATTTTAACCGAAGCTCCACGATCTCTCGTCTCACTGAACACTCCTGCACACGCATCATGACGCATCAGAATATGGATTTCAAATGCGCCCTCGTGACCGGTGGCGGTGGTGGCATCGGCAAGGCGCTCGCAAAATATTTTATCTCGAAGGACAAGAAGGTTCTGATTGCTGGGCGCACCGAGTCAAACCTCCAAAGCACGGCGAAGGAGATTGGAGCCGCGGGATACTATGTGCTTGACACTGGATCAATATCCAAGATCCCAAACTTCATCAAGCGTATTACCGCTGAGCACCCCGAGCTCGACTGCCTGGTCAACAATGCCGGGGTTCAGCGACCCCTGGACGTGAAGAATCAAGATGCCGAGTACCTCCTGTCCAAAGCCGACCAGGAGATCGACATCAATATCCGCGGGCCTCTGCACCTGGCGGTAGGACTGCTCCCGCACCTGAGGAGCAAGCCGCATGCACTCATCGTCAATGTGTCGAGCGTGCTGGGGTTTGTACCATTCGCGATAGTCAACCCTGTGTATAACGGCACGAAAGGTTGGCTGCACCTCTGGTCCATGAACCTCAGGAGCCAGTTGAAAGGCACGGTTGTGCGAGTCGTCGAGATCGCGCCCCCGACGGTGGCTACGGACCTGCACCGAGACCGCGAAAACCCGGACGACAACAAGAAGGAGAACAACCCGAGCGCTCTGTCGGTGGACGAGTTCATGGAGGAGGTCTCGGGGAAGTTGGAGAGCGGCGCGGAAACGATCGGTGCAGGTATAGCTGCCGATATTATCGACAAGTGGTACGGGGCCTTGGGAGATAATTACAAGGATTAACCTGGAGAAATCATGCAATATTCATCTCGCGCAGGGAAATGGCTGTTGATGGGAACGGCATTGGCTGGCATATGTTTCAATTTCGATGCTGCTATGCAATTGGGACTCGGGGAAGAGACTAGTAGCGTCTAATGCAATCAATCAATACATCCTTGTAGCTCTTCATCTTAATTGCATGATGGGGGGTTATGCGTCTGGCCGTCTCCACGCAGGTGCTGCCTTGTTGGAAGTGGCGCTGCCACAGCCACAGGTGCCCCACCATCCACCGTTGAAAGGCCAGCATAGGCCAACCAACTTCTTTTCTCCCACCCAGTATGACGCAGCTCTTCCTCGTTAGTCTCTTTTTTCCTCCCACCCTCGTCACATCACAAATCCCAGAACGAATACACCATTTGGCGGTTGACCGCGTCGCGATCCTGTTATTTCAACCCCGCCAACCCACCACCAGCTACTGCATGATCCTCCCATCACGGGAATCCATCTCCTCTATTGACTACCGGAGCTTGCTTGCGAACAAGAATTCCCTAGTCTGACAGCCATGTTCGTGCTCAAGAATGGTAAGTCTGGCTCTTTGCCCCTCATGACGAGGACGACGCTCTGCTTGTGAATGTGCATCGAGGTAAATTGCATTTGGGGGTCCGACCACCAATCCACCTCTTCATCGTTCCATTCTCTGCGTCTATCCTCCAAGTCCTACCTTACTATTAAGTCCTGCCTGTTTTGCCTCTGCTAACCCGAGCCTTCTCTCCCCCGCACAGTCGGCAAGCTCATCTTCGGCAGCAACAGCCAAGAATCCATGATCGAGCTGCCACAAGGCCAACTCTACCTCGTTCGACCCTTATCGCCCAAGGGATACTCCGAGCTTATCTTCAAGGACGCTGCTGCCCGCATTCGACGCACCGGCCAGGACTATCAGTACCAGCTTGTCGTCCAGCGGGTCTACGAGGAAGGCGAGGCTGAGCTGCTGGCCGAGGAAGAAGGCGAGGACGCCGAGATCGATGCCTTGGCTGCCGAGCGGGACGAAAAGACCTTCCTGCTGGATGAGGCTCTGCATTTCCGTGTCGAAGGCAGGGACCGCTCTGACAAGATCCTCGCCTGGAAAGATCTGAGTGGCGACGTCGGAGACGTCTACGAGTTTATCTGCGACTCCTCGATCCAGTCCAGCCAAGTCGAAGCATTCGAGCGCATTGCAAAACAGTGCCAGTACGAACGAAAGTACCGAAAGCCACACACCACGGCGTCCGCAGCCGATCTTGAACAGTTCGAGTTCGACGACGAGCAACCAATCCCACAAGCAAGCCCGATTCACAGTCCCACCCACGCTCGGTCTATCGAATCATCAGACGCCATGTTCCAGCTCAAGAATGAAGCAAACATCGGCGCCAAGAGATCGCATGCTCCCACGGCAGCTCGCATTCTTGAAGAATCCGAAACTGAACCAGAAGAACAATTAAAGCAGGAGGCCGATGCCGCCAAGCCGACGGCTCCCCCTGAGGTTCCTGCTCAACCCGAGCCTCTCGAGATTCTGTCGATGGAAATTGGAGAGCTCCATTTCTTTGATTTCCCTTCCGGTTCGTTCGTCCTCCAAGATTCCTCCGTCACCGCCCAGGTGTCGGATATCGGGAACTGGAATTACTGGCTACATGTCGCTAGTAAGGAGCGAGAGTGGCTAGGCATCCCAGTAATAGCGGACATCAACCCAGTCTTCAACTTTGAATACCTGTCCTTCATATTCAACCAGTTTAGCGAAGACGGTTCTGCTTTTTCGTGGTTGCTCAGGTTCAAGGACCAGAAGACGCTCGAGAGATTCCAGGAAGGCTTGATGAGAGCCCTTTGGGAACAGCTTAACGAGATTAAGTGGACAAAGGTGAAGGAACAAGAGCGACAGTATGTGCTCGATGCCTTTGAGGACTTGAAGATGGAGGATGCACCCACCGAGGAGCAAGAAGAGGAGGAGCCGGAAACCGAAGAGACCGATGATGATGCGGCAAGAAGCGAACATTACGATAGTGAGGAGGACCAAGACGACGTCGCCACCCAACCTCAAGATCCCAACTCCAATTCTGGATTGGCTGTCGGTTACAAGTATGATCGCTCGTTTGTTATCCGAGGATCTAAGATCGGGGTGTTCAAGCACACGCCAAATAACAACCTGGAATTCTCCACCAATATTTCCAAGGTTGAGACTCCCAAAGGCCAGCTATTTAGTCCCAAGAAGGTCATGCTGCACAACGAAGATCGCAACATGATTCTACAAAACGACTCGGATCCAAACAAGCTGTACCGAATGGATCTTGAATACGGCAAGGTTGTCGATGAGTGGAATGTCCATGATGATATCCCTGTCGTCACCTTTGCGCCCGAGAACAAGTTTGCCCAGATGACGCATGAGCCGACCTTCCTGGGTATCTCTCGCAATGCTCTCTTCCGGATCGATCCTCGACTGTCTGGCGCCAA
Organism: Biscogniauxia marginata; assembly: GCA_022695795.1. Lineage (NCBI taxonomy): Eukaryota > Fungi > Ascomycota > Sordariomycetes > Xylariales > Xylariaceae > Biscogniauxia > Biscogniauxia marginata. Next base: position 587,148 of record MU404061.1, on the reverse strand, counting down.
GCTCGTTGACTCGCAGCTCAAGCAGTATGCTTCCAAGAATGACTTTTCTGCCGTGTCGACAACCGAAAAAGGCTACGTTGCGGTTGCGTCCAATAAGGGTGACATTCGCCTTTTCGACCGCCTTGGTATAAATGCCAAGACTCACATCCCTGCCCTAGGCGAGCCCATCCTCGGCCTCGACGTGTCGGCAGATGGTCGTTGGATTCTAGCTACCTGCCGTACATATCTGCTTCTTATAGATGCCCTGCAGAAGTCTGGCAAGAACGAGGGCAAGCTTGGCTTCGAGAAAGCCTTCGCGGCGGATTCGAAGCCGCAGCCTCGCCGTCTTGCCCTTACTCCCGAGCACGTTGCCCAGTTCCACCATGAGACTGGAAAGGGCGTCACGTTTACCCCTGCGCGGTTCAATACGAGTCAGACAAGCCACGAGACTTCGATAATTACTGCGACGGGCCCTTATATTGTTGACTGGAACATGAAGAAAGTCCTGCGTGGCGCCAAAGCCCCATATATCATCAAGCGGTACACGGAAGATGTCAAGGCGGATGACTTCAAATTTGGCACTGATGAAAACGTCATCGTTGCTCTGCCAAACGAGGTCAACATGGTTGGAAAGAACAAACTAAAACGCCCAACGCGAGAGAGTATTGCTGGAAATTTCGAGCGGCTGGGCACACCCAGAAAAAGTTCGGGTAGAGTAGGAACGAGAGAAAGTGGACGATACAAGCTAGGTAGGGATGATGTTGTGAACTCGCCTTACTAGCCTTTATATACGAGAAGCTGGATAGGTGTGGTCAGTATCTTTCACGGCACGACGAATGCGCAATCGAAGTGACGAAGTTATGGTCCAATCGTGTTGCAGGTGGACTGGAGTTTTCCTACGACACATACCCCCGGAGTTCAGGACACAGTGAAGGAGGGCAGATTATTATATGGATGCAGCTGTCCTCGACAAGCTTCTATTCTAAGATTTTGGCAAGATACTTGATTCTGCCATATGGTATTGCTGTTTTTTCCTAACCCCTAGATAGTTTATGTAGGCAGTAATTGATCCGTTAAGGACCACTTAGCCTTATTTCCCCTATTCGTGCCCTATTCGTGCTTGGTAAATGTAAGACCTGGAGTTTGCACTATATTCATTCTAAGCGTCAACTTAAGACTTTATAGGAATGGTTTTACTACATTAGTAGCGATGGCGGCGTAGTACATACTTAGCACTTAGCTCTCAGCCCGTATTCAAATACGGTGAGATTCACATGCACTCACCCAATTGACACATGCACAACAAGTACCTGATCTACATGTAGTAGCACAGCGTAAGCAGCCATTCGCAGCTCAACCAATGAATGACTATTCTAACACTCAGCTGTGAATTATCAACTATTAATTGCACTAGCAATGACGCAATGTGAGAGCTTCGCCTCATACATACTTGATGCCATCTATTCCCCTTTAGGGAGCATCTTGGCCAAGACTCTGCACGACGAAGCTTGGCACATCACTGCCCCAATCGAGCAATTATAGTATAACAATGTTCTATCTCCGCCGTCCCTGAGTCATGTTGATGCGAGTTCCCGGCGTGAAACCCTCTGTTACCATAAACGGATACCCAACATTCCACTTAATATAGCGATCAATTAACTATCGTATAAGTCATCAAGTCTAGTCTAGTTTGGGAGAATGGAACTGCAGACGTCGTCGTTAGTACTCCATGACGATGGCCGAAAAAGGCATTGCTGGGAGTGCCGACGGCGACGACTGGTGTGTGATTCTACACAACCTACATGCACTAGGTGTCAGCAGGCACGGATAGTCTGTCCAGGATACGACGACCACCAGCCGCTCAGATGGCTCACGCCCGGCAAGGTGACGTCTCGAAACCGACGACCCAAGGCGAACAAAGCCAAAGCCAAAACCAGTGCCAGTACCAGAAACAGTAAGCCGGCAGAGAAGCCGGCAGACTGGCTCGAGGTGTGCGAGATTCCAAAGTCGCAGGTCGTAAATACCATACTGCGTTTCGAACTGCAGAGTGACAACTATTCTGCCATGAAGGCTGTCTATTACTGCAAGCCACCCCACCCGTTCACTCACCCGTATACTTATGATTGGGCTTCCATCGCTTCTAAATTTGGAGACTTGACTAACAAGAGGACTTGTAGATACAATCGACATGTATCATAGCGTGTCGCCTCTCAAGGGTCTTGTATGCGACTCCCGCATAGGTCTACCCCCTATGTCGCTATACCAATATATGCCCCCAGCTCTGCGATACATGTTTATTAGTATCGCCATGTCACACCACATCAACCAGCTAGCCCCGGACACTGACCGTTCCTCCCTGTCGCGGGCCTTATCGGTCTTGTGCCACTGGAATGCCCTAGGAATACGGGCTCTCAACGAACTGATAAATAAGGAGCGGACCCGGGTGAGCGATATAACCATCGGCGGCACTATGATGTTGATGTCCTGTGATGTAAGTTAGCCGTTATCCTATACCCAGTGACTTCTCGGGGATATACACTTTTCGTCGTATAATCTAATTAGACATCTTTCCAGCTCCAACAAAACACAAGATCACACTGGCGCTATCATTACGACGGCGTCACGAGGATGGTCAAACTCCGCGGGGGCTTCCTAGCCTACTACAAGTCCTCTCCGCATATGAGGGCTGCCATCGTCGGGATGCTCATGTAAGTACAACCCAAGCCTCTCCTACCCCACTTCACGGGATATGAAACCTATACGTGATGTAGTCACGATATGCTAATGCTTCTTCTAAAAAAATTTCACGAACAGCATGGAGGCCCTCGGGAACTCGACGAGCCCGCACAACGACCAGATCACGAGGGTCACGCACCCGAGCCAGCTCGACGCCGTGAAGCGCGCCTACGGCGACGGCATCTCCCCGGCCTACCTCGGCACGCTGTGCCCGCCCGAGCTGCTCCTGCTCGTAATCCGCATCAACCACCTGCGCGCCAAAGCCGCGCGCGCCATCACCGCCTGCTCCGACGACGATAACGATGGCGGCAACGGCGAGGCCCTGGACCTCCTCCGGCGCATCCAGGCCTTCTCCCCGGCGGCGAGCGCCGCGCGCAAGGGCCTGCTGGACCCGGACACGTGGGTCCTGTTCGGGCGCATCTACCAGTCGGCCGCGGCGCTCTACTGCGTGCTGTCTCTGCGCTCCGTCGGCCTCGTCCCCCTTCCCCTTTCCCCTTCCCTCCCCTCGTCGTCCCCCGAAACAGACGAGTTCGAGGCCGCGGCCCGCGCCCACTACGACCGCATCCTGCCGGACCTGAAGCGGGCGCTCGCCGCCCGCCCGCAGCACAAGAGCCCGCTGCTGTGGCCGCTCGCGGTCGCGGGCGTGCCGGCCGCGCGCGGGAGCGGCCTCGAGCGCGCCTTCGTCGAGGACGAGATCCGCGCTGTGGGGCGGCATACGGGGTCCGCGGTCGCGTTCGCGGCGGCGGACGTGCTGAGGCGGTTCTGGGGCTCCGGGAGGACGGCGTGGGACGAGTGCTTTGATCGGCCGTTTTTGTTTCTTACGTAGGGGAGATTGATGGGTAGGGGGGGTTGATTGGGCTAGACTTTGTGCTTTTATATACCTAGTGACAAGTGCTTGGCTTCGCTTTGATTTCTTGCTATATGTCCTGCGACAATAGATATCTTTCTTTTGTTTTATAGCACGTGTGGGGAATTTTCCCCTCTTATTGTAAGTTAGATACGATGTATACTAGGCCTACACACGTATCTTTGCACATCTTTCTATTCCAATGGGAAGAACTAGATACGACATCAAGAAATAAATCCCTGAAAATTTACTCTTAATTCTACGTCTGGAAATTAAAAATATTTTCCTATAAGGCACACTAGATTATATGATAAGTTCTTAAGATACGTATAGCGACATGTTTGGCGTGCTGTCTATATTTGTTGTGATTTCGACTTCTGAGGGCTTCACGTTATTACTTTCCATTATTACTTCAAGGTAATTGATTAGGTATAATATCCTTCTAGAAAATTATTAGATACAATACTCTATTTAGGTGCGCCGACTCCTTGGCTACGGTATTTCTATGCAGAACTCCCTTGCTGATAAAGACGGGAGGTCAGGCCGATCCTCCCAGTATTTCTCAAGCACACATACGTCTTTCAACCCGTCCGAGAATTTACGCCGTCATTTAATATGGACAAACTCGTTACACCTCAGGGTCCAGTCCGTTTAGACGGAACCACGGTTCCTTGATCCAATTTCGCAAAGGCGTAGTCCGCATTCAGCCGGGAAAGATAACGGTACGTGCCATTATACCTCGTTTTCGGATAAAAGTGTTGAAGATCCAGAAAGCAGAGTAGTATTATGTTAAATTACCACGTGAGTGACGACACATTGCCTTGTCTAGCTAGGCTTATCACATGCGTACCAGTGAAACTATTCGCACCTGCATGCTTGGCCGGCAACCCGGTTTGAAGACTTCCTCAATTAGAAAGAGTATATTGCCAAGAAATAACGGTGCTCCCGTGTCTATTTAAGTCTGTGGAAGTAAATATTCTATGATAAATACTAGTTCGGGTCCCATTGTAAATAGACGACACTTTATAATCGTCTCTGCTTCGAATTAGCCCAACCGTGCTGGGACTGAGACGAGATAACTAGGTAGCTAGGATGCGTGTCCCTTCGCTATTCTCTCTCGCGTTCATCGCGACGGAGATACTGGCAGTTTATGGGATTCCAAACTGTCCTTATCCGGGGCCGGCATTCCCGAAGCCCACAAACCTGGCAGCATCGGAAACGATTCAGACCATCTTGTCCGATCTTACCGCGACGTTCGATGCGCGCGGTGCGGATCCAGCCACCAATCCAAACTACACGTCGTGGTCAATTCAGGTCTTCTCGGCATCTAGTGATGAGCCGCTCTGGGAGCACTACCATACGGCCATGGATCTTCTAAGGGACGACAATCCGGGAGTAACATCAGTAGGCGGAGACACCATATATCGACTCGGCAGCCTTACAAAGATCTTTACAATTATGACCTTTCTGGCCGAAGCTGGGGATTCGTACTGGAATACACCAGTAACAAGATTTGTTCCCGAGTTGGAGCTGCTAGCAGGGAAAGCCCAGTATGACCCTATCATGAACGTTGCTTGGAGTGATATTACCCTGGGCAATTTAGCTAGTCACATGGCTGGGATTGTAAGGGACTGTGCGTCGAACAATGATAATCCCAAGAATCAGAGCGGCTACTAATGATAAGACACTACATAGATGCTCTAGAAGGAGAATTGACTCAAGAGAACAACCAGACCGTTCTCCAGGCACAAGGGTTCCCACCCGCGCAAAGGAACATGACTCCTATATGCGGTGAAGCTATTCTATGCAACCGGGCCCGTAAGCACTATCTTGAGAATTTCTTCATCGAAATTGATTAATGAGATGTGAACAGAGCTCTTCACTGGCCTTGCCTCGGTGCCGCCCTCGTTCGCACCAGCCCAGACCGCTGGCTATTCAAACCTCGCCTATCAGCTTCTCGCCTACGCGCTAGAGGCGATCACTCAGAAGGACTTTCCAGAAATGGTCCAGTCCGATATAATAGACGCATTGGGTTTGAAAGACACGCATTATCAGAAGCCGGCCGATAACCTTGGTGTCATACCACCGAATGGCCAGGATGGATGGGCGTTTGACCTCGGCGAGGCAAGTCCGTAAGTATTTGTCCTATCCCAGTTAGTAGTGGTTATTAACCGGAGTAGCAATCTTCTGACATGATATACGCAGAACTGGAAACATGTACTCTTCGGTGAACGACCTGTCGTCGCTTGGCCGGGCGATCTTCAGAAATACTGTGATATCGCCGACCCAGACGCGCCGCTGGCTAAAACCGGCTAGTTTGACAGCGGGGATACACGAAGGGCTGTCGTACCCTTGGGGTGTCAGGCGAATACCCCTTGGGACAGGCGGGCTCACGAATCGCATCGTAGACGCCTATAACAAGGCCGGCAGCATAAACAAGTACGCGTCATTGATAGTACTGCTCCCGGACTACGATGTTGGCATTGTTGCGCTCCTCGCCGGTGCCTGGCCCGGCAATGCCAACTGGGACATTGCGGACGCGATCGGCGCGGTGCTCCTCCCCGCCATTGACACGGTCGCGAGGGAGGAGGCAGACGCGATGTACGCCGGCACGTACTCGAGCAGCGACGAGGCCCTGAACAGCACCGTCGCGCTGAGCACGGATCCGGAGAGGCCCGGGCTGGGCGTCGACCGCTGGATAAGCAACGGGACCAACATGATAAACGTGGCGGTGCGTTACACCCTCAACTACGACGTCACGCAGCCGAGCATACGGCTGTACCCCACGGGCCTCGAGGCGACCGACGAGGACGGCACCAAGAGGGTCGCTTTCAAGGCCCTCGTTGAGAATCTGGACGTGCCGGATCGGGACGGCAAAATGTTTTCTACGAATTGCGGAACCTGGGTCAGTCAGACAACGGCGGTCTACGCGAATATGCCCCTCGACCAATTCGTGTTCACTCTCGACGCAGATGGGAGTGTACTCAGCGTCGAACCTTTGGCATTGAGGGCATCGTTGACAAAGAATGGTTGACGAGAGGGATTGTGATTATTAACATCTTGGAATTCTACAGTACATTAAAATCGACAGTAAATACATTTTCTAATTCCTATTCCGTCCCTAGAGAGGGCCTAAATATTGTTGGTGCTAAACTATCTTGGTTCATGCGAGTCGTTAAATCCTGAATAAAGGGGCCAAGGAAGTATATGTAGTCATAAACCCGAGTCTTGCTTGTGTTCATCTAAACCTCAAATCAAATTATCTTCCACGGCCGGTTTCTAGTATTGAAATATGAGGCTAAGCCCCTATACAACCCATGTATATAGGCTTCGCTCACCTACCTAGACTTACACCTTAGATTAATCCACCACATCGCATCCATATTACCTCCATCCTATCCAACTACTCTGGACGTTGAGATGGGACGATGGTATAAAGACGGGATGCGGTGGATTAATCCAAGTGTGAGTCTGTAGGCGGGTGAAGCCCAGCTATTTATATATACAGGAGGCCATTGGGACCACAGCCCCATATTTCAACATAGAGTTCCCTCTAGGCTTGCCCTTCTAGATCTCCGATGTCGCGATGATAATTTGCAGACCTCACTTAGCTCGTCTGCTTAACATATGATTACAGATCATCAACCGCCACATATTCAACCACAAATAAAACAAGAATTGGAGAGTGATACAATCTGCAGAATGGCCCTGTTGCAGCTCTGCCTTGTCTATGTTGGGCCTGCTGCTTCTCAATATCTAAGTGCAGCCAATACAATACCACCACGCTCGTTTCATTAAGTCTATCAGGCTGAGCCGGCCTAAAACACCACCCGTTAAGACAACCCGACTTCGGGCGTTGTAGGCGGTGGTGACACGACATGGCGCAGTTCATCGCCGTAATATAAGTTGATAGCTTATCAGCTTCCCCGGACGACAAAGAGGGCGAAGTCAGTGCTACATTGAGCATCATCATTGGTTCCCAGCACGTTGCATTGATGCCAGTATGAGCTGGACACTGGCGCCAATGTGCTGCCTTCCGATTCATACAGTAGCTGCTGTTTGTTGTCCCCAGAAGACTCCCCAACATGCACATTCGCACTGATATCTAACTGAATTCTTGTATAGTGTCATCAACGCGATGTCTTCTCAACTCCTTGAAAATGGGAAAGATGGAGCCAATAATCCGCGAGAATTTGGACCTAAACTTTGCGACTACTGCAGAGAAGCCTTTTCTTCTTTAGTATTCCTCCCTCGTGAAGACTAAAATTCGATACTATATAAGCCTTATATATTCGTCAATTATCAAGAACATGGACTGGTGCCGCGACAAATCCGCTGTGACCATAACCAACTACTTTGGGAGTTGCTATCAAAACGTATCGTGCGAAGCCTCCCCACACGAGTCAAAGCACGCCATTATGCACCCCAACGTATTGGTTGGCCCCTTGGTTTTCGTTCTCTCTGCCAAGGATAAAGCAGCTTGCTATTCGATTGGAAGACTTGGGACGAGCAAGGCATGCCATAAATGCCGGCAGCCCTCCATCCATGAGCCACGAAATAGTTTATGCGGATTTGCTACCAACCAGACCAAACGCTTTGCGTTATACATACAGCGGAGCTAGGACAATACTCAATGTTACCAAGGGTGTTCGAAAGCCCGTTGCCGAGGTGCCCGACAATGGGAACCATGATATTACTAGTCTTACTTGGTCATCTGGGCTGGTATTGTTGAGACTTACTCAGCCTGTTAGTTAACGTACAAGACAGACAGATTAGTGACAATCTCTGGAGTCGCCAATCTCATCCAGAACGTTTTCGAAGATACTGACATTTATGTGGCTGGCCTGTGGTTATTTATGCTGCCCTATCAGCTTCGCTGGCACGTTAGCATGCGTTCTACGATATCGCTCCCTCGTGGAGCTGGGGCCCGCTAACAGTAGTGATCAGACTCCCTGCCACACGATCGGATGGCGATCAGTCTCTGATCCACACTATTGAAGTCCATGATACTCACTCTGTTACCGGCCACATCGAGCAATGTAAGTTTTGGAGCTTACTTAAACTTTCGCTGTCTTATTTACAAAGTTGGTGCCCGCAAGGATAAGCATATAACTACCGTGAGTCTCTGCAAGCGAGGAGACGATACATACCCCATACCGCCAGAAACTTCACAGATTCTGTCCTATAATATTTGGGCTGAGGTACCACATAAACATTTTTGAAGCTGAATCTCTGGTAGAACATGCGTACCTGAGCCCTGTTATATTAGGACAGCATTTTCTCATAGAGAGAGTAGATGGTCTCATAGTGATTGCTTGCTAAGAGAGGCCTGGATTCTTCCAGCACATTGGTATCTGGTATCTGGTATCTGTACGAAGAACGTGGAATAAGTGATCGGGTCAGCTTCATTCAACATTTAAACTCGACTACAGACGACTATCAGTGTAAAACAAGACTCTTATGATTCTATGCAGTGGTATATCGTGCAGACAACCATCCTGATATAACATTCGTCAGTAAACGGGGCATCCCCTTGATAACATAAATGCAAATGACGGAGGGCTTGTAAGGACCCCCTACTCCCAAGGGGGAAAGGGGAGATAGGGGAAGGGGATTAGTTAAAAGAGCATCTTGAGTCGTGGTCACACATGTTACCTGAACGTATGAGGCGTATATGATAGTTTATATTCCAACCTATACCTTGAATTCTCGGTGTCATACGCAGAATAGGACCGGCGGGTTGTAAACAAAAGTTGACCAATTAATCAATTCCTAGAAGAGCGGGCGCTAGTCTCTGTCCTTTTCTCTTTCCTTTTTTTTATTCAGGTTTGAAGAAAAAAAAAAGGGAAGGGGATAAAATGTAGATTGAGCTATAAATTTACAACACACTCACTCCTTCGCTACACAACAGAGCCTCACAGTCGGTTTTAAAGCAGGGGCCAGATAAAGCAAACGACTAAATGCCACGATTACCTACCTATCTCTAAATCACGGGTGAAGCCGTAAAGTTGTTACTTGAAGAGCTAGGTCAAACTAAGGGCACACTTCAAGGATGATCATTTATTTACACATTTTAGACTATTGGATGAGATAGTCTGGATAGATATAGCTATTACGGAGTGGGGTAACCCTATCCCTTTAGCCCCCTTTCGAATTATATATAAATCGAGGGAAATACGCATGCTGAGCCGTCATCATGATTAACTACTAGACCTCAGAGTGAGTAGTAGACATGGATTTATTGATGGGATTACCATCATATTAGATTAATACCGTACGTGTAGAGAGCGCAAGCTAGGAGTGCAGTAGAATTTGGCATTGCTTCTCAATAAAAAAATGCCACAGGTCTATTTCGCCAGAGTGCCCCATGACTCCAAAGCCAATATTTGCGTAGTATCCATACGATTTAAGTTCATATCGTGTGATCTCATACCCTTCCTTTTTTTTCTCTTTCTCTCTTCCTTTCCCCCCTTTTTCATTCCACCCCGGCCAAATCATTCGTATTCACATTCACATCTTCTTTTTTCCCGATGTGTTTTGTCCATGCTGTCCATTTCAACATAAAAGTCCAAGTTTGGGGCATGATAAACTCCTTAACCCGTATGGTTTCATCTGCGAATGAGCGAATTGCAGTACTCGTCTCTGGGCTGGTCTAGCAACCCCGTCAATTTAGACTTGGGCGGCAGCTCCCGAAGGGCCCGCCGCACTAGCAGCCGCTTTGACGCTCTCAAATACACCGGAGAGAGTCTTTCCAACCTCCAGCAACGGCTTGCTATCGGTTTTACTGTCAATTCCCTGCTCCTTCGCGCTGACTCTGGTTAACTCCGTCACGAAGCTCTGTCCCCACCAGGCCGAGGTATACTTGAAGACATATCTCTTCAGCTTGCGATAGTTAGCCTCACGCATATCCGCGGGCATAGTAACGGCGTCATGGATAGCGTTGGCTAGCTCTTCCGTGTTCCAGGGGTTTACGATTAGACTGCCGTTTAGGGACTGTGCTGCACCTGTGAATTCGGATAAGATCATGACGCCGTGGCGGTTTTGTTGAGTGGCAATGTACTCATACGACACGAGATTCATGCCATCTCGCGTCGAGCTGACCAAGCAGACATCAGACACGGCGTACAGGGCACAAAGTTCATCGAAGTTGACGCTCTGGTGCAGGAAATGGATAGGCATAAATTCGACGGTGCCGAACTTGCCGTTGATTCTTCCGACGAGCTCGTTGACGACGGCGCGAAGGTTCTGGTATTCCTCTACATCTTGTCTCGAGGGCACCGCTACTTGCACAAGCACAATCTTGCCTATCCACTCTGGATGCTCAGTGAGGAATACCTCGAGCGCGTGAAGCTTCTGCGGTACGCCTTTGATGTAGTCGAGGCGGTCGACACCGACGATAAGCTTGACGCCTTCAAACTTGCGAGTCAAGGTTGCAATGCGCTCCTGAACCTTGGGCTTCTTCAACCCCTCAACGAATTTATCGGGATCTATACCAATCGGGAATGCGCCAACAGTCACGAACTTGCCCTGATATTCTATACCGTTCGGCGTGGTGGGGGTCTCGAGGATGCGGGAGCAGGAGCTCAAGAAGTGTCGGGCGTAGTCGTAGGTATGGAAGCCGATCAGGTCGCACTGCAGCAGACCTTCTAGCAATGCTTCACGCACGGGGAGGATACGGTAGATCTCGCTACTCGGGAATGGGGTATGGAGGAAAAAGCCGATCTTGATGTCCTTCTGGTTTCCTAAAGCGTTGCGCAGCATCTCGGGCAAGAGCATGAGATGGTAATCGTGGACCCAGATCAGATCTCCATCCCGAACATCCTTCACAACCGTCTGGGCGAACAACATGTTGACCTCCTTGTACGCCTCCCAAGCGCCTTCGTCGAACGTGATCTCGCCGGGGTGGTAGTGGAATAGGGGCCAAAGGATGGAATCTGCCGACGAGGAATATCGGTCAGTTAATGATGCAAGCAAAGTGGACAGTGGGGCAGGACGTACTAGAGAAGCCGTTGTAATGTCTGTCGGCCAGCTCGTCGTCAACGAAGATGGGATGTGCGTTATACTGATCTTTGAGCTGTTGTCTGACGGTTGGGATTTCGCCCTCTGGAACCTCCAGGCCAGGCCAGCCATACCACTGGAAGCTAGTTGTCTTGCTCAGGCCGCTCAGGCCGGTGACAAGGCCACCAGAAGACATAGAGAAGCTGTAGTTGCCTTCATCCTGGCGTTTTATGGTGATTGGCAGTCGGTTGGAGATCAGAAGGAGTCTTCTGTCACTGGTGGGGGGAGCTTCGGTCTCGTCGGTTGGCGACATGTTGTTGGTATCCAGCGTAGGAGCGGCAAGTAGCTGTAGAGATTGATGGTTGTTATCGCAGTACGAGCGCGTCTCTTCACAATATCGGGGGCAACGGCTCGACAGCAGCTTGTGCTGGGCTGTGTGATTGTCGTACGATGGAACGGGTCAAGGAATCTGCCGTTCACGGAGGACGGAATCTCTCCTCTCCACAGGTCTTGAGCTTTATTTAGGCTCTATTGTGTTGCGGAGAAATATGCAGCAGATGGGCCAGCAGATGGGCCAGTAGCTTTCGCAACGTCTGGGGAGCGAAGATGTTACGAGAACAGGCGAATGGAGTCGGGCAGAGTTGCTATGAGTGAATATTATTCTGGAGGGGAACTCGAGGTAGCATCAGGTAGTTGGTAAGCGAGGGGAATAGCCGCGGCTGAGAAGGCGTTCGCGTAGGGAAACTGTTTTGGGAGATTTATGGGAGAATGAGTGTACAACGTAAGACGTGACTTTCTGAAGATATGGTCGTTATCGGATTGGGCTGCCACTTGGTTTTTATCAGACGTCATCGATGCAATTAAAAGGTACTGCACCTAATCCTTAGGAAGGTGGGGGAGGAGTCAAAAAAAGATTTTGACAAGAGGGGGATTCGAACCCCCGCCTCTTTCGAGAGTAGAAACACTCCCCGTGCCACGTGAGAGAAGACGACGAAGTCTTGACTATATGGGGTTAGTTAGATTAACTTGAATTAGTAAGGTGAGGTACATACGTCTACCGCCTTAACCGCTCGGCCATCTTGCCTTAATAAAAAAAATTTTCTTGTTAATAATTATTAATCTTTTTTTGATATATTATTATAAATAATTTTTTTATTTATAATATAAAATAATAATAAAATAATTTTATATATAAATAATTTTTAAAAATTAAGTTTTTTATTAATTTATCACTTTTTTTTATTTTATTTTAATAATTTAAATAATTTATATTATTATAAAAATAAAAAGTTTTATAATAATATAAAGAAGTTTAAAATAATGTTTAATTTCTTAATATATTAATAAAAATATTAAAAATAAAGAAAAAGGAAAATTTTAAATAATTATTAAAGTTAATTTAATAATTAAATACATTTTAAACTTTGTTTAAACTTTATTATTTTATTATTAAATTTAACGTTATTAAATTATAATAAAAAGGTTTATAAAATTTATATTATTAAAAACTTATAATTACATTTAATAATTATTTATATATTTTTATTATAATATTATATTAATAAATTTAAATATTTATATAAGTTTTAAGTCACTTTTAAAAGCTTTTATTTAAAAGGTGCATTATTATTAAAATTAATAAGTATATAAAGATTTTTTTAATTCCTCCCCCTCTTTTTTTTTTAAATAAGCTATTAATAAGTACGTACGTAGTGAAAAAGTAATAACTGTAATAAAATAAGAAAGTATGAGGTAAGATGATTGTGACGAACCTCCCTGTGTGTTCCTAGTCAGCTGACTTCACAAGTAAGTACGTACTAGGTTTTCTTGATTTGAAGGTAACAGTGGATTAAGATTGGTTCAAGAGATTCACAATGTCTTGTTCGTCAAAGAGATTTCAAGGTACTCTCACTATAGTATTAAGGAGTGACTATAGTCTTAGATTAATAGCTAAGGGACTAGAATGAATGACTAGATACAAAGGGAATTCCAATCTACTTATACTCATTCCTTATTTCCTATACTTCTTACTTTGGTATGTTGGATACCTGTTGGATCTAACTGGATCTCAGATCACTTCAAATCCAGTTGTTGATACTCTCTCTGGATCTCAGATCCACTGAGATCCTAGTCACGTGATGTTGCATCACATCTTCCCTTTGAGAAGCTTGTTTCGGGGTATTCTTAACCCGTCCCGTCCCCTGGTCCCTTTAGACCAGTTGGTTCGTAACAACGATAATGTATTAAGTTGTTTAAAGAAGGAACTATCTAGCTAAGGGTCACGAGGAAGGAGTGACCCTTTTATATATCGAAGATATATAGGTACAAAGATAGTGTATATTATATAACCATTATAAACAGTTTAATTAATAAAATAAATAAGGATTTTTAAACTAGTTATTTAATTTAAACTTTAAAAAGGTTATTTTTTATTATTTATTAAAACTATATATATTTATATAAAAAGAAAACATAGTTATTTTAATCGATATATATTTTAAAGTTTATAAGTTAAAAGTTAAAAGTTATTAATAAATAAATTGTTATGAACTTAACTTGTTAAAAGGGTTTCTTATAAAGGTGTTAAAACACGGATTATAAAGATGTTAACAAGATGAAAGATTTAAATGTAACATCATATAACATGGATCTTAATAGATAAAGTGATTTAAACATATTTATTTAACAATATAAAATAAATCATTATAAATAAGGTGTTTTAAAGGTATTTAATATATTAAAACGAAAGGAATATATAAAGGGAGAATAAGTATAAAAAAGATGGGATTTCTTATATATTAAGTTATTCATTCTCTAATTATTAATTTAAGACTATAATCACTTTTTAATACTATAGTGAAAATACCTTAAAATCTCTTTGACGAGCTAAGTATTATGAATCTCTTAAACTAACCTCGATCCATTATTACCTTTAAAACAAGAAAACTTAATACGTACTTACTTGTAAAATCAATTAATTAGGAACACATAAAGAGGTTCGTCACATAAATATAAAAATATTAACTTTTTAAAAATAATATTAATACTTTTAAAACACTTATTTAATATAAATATTTATTAAATACTTAATAAAATGATTTTAAAAACTTTATATTTAAAAAAGTAAAAAGTAAATAATATAAATTAATTTATATATATATATATGATTTAGTTTTTATAAACGACACCGAAATTTAATTAATTAGTCTTTAAGACTTTAAAATCAAATTCTTTCTATTTTATAACCGGCTGTTTTGCTATGTGGATACCCCTTACATGTGAGTGAAAGATATGTTTGCAAGGTAAAAACTTGTTATAAGTATACACACATAGCCAATAGCTAAGATGAGACAAGTCACACAACCAAGGTAGTACATGCATGGTATAGCCGCCGATTTTCAGACTTCACACCGATGATGGGTCGTCAGTCTTGAGATAATCATTATAAACTACAGTTCGGGATGCCGTTTTGGTCGCATACATAGATACTTCTAGATCTCGCCAGTTGGTGAAGCATGTCATATATCACCCACAGTAAATATAACGTGACTGGCTTGGTCGTCCTGCTCGGCCTGCAAGATAATCGAAACCCCGCCTGCGAGCTAAAACTTGTTACTGCTGTACACTGCGAAACGGTGCACACCACATTTCCACCACTTAAAGCACACGTCAATTCAGGTACATGTAGATCCGCCATGGAATGGCATCATCTGTCAAACCTAACCTAGTGTACATGTGTTACATACCTAATGTAAGTACCTACCTACATACACGTCGTGAAACATACGTTAGATGAATTGTCCCCCATGTTACATCCGAGGTTGTTACAAACCCACCAACATGTTATCCGTTGTGTCCCTCGAATTGTCACGCCAGTGTCGTCATGAGAATCAGTCCCTCCGTAGGCCCGGATAGCCTATCCATACGGATGACATTACCAAGAGGGCGGATGCGGCAGTGTTCTCTCCTGTCTGCCCGAGGTACCTGTTTATTCATCCGAAAACGCACGAGGCCCGTAGTCTAAGACACATCCACGTGGAAGATGACTCTAGGCTTCGTCATACATATGTATTTCCTACATACATATTCGATACTATTCCATGCCACGCTATCGTTGCATGTACACTGTTATCTAACGCCTCTGGTTTAACCAATCACATCTCCCCGAGTTTGCCCATGTTTGCCCGATTAAGACTGGCCCCACCTGTTTTTTCTCGGGTAACCTATAGTAGGTATCCTGTTCTCGGGGGCATTCCGGACCAAATCCTCCACCGCTCTACCTATCAAGCTTGGGTAGGGAGTATAACTTCAGGCTCATACAGAGAATCCACCATCACATCACGAAACACATATCCATAAGATATCTTAATATATAGGTATACATCTACACACTAATAGATACTCAAGTACATATATACCGGGGTTCAAACCCGGAGTGCTCTCGAAATCTAAAATCACGAGATTTAAAAACGATGCACTATCCCGCCAACGTGGCTGATTGTCTCTCCTGCGGGATCCCGCGCTTAGCTTACAAGCTACGGCCGGTATATTGACACCGGTTTTGCACTAACTTTAGCAAACATATAACTAAAGCTGTCACCTGCTTACAATTGAGCAAGGGAGGTGACCGTTCTGATGTTTCATCTGCCATCGACAAATGGTGCTTCAATCCAACTCACATGCTAACAATCACGACGAGAACACAATTCTCCAGCGCGGCTCACCAGCCATTCTATATGTTATTCGGGAATGCTTTTTAGATCTTATTACGCAGTGTGGTCATCTGCGAGATACATAACCATGATTTAATTTACACATGGCGTACTTCAAAGGGGGCCAAAAGGGAGCCATGCCACTTTGAATGTTACAGCGTCGATTATGAAGTTAAACGACTTAGAAGACACCGTTATTCTTTCTTTGATAAATGATAAGTCGAACCTGTGCTCCTCCCAAAAAACAATCTCCACCGACGTACCTCAATCCGACAGTATGAAATGAATTTTCAACTCGAGGCTATAGATAGTATCTAAGCACCTGATGAATTCCAAGTCCTATAGAGGAACTTATTACTGGCCTATAGTCAGACAGTCGACTTGAATGCACTGATGAATATACACACTTATCAGAAAATTAGCACCTAAGCTCAACTATAGGAACCAACCTTCTCCCCCCGGTCCCGTATTCAAGGGTTTCCGGGCAGGCACAGGGCCGGGGTGCGGGGCCGTACGTGGTGAACAAGCGGAGACCGATCGGTCGCTGGCCGATCTGTGGTTGTCTTACACGTTGAGGACGATGGAAGGAAAAATAGAGGCCGAGTTGCCTGACGCTAATTTAGGCTGGTTTTTTTTTGAAAATTTTTTTTTTGAATGGACATTGTGATGAACGTAGGACGTAGGTATTGAAGAGACATCTGATGATCTAATACGAGTGCTACTTTAACACACTATCCTTGAGGAACAACTTCTGAACCGGGATCATCATGCGTAAGCCGTTAGTTGATACCAAATACTCCTTGTCTTCCAACTTGAGGGAGTCTATGGGGGCTAATAACCGAAAGACATATACAGCTTGAGTTTCCTTCCTCCCATAAGCCCGTACTGTGAACTCAACATATTAGAGACCCACGGCCATAAATTAGCTGACCATGGTCAAATAAGTATTCTAAATCCGGAAGTGCGGGTTTCTGTTAACTCATTCAAATGCGAAATTTCCATAAAACTTCTCGTAATAATATAGACCCTTATGAGCATGTACGGCCTTCTAAGGTTCATTAGGCATCGGAGGACCCAAGCTCACTCTCAGAGAGGTAGTTCACTGGATACTGACTTTTCGCGGAGAATGTATATAAATTCTAATTAACTTCTGAAACGCAGTTAGCGGCGTCGCTTTTGTGGTGTAACTCCTATTAATCAGTAGCTATCTGGACGGCAATGGCTAAGGTAGCTACGTTGAAGGTCCGGATACTGAAGGTGCAATTATCATTCATTACGCAAGATAGTCAGGCCCGAATGCTCTCACATATGCACATCGATAGCTTCGGAAAAGGAGGTCTAGTAATTAATATAATGTCGCCATGCCGCCAGACCCAACCGCTGTACACCGGGACGAATATCTAATATTCCATAGACTTGTCCCCTAAACAACTCAGATTCTCAGAAACTAACATGAACATAGATATTCCATCAAGGTCCTCTGAGTACTCTCAGAACATAGCATATCAAGAAAATTACATTCCTTGATACATACTCATTCACCCGTCTCCGCTACATACGAGGCCAAGGAACTATGAACGAATAGAGTAGAGCTTAGATGTGACGATGCCTGGCCTTGCATAGTTCTTTGCTAGATCTTCAACCAGCTAATTTTAGGTAATCTCAATAGTGTGTATCGACTTAGACAAGCTTATAGCGATGGTTTCTAGATCATACAAGACTGATAATGATGTGGGTACCACGGTGCGGTGTACTATATCGCTTAAAGACAATGGCAGCTAAATGGATTTTGAGCCTTCTTCAACGTGGAAAATGTTATTAGAGAGAGAGGCTTGTTAGGTTATCATTCAAGACCACTACTTCCCCAACTATGAAACCGCCTTGTATCCTATTATATTAGGAACTACTCCGATATGGGGGATCAAGGGCTATAAGATGACACGCACCTTCCAGGGGATAAAGAGATTGTTAACAGGTATAGGACACGATACTTCAGGTAGTTCTAGTTCTAGTCCTCCGCACAACAACTGTATTATCACCTAAGCCCATACTAGCTGCCTTGTGACATGTTATTAGTGTATACAAGAATATTGTAATGACTCGGTTCTATTAATACTTCCCTATCAACACTTTCTTCTACAATGCTGCTTGGGGCCACGACGAGACATTCATCTAAAGGTTGTTGTACACCTCGGGCTATCTCGTGTTGGTTAAAGCCACGTGAGACCTACATTGCGTCGACGACTTTTAAGCAGATCCAGAAACTAGGCGCCGACCCAGTAATACTTGAGAGCAGCAGTTTTATGTATGTCTCACGTCAAGGTCTTCTCACATAGAGAATCCTAGCAAGTTATTGCGTTACTCGTCTGGATTTCGTATTTGCATATAGTTAAAGAGAAACAACCTCGTCCTTATTAATGAGTATAATATTATAAGTCTCCATGCTTGCCGTTTAACCTCGGTAGGGCTTTTTAACGGTAATAAACGGGTGGAAGATGAATAATAGTAGAGCGCAGAGAATATAAGAAAGCTGGATACTGTGCGAAATTACGGCATTTGATAGCCTCTATCGGTGTTGTCAGGGGCCTCTCTAAAAGAGCTAGTTCCAGCGGCCAGTATCAGCGGAGGCTTATAACGGTGAGGAACGGACTGTATAATGCTAATCTGTAAAAGGAGGAACTTTCCACAGGCGGAAAGGCCGCTTCGCCTTGTATCTACAGTTCTAGCCCTTTGCGCGACGTGATCACCCTTATCGTATGCTGGCATCGTGGCATATATCCATAAGTGTTGAATCATACTCGATTTCACTACTCAACCACCACGGTTACTCTACATGATGTATGCCCCATTATAGTGCTAGGGGTTCTAGAGACATGTTCGTTACCAAAACCATCTATATGTCACGGCGGTGACTAGCCAACCACACTACACCACCCCGCTCCCGCAAAAGAGTAACAAAATATCAAATTCCCCAACTTGATACCTAGGTTGAATTATATGCCATGTGACGGTCCCCAGCCGTCACATTTAGTCACCGCCGTGACACTATAGGATAGACAAGAAATATTAACTGCAAGCATTGGCTCCAGTTGATGCGATTCGGAGCCCCACGAGTTATATTTAATTTATATACCACTTTATTGATGCCGGTGTGTACCATGGTGCATTCACCCTCGCATACTCTGAAATGATCGCCGGTCCAAGGTGTCGCGTGGCCTCCTAAAATACACACTAGGTTAGGAGATACATAATCTAGAGATTCGTCGCTGCAACACTAATTTCCCGGGTGCCATCATAACCATCACCGCAGGGCTCTGTTTCCAATACAAGGCGGCCCTTGGGATCTTGCCATGTAGTATTCGAAAGAGATCTTACGATCAAAAAAAGAAAATCCAAAATGCCCAGACGTTCCCCGACCACGGAATAAATGCTTAAGTAATTTAAGCTTAGGCGACCTGGGTTTAACGTTGGTTCAACCACATATTCCGCGGTGGATTCCCCTAAGATGAGCGTTCAAGTATCTGCAGGTCAGCCCCCTGAAATGTGAGTTCCGCTTGTAGATTGGTACAGTTACATAACAAATAGAAAAACCGGTGTTGACCCGGATCTTTGAGAAGTATCAACGAGGCACACACTTGATAGGAACATTTTGTATCGTGACTTTTCGATTAACGCGTCTCGAGGCAAAGATTGGTGGAGACAGTCCATAAATAAATAACATTCTGCCAGTCTGTGCAATCAATACCGTCGGCAATGAACAGCCGTTCCGCTTTGCCCTGTGGGCTCAGCGGCTTTATGCGACAGGGGAGCTGATGGCGGGATGGGGCCGCTAACATTATCTCAGGGGTTGGTTGGCCTGGTACGCGTCAACATGCGACGGCAATTTCTGAGTGAAAAGCCAAGACTGGGGTAGATTCCATAGCCGTGGGAAGGCCTCCGACGAAAAAGATATCTGGCTACACTTTTCGCAATTTTGGTCCAATTTCATCGGTCTAAACTTGGAGTTCTCCTTTTTGCCTCTGGTGGCCTTATACAGCCGGGCATTTCCGCTGGACCTGTAGAGATACATCGCTTGGTGCCGGCAGCGTGGTCCTCAGCCCCCTCGAGGGTTTCCTGCCACAATACATATGCTCATTGGCTTCAGAAAAGTCATTTTTCAGACCGACTTTTATGAAGAATTGCATTAGATAGCTGAGTTTGCGTATACATGGCGTTAAATCATATACAGTGACAAATCTGTATTCACTAATCCGGGAAAAACATGGGTGACAGAAGCCTCTCGACCTCTCTTTTAATACCATTTTGCTAGCTAATGCATGTCTTGGATGCATCTACAACACAACTACCGATGGTGTGGTTACAAGTGGCAAAAAGCCTAATTGAACTGAACCAGATCCTCGGATTAGCACCCAATATCAAATTGGCCTGTATTGTCCTCTCGTGTAACTATCGCAAACGTCCGATTCAATATAGTAACCGATCATGAAGCCATGAGCAACGTGACATAACTCGGGTTGGGCTCAGAAAGGAAATTGATTACAATTGGCTGTTAGCTAAAAATTTTAAGACAAACAAAATCTCTGGGTATAGTTTCGACCGGAGTTAGGAAAGCGAATCTCTGTGCCCTCAACTTTACTCATATACATATCGCGCGGAAATATCGACATACGGACCGGCTCCCTCGTCGCAGAGATAGAGACATATATATATAGCGAAAGAAATTAGGAAGAAACTCCTGGAACTCCGGTCTGGTGAATGCAAAAAAAAATCAAGCAACCCTCGCGCGGGCAGTGTCTGCCCCCTGCCATAAGCCAACCCCCGGATCCAGCCAGAGCAGGCTTAATGGTCGTACTTGTAGCACAGGAAGCCACCCATGGTGTTTATCATCTGTCCGACAGTGACATTCTCTGCCAGGCCCTGTGAGCTGAGAACGTAGTCATTCGTGATCGGGGTACACGGGCTCAGGCCGTCGACGCAGCCGTCAACGACCTGCGTGCGGGTCGCATTGGCGTTCTGCCAGATTCTGTAGGTGTGGTCGACGAAGGTGTGGTGCATGAAGAAGACTGGGTCACCGACGGAAGACGAGACGTCAGCCATGACACCACCAACACCGTTGTGTCCGTAGGCGTGAGGACTAGGGAGTGTTAGCTCATCGATCTATTCGGTGATTCTCTTGTATATAACTTACCCGAGTTCTTGGCAAGCTCTCATTTCGTTGTAAGTTGAGCGAGCGTTGCAGTCATTGACGAAGTTCGTAGTCACAGCCGCGGTCTGGGTCTCATTCACACCACGAGAAAGGCAACGTTCCGTGAAGCTTTGGCCCGGGCCAATGTGCAGCCGGATACCACCAAAACGCTAGAGGGGAAATTAGGAACCGGGACTGGCAAGACAGTCAGGAAGCAGAACTCACAGGGGGGTTAATGCAGTAAGCTTGGGTTTCCGAGGGTCTCTCGGGCAGTGGGCCAAAGTAGGCATCAGTAAAGAGCGGCGAGGCAGAAAAGTTGCCAGTATCCAGAGTCTCGTCCCACCATGGCATGGCCCTGTCGAAAGAGCATTCCTCACGCAGCATCTTCTCGAATATCCAGACGAAGTATCGGTGCCACAGAAGGAACTGGGCATATCCGTGGATGGAGCTGGTCATGGTGTGGTGAACCGCCACAAGGTCTTCGTATCTGTTAGTCGAGCCCTTGTATTGGTCACCCCCCGAGGGTGCATCAAGGAGGCACTTGATGGCATCGAGGAAAGCATTTCGATCGGTCTCCGAGTAGTTCCGCCACTCAAAACGGACCGCCGGGTTGTTGGGATCACAAGTTTCCGCAGCCGCGGCCTCGGTTGTTGTGTCGTCGGCCTCGTCGGTCTGGTTGCCGCCGGTGGTCTTCATGTGACTTTTCACTTCGTCGGCGGCGTCACCACTATCCTCCTCCGGAGCTGGAGAACTGCTCGGCTTGGACTGATCCTTGTCGTCATCCTTGTCGCTGAAAAGGTCACCGAAGCTATCGAATAGTGCAAGGAGTCCCGCATCGGCCGAGTTGTGAGCTTCTTCCGGCGTGATAGTCGGGAAGTGCTGAATCTCAGACACATCAGTGAGTTCCAACAGCGACTGGACCGCGTCTTGAACCGCATCTTCGATGGCGTCGGGGATAGACAGGGCCGAGACCGCGACAGCCCCGTAGAGGGCTTGTGAAGCAACCGAGAACTTCATGGTGGTTAGGAAACCTAGATTTGATTTTAAAAACGAGCGGAAGAGTTGACGAGAGAAGGAATCGAATCGTTCCTTGCGCCCGCCATCTGGGCAATTTAAGTACAGAGCACTGATTTCTCGTGCTCCTTATTATGAGGACCCATGAAGGAGTGAGGGTTGCAGTTCGTCTGGGACTAGACGATCATCATCTTCACTGCGCGACGCCGATCCCTTTTGTGGGCTCGCTGACAGTTATGGGAGTTTATCTAGGGTAAGATTGCACTGCTCATCAGGCAATCGTCATAGCTCCTGAATTCTGATTCGTAGGATCTGTGGGAACAGACCAAGGGGGGCGCCCGGGGTCCTTGAAGGCTCTCTCATCTCAGATAGGTAATGATAAACTGGCAGTCAAGGCTTGGGGCTGAGTAGGAGCTGTGAGCCGTCGAGGCCCCTGAGCAATACGAGCGTCTCCATGCTATAGAATTTATCCGACTCGTCCATCTTTCGGGCGTCAGTTTTGCATTCACGCCAATTTGTTTTGTTGTCCTACTGAAGCCACATGCTGTGTTCGGTCTAGCGCTCTGAGATCGCACCGTCGTTACTGTTACTCTGGATGCTAACCGCTGCGGGGGACTCCGGGCGTCTTCAACCACCAAGCCTCCTTTACATCGTCTTCTGTGCCGTCTGCTTCGCTTACCACCGCCGCCGCCAGCCTGTCCGTCAATTCTGTGCATCACAGGCGTGAGCAGGCTTAGTCGTGTATGCTTTTTAAGACTCATCCAGGGAGCAGAGGATGAAACAACATTACCTTGAGGATTTCTAGTAATCGCTTGATGAGTATTAATTCCTACGAGTCATTAATAGGGCGGCGAGACGCCAGGAAGCAACTCCAGTCAGCCAACAGTGAGTCGGAACGGCCTGAACGGGTACCCGTCACTATACCATAGTAACATTCGGCGCCAGCTAAGACAGCAGCCGGCCTATTGAACCTCCTGACAAAAACTGAGTAGGTAATGTTACCACGTTATATTAATGAACAATGAACCTTATATTATAGGTACGAATAAGCATCGAGAAAACCCAACAAAAAACCCAACACGTTTCCCGCTCGTGTCAACCATCTGCAGGGACTTAGAGCCTAGATGGGCTAGATATACGGGAATCAAGATAAATTCACTGAATGTATGATGTTTCATAACTCGTCAACCGCGAGCAACGAAACGACTACTGCATCTCACTGTGCAAACTGCGGACGATCTCATGTTACCGATGCGCGAATCTAGACCTGATCTGTAGGTAAATCACAGAGACATCAAGGTTCATCCAAAGTCGTAGGCTGCTATAGCTGCCTTTCTATCAGAAAACCCCCACGGTTACCGTCTGCTGCAAAGCTGACAGATAATAGTACGCTGTACCTAGCACCCGCATCCAGTACTGATTCTCGGAATGTGGCGCTTTACTGTAGCCTTAACTGGTCACGAAATAAGCTGGGTCACAACGGCGAATCGCTAAATCTTGATAGGACATCACGCTCTAGCTTCTGTGACGGTTGGCTTCACGCCGGATTCTTTCGGCCATCTTCAATAGTAGCCAGAATCGTCCGGCCTGGTTTAGTCGCTTACTTGGCACCAACGGGGCCGATCTAAGTCGTCAGGTTCGATCCCATCTCGCTCCGGCGGGGTTCGCGGGGTCTCTCTTGGCGAGTAATTGTTTGCTTCTCATTGCCATTGTCGGCCATATTAACAGGTCGCTTTCCAGAAGAAAGATCTGGGAGCCTGTATTCGGTAGGAATTTGAGAGCGAAGGACAAAATCCGATCTGATCCCCAAGTCGAGTGGATGTCTCCAGCTCTGAATGGAATGGGCTTGAAAATTCTCCAATCGCTCGGGTTTACTCTCAAATCATAACTCTGCACATACACGGGCTGCCTTTTTTTCAATCCAGCTACAGGTTCTACGACGTCATGTATGTCAACTACACAGCATCGTCAGGTAGCAATGATATATTGTAAGCAAGACGATGTCGTCAACGAGCGCCAATAGACGCCTAGATGTGAAGTTGGTTTCCCATAATTCTCCGACAAGACGTCCAGGGTCTTTCCTTCTTGGCTGCTAGAGGGATTCATAAGCACACCCACACGCATAATATTGCTTCCGTCAATGATTGCCGAATCGGTATAACATTGTAATTAGCAGTAGCTCCTTGAATATTCAGCGCTTACATAGATTCGGGCTTCAGCAGAATTCCGGTTGTCGTTGGTGTCGGAAGCCCACTGTTGTTACGCATTATGTGGACGGGCGCATGGAGGCCGTCTGATGTTTAAGAATAGATAGAGTGCTGATACCCCTGCAGTAGCGCTTGTTAGGTATAGGATAGGTATGGGGGCATAAGGCAGAGCGCAACGTAGCGATTCCTTATTACGGGCCCTTGTTACGGGCCCTTTTGGTCATGTTGGGATCATCCCTTACTGCCGCCTATCTTAGCATGTGCCGAAGTAAATCAGAGACTGAACGATCACAGCATTCGGTCCGGTCGCTCATATCTAACATCGCAGCCAGAGAGCTAGCGACCCTTTAATTTCGAGTACGTCACTAGTTCAATGGACTTCTCGGGACCTCTCCGGTTATTTCGAGGTTTTCAAGCCTCTAACCTATAGGTTTATTTCGACTATACGCGATCGCATCTCCGCAGGAAGCAATGAGCAGTACTCCGGAGTAAGAAATTATAAACCCAGAAAGCGATGTGCCGCTCTATGCATACCATTTTTAGAAGAATCCGCATCAGGATACGTGTTACGCAACGATCACTCCAACGCCGCGGCGGGAAAATGATTCTTTTACTTGAACATGCCTGCAACTCGAATGCTTCACGCATTAGAATCCTCACCGGGGAGATTAAGTAATCTCAGCGTTGAGAGACTCACAGATCTGACAGACTGGAATTAAGCACAAAGTCCTCGCCACACCGTACCTTTTCTAGGTCTAACAAAACAAGTTTGGCCATTATCTTATACCTAAAGTGGTGAAATGATCGATGCTTAGTGGGAGATGGTATGATGGGAGCTGTTCCATACGAATTCAAAGCGTCTTGAATCCAGTTATTAGTTGTTTATCCACCAACTCAAAACAACTCGACACACCTAAGTATAATATAAATATGAAGCAACAAGGGTGTCAAGAATTCCGCTACAGAGTTATGACGTATTTTATAGTAAACATCTGGGTCACATTGTCTGTGGTTATTACACATTGTTAATACGAGGACGGGTGCGACTACTTGTACGAATGAGAATACCATCAGGGAAATTTTTAAGCTTATCGTGGCGGTAACTATGGGATGAACAACCGCTCTCGGAAAAGCCGGCAGCCCTTTGAAACATGAACCCTGAACGAGATGCGGGCCGCTTGAAAACCACGTGGTATGATGACATAGGGTCTCTGACTGAAAGGTCCCGAGACGTCATTATTGCCTTTACGATGATGTTTCAGATGTTTCTATCTTCCGCTGCGATGATATAGTCATTATGCTATTTACGTCGGTTCAAATTTCGGAGAGGGGAAGGAGAGGAAATATATATTTATTCTATTTGTCTGCAATAGATTAACAAAATACAATTAGAGACAGTTAAAAGAGAAGTCAAAGATTATCATTATAGAAAAGGTTGCCGTTTAATATGTTATTATGTTTATAAGCTCCAATACACCAATACTGAGTAGCCCAATTTTCTCTCGTATGGCAGGTTTACATACTCCAAAATCAAGTAGTTCTTCCCTCTCCATGCTTCTCATCATTCCTCTTAGTTGGGATCACAACTACTGCACGGCCAATGGTTAGTATTGCGGGGTCGTAATAGGTTCACAATTTGCGGTCCGTATCTGGATTTTAAATATAGTAGTATATTATAAAATAACAGGGTCTATTTGGTTCACATCTATGCTCCGCAAAGGACTAATCTATGTACCTATCAAATCCATGGTCTTCTTCCTTTGGCCCATCTTTGATAGTATGACATATTACTGCCTAAAATGTCCAATATAAGACTGATGATTTACAAAACATCCAAAATAACAAATTATTTTGAAATGTTTCTGTCGCAAAAGCGACGCCGCTAAGTGCGTTGTGTGACAGGTAGGGCTAATATAGTCCGCGATAGTTTCGTATACTAACATAGTATTAATGGTTAGTTTAGATCATTTCTCTTCCATAGACTCCCGTATTTAAGATTGCAGGTATGTCCTCGCGTTAATCAGTTGCGCCATACGGTCGATCAATTGATTTCACCGCCCCGCGAATCTGGCCACCGGGCCGAGCATCATCGTCAGCGCAGAGTGGTCCCAGGTACAAGATGGACCCGAGTGGAACAGGAAAATATTCACCGTGACTTACTCACGTGAGCTGTTTTCTTTGGACGTGTCCAGCTACTTCTCTCCTTGTTTGTGATCATCTATGACAACCCCCCTCAAGGGTTCTGTGGCCATTACCGTAGCCAAAAGAATGATCGGAATTAGCCATCGATGATATCAGGTCGGTCTCAGCTATTGCTAATGACCGAGATAGGTGTTGCGTTGTAGGCCTCCTTTAGTGTTGGGTGATACCTTCGTTGCTGCGCGAAGAGCTAGAACTAAAGGTGCATGGATAGACGGCGGTTTTACACCCAATGGCTCCTTTGTCACCCAAGCACCCTTGTATCCCATGTTCTCACAGCTATAAGCCACAATAGTAGGCTAAGCCCTTGAAAATAGATGTCATCTTGATATCAGTTATCATCAGTCGTCTGGCCGTTGGTTCCCTGCTCGCCTAATTCATCTTGTGTTCAACGCTCGTTCCGCCGAAGCAATTCCTACGGGGTCTAATAATCTTTTGGAACTAGAACAATAAAAGTTGCCTTAGGGATACGATGCTATAACGACGCTGGTGCTGGACAAACTTGACCATGGAGGAGCACTTGGTCATCTCCGTGTAAATTGAGTTTGATATCGTACGCCTACTTACAGTCACGGAGACGGGCACTAGACCCACGCCTCGGGTTAAGTGGTCGTACTTGATGGTGAAGTCCGGCCCCCGTCCCTGTCAAGGATGGCGCAAAATATTCGAGCAATACCACATACATCGTATCCGGCCTCTGTTGTCCAGCCATTGGGTAACTGGGGTGAACATGGAGTGATGTCCGGAGATAGAAAAAGATATAGTAGCCAGTACCTACAAGATATACCACCTAAATTATTTATAGGCCTACTCAGAGAAGGCCAATTCGGCAACAATAGGTCGAATGGGTTGGCTATCCTTGCTTTAGCAAGTAAACCGAATATGACTCAGCTAGAGTGTTAATATCGATTGTGTTCGAATGGCCTCCATTTTTCTACTCAAGACATTCTAGATATTTATATAGGTAATTATACACGGTAACTAGAGAGACACAGTGATCCATTTTAGAGGTAAACGGGTATAGAAAAGAAGGGAGGAAGTCTTTTCCCAGTCAAATATGGGTACATGCTACTCTAGGGTATACCTGGTGTGTCTTAACTAAGGAATTCCTTGACTGTCAGATGCATGAAGTTAACAAGCACATTGCCTTCAATGTCGTCCACATCGTCCTGACTAATCTCAAGAACCCTCTTGCAGCGCCCGTTGATTTGCCGTGCGGCTAGAGATAAGGCCGTTTCAAACTCTATCTATTGTCCCAAAGAAATGTAGCATAACAACTACGGGTCGCCTGTGAGCCCATCTAAAAATGATAGTGAATAAGCGGAAGGGCTTCATACTCACAGGAGAGATACTTTGCCATCAAGAGGGCCTCGAATGCATTTTGGCAATCACACGGGTGTATGGAGTTGAATGGGATAGCTGTACAAATCGGTAAGTTCAGACGGGAATGCCCGGACTTTGGCTTTCAAGTTAAGGACAACAGCAACCCATACATACCCCTTCGGCTTTGTCGACAGTATAGCTTGAGATTTTGAAAATGCTGGTTTGCACATGCCCAACCTATATGTTACCATCATGGCGATACTACCTCTAGTATAACTGTGAACCCTCGGCTCGGGGTAGTTGGCAATTGCCTCTTGGAATATATTTCATTACCGACTCGCGACCCCGTGAATATGATGGTGCGAAGGGCTTAGAGGTTTTAGGATGACCACGGAACGTTTAATGATATGCGTAGCTAGGTAATAAGACATACACATGAGTACAAGTATAAGGAGCCTCCTCATAAGGCGAGGTGGGCCATTGGTGACGGATCAAGCTACTGCTATCACCCTTCTTGAACGTAAATGAATATTTAATTACCAAGAAAACTAAGGAACACACAGAATCACTGATGGAATTTACAGGATTTCACCTAAATTAGGGGGCTCTTATTACTTGGCGCACATGGAGAACTTAAGAGTTGCGCGATATGCTTTCCCTCCCTACATACATTCATCACTTCTTTGAAATACCTATTCACCAACTTATGCATCTATGGATTATGTGATGCACTTTCACGCAACGCTGGCTAGCTTGAACTGTTTCTTTCGTGTTAACAAACTAAACAATCATCTTAGAGTAACATATCAAGTCACTAAGATGCAAAGTTTTCAGCTTCTAATTTAATAGCATTTTAGAATTACAAGCAAATCACGACAAATCGCTTTGTTTCTATTGTAAAGTTCAACTCGATTGTTTTAGGTCACCTTAGAGGTTGTTTGACAGCGTTGGTGTTGCTTAACGCGAGAACAAAGCGAACATAGTTAAAGAATCGAAAGTATACATTTAGAGAAGCTCTCGCAAGAACACGATGACTTTTCCTATCATTATTGCCCAATACCCAAATTTTGCATCACCGAAATATTTTCTATTTGCGAAGAGACGTTTGTTCACGATGAGTAATGATTCGAGAGAAGAGAAATTATCGTCGGGTAAACTCATCGACTTCCTAAAGCGCTGCGATACTTTCAATGATTTGCCTGACGATTCCGACCAAGAGTCACGATATGTTGTACCAAATCCTCCTATTACTGTAGCTTCTATGACGGAGACAGACAAGAATATCCTGAGATACGAGGAATATCTTCGCACCAAATGGCAGTGCTTAGAAGCTATGCCTGCGTCGTTTGATCCAGAGAAACTTGAGATCGTCAGAAAGACTCAGTTCGGAGCCCATGTTAGTGATGACGGTTCTGAGCAAGTTGATATAACACCTCTAGTATCGAAGCCAAATCATGGTGGAGACATCCATGAGACTGCGCTCGGGGAACAAACGTTGATTAAGGATAGGTTTTCACCTCACGAAAATGACCCAACGCAGTCTATATCCACCAACACATCAATCACCGAGTCTCTATACACCGAAGAACAGCTTGAGGGGTATGAAAGCGATGCCTCCATTAAAGATCTATCAATTGAGAACATTAACAGGGTTAGACCGCATTCCAACACTGCCAGTCGTGTCACTAATGTGGTCTCTGGACCTATCGAGGCGAAAAACACCCCTCGAATCAAAGCAGGATCTAAGCCCCCTCTGTCGAGAAGCGCGTTTGCGAGGGGTGGCGAGCCTGGTTTAGATGAGAGTAGTAAACAACTGAACGGATCTACACCCCTAGTATATCCCCGAGCGCCTAGATATTTCCCGTTTAAAAGTCGAGCAGGGAAAAAGTGAGAGGTCGTAAATCTACGTGTATTCGACTAGATAGGTATAAATATAAACTAATGTCATTTTCGCATTTTTTTTTCTCATCTTGCCTGAGACCTCATGAGCAGAGTGATACAGCCATACTGATACTTACGAGTACGTATACACTTGAACATCGTGGTTCGTAATATAAGTCACGACAGAGTGAAATTAGTTCTAGCCATCTTGACACCTTCTGTTATATAGTTGTATAGCGGACCATGAAATCATCGAAAATGTACTTGTAATAAGGACTAAACTCATTGCTATAATATTCCACTTCTACATAAATATCTTACTATCACTCTGAAGTTCATGGCCTCAAAAGGAGAGGGAATTAAACACGTAGGACAGAGTGACCTGCCTAAGTCGGTAAGCCTCATAAGTCTTGTAATTAAGGGGTAGGGGTCCCTGGGAGAGCACAGGCCACGCCAACCAATATAAATTTGATTGAGCTGACACAGCCTGATAACATTTGATGATTGATCGCACACTTTGTTCAATAACAAAGTCGCGACTTACGAAGTCCATATCAGATCCGCCTGATTTTTGGGATCCTTGGTCACGACAGGAAGTGCAATGTTGAATCCTTCCTTAGGTCTGCTTGCCGCGTATCTGGTTACCCTTAGCACAGGATCTCCATTCACGGTTGACAAGACCAGCCAACCGATTAGCCCCAGGATTTCCAGCTATCCAAAGCTTTCATGGAAACTCCTGAGTACAGGAAGTGAATCGCAGTTCCGAGGCCTTGCCCCCGTATCGGACAAAGTTGTTTGGGTGTCTGGGACAAAGGGCACCGTTCTCCGATCCGAAGATGGCGGAAGCACGTGGGCCTCTGTCGGCCCTGCGTTGTCGGCAGACGACGCCGGCTTAGAATTTCGTGACATCGAAGCCTGGTCGGCCGAGAAGGCAGTTATCCTTTCAATTGGTGAAGGAACAGACTCGCGCATATATTTCACAGACGATGGAGGCGATAGTTGGACCCAGTCCTTCAGCAACCAGGAAGCGAGCGCATTCTACGATTGCATTGCTTTTGAAAGCCCCGAGCGCGGTATGGCAATGAGTGACCCCGTCGACGGAAAAATTCGGCTCATCGAGACCCTTGACGGCGGGAAAAGTTGGAGTATTATTGACCCTAGCGGTATGCCGCTTGCCCTCGAGGGCGAGTTCGGATTTGCCGCAAGCGGAACTTGCATTGCAACGGCAGCAATCCGATGGTATATCGCTTCAGGGGGCGTCAATCCTGGACGCATCTTCAGAAGCGAAAATGGATATCAATGGGAAGTCTCCAACAGTTCCATCGCCGGGGGTGAAGCTGGAGGTGTCTTTTCAGTGCAGTTCCTGGACAAAAAGCATGGTATTGCTGTCGGTGGGGATTTCGAGGCACCTGCTGGGGCTATCAACAACGCGGCATGGTCAAGCGATGGCGGCGTGACGTGGATTCGATCCACCTCCTTTCCGGGTGGGTATAGATCCGGTTCCTCATGGGTGCCCGGATCGTGGGATACGGCCCTTGCTGTGGGTCCTACTGGATCCGACTTTACGATAGACGCGGGTCATACATGGCATGGCTTTGATAATGGCACTTTTGATAGTGTGAAATGCTTGACTAGTCACGTCTGTTGGGCATCGGGACAAAATGGTAGAGTAGCACGATTAATAATAGCCTAACCGAAGTAGATATGAAGCCCACTCCGTACTTTCGCTTAGATGGGACGAATCCGGACGACTACGCTCTCGAAGTGTGCACGTGACCAGTCACCGCTATAGTTCAAGTCTAACATCGATTCTGACTGACCATTATCATACATTTTTTGATATCATCCACTCTTTTATTCTATCTGTATTGAGCGAAATTGGGCCATGACGAGTGTAGGTGATCGCTGACCTGCCTCGACAGCCGTGCGACCTATAGATATGAAGGGGCAAGCTTCAAGTCTCTGGATGGAGAACCCGTGTGCCATAAGCTCGAAACTGTTCGAAAAAAATAACTCGCTAAGATTCAATCTTTGACTGAGACACTGCTTGTCGACGAAAGCCGTACATGCTGAAGACATGACTATCCTAGAACCTTGACGGAATCTCACGACCTTGGTGATAAGACAAGTAGATATCGAAAATGTCGGTCAGTCAGGCATCTTCTATGTCTATTGGGGCGCCTTGGTAGCGGAAAACCGCTTTGCCAGCCTTAACACATCAGCATTATGACGACGGCCTTACTACAGTTGGTTTACCCATCAAATACCTCACTACACCGCCATGCCCACATCCCCGAAAAACTCGCGGTCACGATGCGGATCTTTGTAGGGGGTTGTAAACGACATTATTATGCGAAGAGCTGAAACTAGTGGTGCATGACCAGCGGTCTTCTTACATACAAAATACTCCCTTTATCCTCACACAGGTCTGTACCTGTGATTCCCTTACCGCTTCTAGCCTTGACTAATGCAAGCCACTACAATTAGCCATCGCGAGAGTTCTTGACATTCTCCACGGAAATTTGTATAGAATGCAGGCGGACAGATGGGGTATCCCGTTCTTTAAAGTACTTCTCATTGCTTGTCTGAACCGAAAAGACGGCAGCGTCGATGCCACGTATTTCAAAACAAGCCTTCTCATGCCAGTGGTCAATACTTTGATATCATATTATCGTACATCTTACCCCAGTACCGCTAAGGTTATCACTATCGCGGGGCGCCAATCAGACATCAGGGCACAGGGAGTGACTCGGGTGACTATGCAAAATAAACAGAAACAAAGTCGACTGCCAGCTGGTTCTCTAGGCCATCTAAAGAGACCCGAGCTCAAGTATTCGAGCCGCTGCTAGTGTTTATACAGTGCCCTCCTTCACGTTAAACGGTCTTGAGCACGGCAAGCCTTCGCGATGTGATATCACGCCTGATTCGCGAACCTCCTCCCCCCCTCCCCGATTTTTAACAGCGGTACACAACACACTGCAAGTAAATGCCTTTGCGTGAGGATCGCGAGATATTACCTAACGAACCAAAGCAGGACAATGATGAGGAAACCTTCGCAGAGCGGGAGTCGACTACGCGCACATGGATGTAGCTGTGCCAAGCCAATCCGGTTTAGATCTCATGCTCGTATCGGTATTTGCCATCCATAAGAGCCTTATATGTGGATGACGGAAAGAGTGAGTAGTCAACTTTCTATACCGATAGTCCCCGCCCTCGGAGTTCATTCTGCAAGCCTCCAAGGGGGCTGTCACATGCCAGGCCAATTAGGAAAAAGCATCCATGGGTCTATGCACGAGGAGGTAGACCAATACTTCATCTATTCTCAGCTTGCCCAGTGCCGCCTTCGAAGCTGTAATTGGAAAGAAAAGGCAGTATTGAATAAGCAAATACATGTAGGCGTGCAGGGCTAAGAGACTTGAATTCCGATTCATGTGACACCACAAGAAAAGTATATGTCTGTCTCAATTTATTTTGCATAATCGTCCAAGTTCAGTCTCGTTACGTGCTGAAAAAATTTTCCTCGGTGAGTCAACGATTTGGCAACATATTTCGTAGGCCATGTTGCGGTGAAAATCCTTTAATAAAAAATAGGGAAAAAAGAGAGAACATCCTTTTCTGAAATCCTCCTTGGCTATCCCCTGAAGGCTTAAGTGCCCCAAGGAGTTAAGTTGGGCTTCACACCAGCTTTCGATTTGTTGACGTTGTGCTGCATCGAACGCCGTAACCTTTCTAATTTCTTGCGACATCAGTAGCGGTTGAGATCTGATATCTCGCAACGTTTCAATCTCGTCCTCGATTATGATGTATTCGATATGCATGTCTCGGTAGTTGGCTTGGACTGTGCATATTAAGCAAGTAACCTAGCGGGATGTACTGCTAGAAAATGGGTGGCTTGATGCAATTCCATGGTCTCGGCATGTGGAGAGATAAATTAATATATCAGCTTAGTCTGCGTACTTTGATATTTTCTCCCAGGAGGCTGTGTCACTTATCTGGGTATATAAGATCGGTGCCACTTACTCAGGTGAATTCTTACCTCTTGCCTTTGCACCACAACTTCTGGACACCCTCTTCAATAATCTATCTGACTATCTACAAATCTGTGTCCCACTTGTTAGTACCAGGTCTTTGAAGATTTCTTATATAGGTAATTTACTGACCTATTCTTTTGTCACAGATTCAAAATGACTGGCTTTTCTTCCTTCACCCTTACGAATCAGAACCCCAACAAGGCTGTTGTCATCGCATACGGCTTTAAAGGCGGTATACAGATTGAATATGGGAAATCGCATACGTTCTCTGCTGGGTCCGGGTACAACGTTGTTTCTGAGGGCACCGTTCTCTTTGATGTTATGCTTCAATCGGAGGTATTTGAGGTGAAGCCTAGGGATTCGTATGACCCCGAGAAGTACAATGTCACCTTTTCACTTGCTCCAGAGGTGAGTATTCTGTCTAGTGTTCTCTCGTTTTACTTGATGCTAACTTGTGGTTGTAAAGTCCTAAGTCATCACGCGATGCGTCAACATTACGGGAGGGTGTCACCAGCTTGAATTGGTTGGCAACGTAGCTCGTTATAAGCTTCAGAGTTGGAAATCCCTGTTGTTCTGTACCCTCCGTAGAATATGAGTGGAGAACAATCCTTTTAGGAAGAAAAATATTACAGGGGCATCAGGTCGCTTCAATGATTGCATCTGTGACTGCCTTTCATCCAGACCGTAATCCCAAACCCCAAGCATTAATCAAAGCAGAGATCTCCTCGTGCCTACGGTTAGAGAATAGGAGGAACGTTTTGTCTGAACGTTTTACGCTCACGCTGAGGAACTCCGGACACTTTTTGAACCTTATAATAATATTTATATTATTTAACTAACGTGTCTCATAAGCGAGTGGGCCACACAAGCGAGTGGGCCACTTGATTTCCCATACAAAATCGACTTTTTCAAAAATTCATAACTTTACGCGTAAAAATCGTAAAAGTCTCGGACCTTTTTTATTAGTTATATAATTATAAGGTTTAACTAAAAGTAAAATAAATAAAAATGAAATACACAAAGACATAAGTAAAAAGGTCCGTGCGTTTTGTTTTAATTTTAGTTTTTACGCGTTTTCTTTTTACGTCTTTCGAAATTCATTTTTTCAATTTTACTTTTAGTTACAATTTATAAATATATAACTAATAAAAAAGGTCCGAGACTTTTACGATTTTTACGCGTAAAGTTATGAATTTTTGAAAAAGTCGATTTTGTATGGGAAATCAAGTGGCCCACTCGCTTATGAGACACGTTATATTAACTTATATATTAATATTGCCGTATTGTTGAATCCTATAATCAACCCCTATAATGGCCCGTTCTGGCGTATTCAACTGCATCTTTGACACTGCCTTCTAGCGGTGCGCGTTAGGCCACCGGTCTATCACCATCCAGATAGCAGCCGGCACGCGCTGTTCACTATGAATGAATGCCTTTTTATGTATTATAGGTCAAAAATTAGTGAAAAGGGGTAAATGAGTGCGTGTATTGAAAGTGATAAACGCCTATATATAGTTGCTGTGAAGCGGGATAACCCTATTATAAGCTACCAAAATTGTTTCAAACAGGTACGGAGGTAGCCTATGCAATTAATGGTAAGTTGATTACACTCGATAATTATAAGCCTGCCTGGTGGTGATCAACCTTATAGTGTCCGTACTAGCTAGTTCACTTCTGCAAATTCATTGTTCTTATCTAAATTCGTAATACATCATAGTGGTCTTCTTATCCCTCCCATTGAAATAATATCACCTATGAAGACTCAAATAGTGCACTAAATCGAGAGTCCTCTTTCTTGATTTCAGTCCTTTGTAGAATAGGATAGTCCAATCCATGTCCTAGTATAGGAGCTGTGAAATCACCACCCAGCTCCGCTCCAGTAAAAATGATAACCGCAGCCTACAGGCGGGAGGCCTATAACGGACTTAGTTAGTAGGACCTTATTAGATTTTAAAAGGTAGTAAGGGGGAAAGGCTTGGTAAGAGGCTAGTAAGGAACCAAGGGCACGGATGATGTGTAGTTATCGAGGAAACTCACAATGAATGTGGTCACTATTGTAGCGCTGTCAGTAAGGATTTATTAAACCAAGAACATAATAGCAAAGTTTGAACTTACCAACCACCATTTTTCTGGATTGGGCGACGACAGCTGGGGCAAGGTTTCGTTAAGCTCTGGAAGACCTGACTTGTCGCATTTTCTTCTTCCCGAAGACGGGCAGCCTCCTGTAGGGCCTCTTGCTCACGACGTCTTTGCTCTTCCTCGCGTGCAGCCTGCTCGCGAGCTCGTCTTTCCTGTTCAATGCGTTCAAGTTTGGCTCGAACGCGTGCTTTAGCAGCCTCCCCCTCATTTAGGAGGCTCTGGGCAAAATTTGCATCGGCGTCTTGTATCCCTTGCAGTAACTTCTGCTCCTCTAGAGCTCTGGACTCCGAAAGGGCTGCTGCGATCTGCGCCTTGCTGCGGAAATCTTGAGGATCAGCCAGGAAAGCGTCATATTCGTCGCACGTATGGTCGTGATGCCAAGTGACTCGATGACGAAAGCAGAATTGCCGCTTGCATGTGAGGCAGAGAACAAGCGGCTGCTTAGATCCGATGTCATGAACCTGCCCAGTGCCACAGCCGAGGGGACACCATGCGAAGTTATGTACTTTGGAAATCAGTTGCTCGACTGTTAAGGCGTGGTATCTGCGTTTTCCCAGGTTAGCATGAGCCTTGTGACTATCTCTAAATCATGCTCTCAAAGCAAGAAGAAAAGGAAGGAGAAAAGGAGAGGTAGAGAAATAAAACAACATAGCTTACGTACTTAGTGAAGATCTCGCTATTTGTAAATCTTTGGACCTCTTCGAAATTTAGACGTTCGGGGCACTCGGGGCATGCCAGTTGGCTCAAGAATCCATTCTGAGTTTGAGATATGATAGATGAGTTGACACAGTCGATACATAATGTTGATGGGTGTGTACATCGACTTGTTATCGTGGTTTGTTGAAATTCACTCAGATGCTTGTTTTCGAAGCAAGCAGTGCACTCTGTGATTTCTGTTCCCGACATTTCGCCTAAATGCTCTACAATATCGTAAATGATCGAAACAAAATAAAAGACTAAGGAATAAAAGGGTAAGCACAATGCAATTATTCAAGTTGATCTGATTCAGAGTCTCGATATGGCCCTCGGCATTGCTTCGAAGGACAATGGTTTAATTTATATGTGTTTTATGATAACCGCCTGAGCAGCTATGTTCGTGGCCCGAGGCAGTGACGCAGTCAATGGAAGTCTCTGTCAATGACGAGACATACCCCCAAGTTCAAGGTCGAGGACAAATGTGATTGTTTCCATGACCAGAGTCTTTCATTGACTTTCATTTTCTCAGCCTTCGGGATACGGGAGGAATTATTACTCATCTAGCTAGGCCTTGAATTCTCACATCAATATCCTGAAGGTTCGTGACCTCTCGCATATAGCGTCGTATGTTCCAAGAGACGCGTATCAACAAAGAAGCAAACTACTACAAATTTGAAGGGACTTACCTACCTTCCCTGTTCTGGATTGATCGCGACATTATTCAACCACAAGAAAAATCTCAACGTAGCTGACTGCATAAAAACTGTCTTGTAGAAAAGTGAATTATGGGCACCGTGAAGCAATGTCTCGTCTGTGAAGCCGAATATTCGAAAGCCTGAGCGCATTTATCAGCGATAGAGTAGTTTGCATATTCATTCGCCACGAGTTATTAAGCCACGAGTTAGAAGCGTCTATGTTACAAGGCAATACATATTGATGAAGAACTTTGGTGTCTCACAGCCTACGAGCTCATGAGAATGTTGTGGAGCCAGCTCTTGGGTCTTCGAGATAGCTTTTCTCCCACATCACCGGGCATCCATGCAACAAGAATCTTCTCCTTGTACAGAGTCTTTGGTTTTTGGAATTCGTCCCGCTTGCCAACTTCCTTCACCATCAAGGCAGGGTGCACAGAGCACACCATCCAAAGATTCTCCCTGATTTCCTGGGAACTGGGGATTGGTCTCAATTTTTCCACCGTGAACTTGCGATTACACTTAGCAATGTCCACACATTCCACGCTGCGTAAGTAAGAGCTGAGTTCTCCGTCAGATAGTTCGCCGTCAAATTTTTGTCCAGTGCGAAAACCCTGGTCGCCCAACGGCAGGTAAAACTGGCTGGTTGCTGTTAGAAATCTCTCGTGGAGGCGGAGAGCAGGCTCCACGATCTTGGCTTTTATGGATCTGGTAAAAGTTTCTGTCTGTCGGCCTGAAACGAACAATAGGAGTTTGCATAGTTCATCCGACAGTTCAGTAACAGCAAGTTGGCGGGCGCGTATGTACTGCGGGTGTGCAATCAATGCATTAAATGAATGGACGCGCCAGGTTCGGATAGCGAAAAGATCTAGGTACGGTTAGTTTCAATAAAAGAAAACATGAAAAAGAAAAAGGGGTTTCACCGTTGTACTGACCTATCTTTGGTTTAATGTTGTCTTGCATCGACTTTTCTAAAACTCGTACGGCCTTGACTTTGGACTTTAAAACACCACATAGAGTAGTTGAGAATACCTTTTCAAGAAGGAAGCGTATGATGCTTGCAATGAGGATATCATGGTCAATATCAGAGACACCAATATTTCTTTTGATGTCCTTATGCTGTTCCATAAATGTCTTGAAGTGGCTCGTTATTACAGGGTACTGTATAGCCAGCTGCCGCAGGTATTCTTGTTGCGTGGTGTTTTCAAGGATTGGATCTATCCAATCATCAACCCACTGACTCACCCCCCGAATGAGTTCCTTGTAGACCTACCCAAACAATTTTAGTGTTAATCTACCAATAGATGTAATCTCTTACTTGGCCAGCCTCGTCAAGGGTTATCTCTGCTCTATATGATTGAAGACTGAATATATGCGACTTGGACGTTTCGATCGTAGCTTGGAGGTCCTTGTTTTTGGAATACAAGTCTGAGATTATCTTCCTTAAGTCTCGATTCGTTTGATCCAGCTCATTGAGTTCCACGATTCCCCTGTTGTGGAGATTGCGTTGCTGACTCCCATTGGCGAGATTCTTTCTCACAGGTTCGGTTTGGTGTTGCTCCATTGGTTTCCTGGCGAAGGCTTCATTATGCTGGATCCATAGCTCGGTCTGGTCATTCAGATGAGTAAAGTCGTTTTCCAAAGTTTGGTTTATCTCTTTCTGTTCCCTCAACTTGGTTTCCAGGTTGTTCAGCCGGTTGAGTAGGTCTGCCTCCGAGCTCTTCTCGCCTTTCATCCACCAACCAATCCTGCAAAAGATTCTCCTGAGGGGTGCACACATTACCGCCATACTGATAACAATTTACCGGTAATCGACTTGAACTATTCAATTTCTTTCTCGATGTCATGAGCTTGGTCAACCTATATTGCCCATCAAAGGTCAAGCCGCCATTTATTCAAGTTGAATATTTTCTATTATTCTCGCCGTGCTTCGCTATTGAATCCTAAACTCTTCTATTCGTTTCTGACTTCATTTCGATATGTACTCAATCTGCTAGATTGGTATACACCGATTTTTAGTTTCAACATGCAGAATTCTGAAATACACTGTCGCATTATGTTTTTGGAGCCATGTCGCAAATCTTGAAGGCAATCGTCTGTGTCTATAATTGTGCATGAAAGAGCAAGACATGCGCGGGAGAAAAGTTGGCACCACGTTCTTAAACATATCGCACTCAGCTTGACACAAAAGCAGAGATTAAACAGCTTAATTATTCTACGGAGCGACTTCACTGAAACCTATGGAGTCTACGACTAACACCCGGTTTTCGTTAGCAAGACATTTAACTCAGATGCCTATATCTGTGGAACTGCTTCGGTATCTACCAAAGGCTCTATATATACTTAATTGGCACAGCTCACCCGTCTGCATTAGGTATCCAACCAACACAGCATCAGGGGAGTGAATAATACTGATTCAAGTACAGTGATAGTGTTCACTCTCATATCCCCGTTCTATCATCTCACCAGCCCTTCAATTATTTCCTGTCATGGCTGCACCAGCCCCGGAACACGATCTTCCTAGTGATCGGAGACTAGTTATTGGCATTGATTTCGGCACTACATATTCTGGTATCGCCTGGGCTGAGACCGACAGGCCTGATCGCAATGTTCATATTGATGCATGGCCCAGAGGATTCTCTTCACCCAAGGTTCCTACGACGCTTCGGTACTTGACCAAGACAGAATTCGAGTGGGGTTCTCAGATAGCCCCTGATGCCGACCCCAGTTTAATTATTTCCGGATTCAAATTGTTAGTCGCATTCATTTATATTTACTTGTTTTCTCTAACATATTATGGCAGAGCATTGGAGCCAGACGGACTTGCAGAGGCTCCAGAGGCTTTTAGAAAGAATCTAGATGTCGAGAATATCGACCAAAAGGTCACCGATTATCTCACGGGGTTGGTTGAACATTTTATGGGTAGAATGCGGTTGCAAGTCGGGACCTCCATAATTGACGGCAGTCCGCTTCAGTTTGTGTTGACTGTTCCCGCCATCTGGGGCGACCGTGCCAAACAGCGAACTGTCCAGGCATTTCAGCGCATTAAAAATCCACCCAAAGATTACACGGTCAGCCTGGTCTCAGAGCCCGAGGCGGCTGCTATTGCTGCTCTTAGAGAACTCGACCGTCACAACCTGAAGGTTGGTGACTCCTTTGTTGTTGTGGATGCTGGAGGTGGAACCGTTGACCTGATCACATACACGATCACTTCTCTATTCCCTACTCTTCAAGTCGACGAGGCCACCGAGGGCACTGGTGGATTCTGTGGCTCAAATCAAGTCAATGAGAGGTTTCGCCAATTTTTGACGGCTAGACTTGCGCAGGAGGATGACTGGGACGAGGAGGTTCTCCGTGATGCCATGGAAAGGTTCGATAGCAACGTGAGTTTCCATTCATCCTTTTCATTTACAATTAGGCGGAGAGAGAACTAATAAATACCAAGATCAAACGGCGCTTTAATTTGAGTTCAATTACTCAAAATGAAACCTTCTCTATCCCTGTACCGGGACTAGAGCTCAACCAAAGCCTTGGGGTCACCCGCAACGGTCGATTCTCACTCCGAGCGGCTGATGTACACATGTTCTTCGAGCCTGATATCTTGAAAATCATCCACTTGGTCAAAGGCCAAATCGCGCTAAGCAACGTCCCTGTCCGAGCGATTCTGCTTGTAGGGGGTTACGGAACTTCGACGTACCTCCGAGAGAGATTGCAAATAGCAATTGAGGAGGACGGCACAGCTGGGAAGGAGATAGAAATCCTGCAGCCTCCCAACGCATGGCTAGCCGTGGTTAAAGGGGCTGTCATGAGAGGAGTCTCTCAAATTCTACCCCAGAACTACGACGTGCCTATGATCAAAGTAAGATGCGCACGGAAGCATTACGGATACCGGTTTTGTTTTCCATTCGACGAGAAGAAACATGAATCCTTACGAAGCCAGAGATCCTGGGATGCGTTGGATGGCCTTTGGAGAGTACCAGCGATGCAATGGCAAATCAAACGAGTAGGCCCATTCTTGCATCTCTATATAAGACAGGATACTGACATCTTCAGGGGGAGCGTGTATCAGAAGACACGCCATTTACTCAATATTATTCCATACCACGACCTGTTCGAGCCGGACCATTTGAATCCACTTCTCTGGTCGTTTACGCTGACGAGAAGTCTCCAGATGCTCCTTTGGAGTTGACCGACAATGTTCAGGTCTTGTGCAATTTGAAAGCTGACCTAAGTCGGATACCAGTAGAAGAGCTAGACCAAAGACTAGGCCATGACGGACACATGTGGTATGAGCTCAACTTTGAGGTCGAGGCTATTTGTAAGGAACACCACAGCCCCCTTTTGAATCTGAGTCCAATGCTTACTGATCAGTTCGCTCTGCATCAACCGAATACTCTCTAATCCACAAAGGTATATAATAACAGCGCGAATTATCTTATTTAATCAATATCTAACTTATGCTAGGTCGACGATATGACTCGGTTACCGCGGAATACGTCTAGAAAGGGACCGACCAAACAAGAAAACCGAACCACATAACAGGTTCGGGGAAGATGGCCCACTGAGCCTCTCGAAATACATATTGGGTAATCTGCGTTCTTGGACAAAAGAAGTTGTAGATTCATCACGAACGAGTAACTGGGACCGGGAAGATGCAACTCTGAGATGTGAGATTCTTTTTGGGACAATGAAGAAATGGCGTTGGGAACACATCAATCATGCAATCGTTACATAGAATGCGAATATTGTTCAAATTTCTAAATCACTTATTAACACTGAAGTCTGAAAAATTCATATATCCTGTCATATCACAGAGCCGTGAGGCCATAGGTATTCAGATAATCTTGTTATTGCGCGAGCCCTCAGATTTCATCTGGAGCCTGTTATACGTCGAAGGCTTCTTTGTTACCTGGCCCGTTTCACTGGTGTATCCCGTTTCCTGACACACCCTCTGCCTTACTAGTCAACGCCTATTACAGTCGCGCCTATATAAGAGCGGCCGTTCCGTTTTTGACATATGGCTTAGCGGAGAATGCAACATTCACTCATCGATCACGTGATCCTGTCTAGATCGCGTACATAGTATGCAGATCTAGAGCTTCCTAGTTTGGTGATAGGCCGCCAACCAACCCGGCAGCCCGGTGGATAATCAAACTTATATATAGCAGCTTGGCATCTTCAGCCATTCAATCTCCGGAAAAGAGGGACGATCCGATAGGTACCCGGATACGGTAGGTATGAGATGAAGTAATAAAAAAACTAGCAAAATATGTCTTTATGTAACCTGTTTGTCGATTCCTTTGAGAGACAATTCATTATTAGGAACCCGGAACGTGTAAGTTCCTGCATAGGGCGAATAGATTCGATGTTACGGACCGCAAAGGTTCTTGCCATCCGCCCAGGCACAAGCCCTGCATATCCATGCGTGTTCTCACAGCCAACCAAGCCCATTTGCCACCCGGAATACGAACAAGGGGCCGCAAGGGTTTCTTGTTCGTTGATCGATGGATGGTACGTGCTCAGATACAGGTACATACCTACTCCGTATATGCATAATTGAACATTGAAACAAATGACGTCCGCATTGTCTTTTCCGACAATTGACTGAAAAACTCTCGGTCTTCCAACACACTCGTTTGCCATGACTAGACTGGAATCCATTCGCTGCCGATTCGTCACCGCGCTTCTGGCCATCGCCGGCGTCTCCGCCTCGTCGGCGGCGCCGAGAGCAGCGTGGCCGAACGGCCCGTTCGTCGCTTCTGGCCGATGGATCACGGACGCGACCGGCGGGAAGGTCACCTACGCCGGCGTCAACTGGCCCGGGTCGCTGGAGGCCATGGTCCCCGAGGGGCTCCAGTACCAGTCCGTGGAAGACATCGTCTCCAAGATCAAAGGCCTGGGGATGAACGCGATCCGCTTAACGTACGCGACCGAGATGGTGGATCAGTACTACGACAACGGGGAGAGCGACGTCACGATCCAGAGAGCCTTCACGGACGCTCTCGGCCAGGAAGATGGGATGACGCTTTATAATAGGATTGTTACCAACAACCCTTCGTTCGATGCCCAGACGACAAGGCTGCAGGTGAGCCGGCATAGGCGGCGATGGCAGCGACAGACGTAGCTGACGAATTTAGGTATACGACGCGATCGCGGCAGAATGTGCCAGGCAGGAGATTTACGTTCATTTGGACAACCACATCTCAAAGGCCGGCTGGTGCTGCAGCCCTCTGGATGGCAACTCCTGGTGGGGGGACACATATTTCGACGTCGATAATTGGACTCGGGGCTTATCCTTCATGGCAGACCACGTTAGCTTAAACCCACCGTCCCCATCCATCGTCACTCGCGATGCTGACTAGGTACCTAACCTGCAGGGCAAATCATGGCCGAACCTCATGTCGATGTCCCTCCGGAATGAGCTGCGGATCCCCCTGACGGACACCCAGCTGGCCAGTAGCTCCTACAACTGGGAGGACTGGTACACGCACGTCAGGCAGGGTTCCGACGCAATCCACTCCGCAAACTCGGAGGTGTTGATTTTCCTCTCGGGCTTGGACTCAGACAAAGATCTATCTGCCGTCGTCCAGGGGTCGGACCTGGAGCCGGGTTCGGGGAAGTTCAGCAAAGACGATTTCGACGGGTACGCCAATAAGCTGGTTCTCGAACTGCACGCCTACGACAACATCTTCGGCGCCGGACCCAGCGACTGCTCCGTCGTAGAGGACGAGTTGTACGATGCTGGGTTCGAAGCATTGTCCGATGATGCTACGAATCAATTCCCGGTGGTCTTGACCGAGTTCGGCATCGAGCAGAATGGGACTGCTGCACAGGACCCTTATGTGTCCTGCTTGCTGGACTATGTATCATCGCAAAATGCCGGGTGGATGATATGGCAACTGGGTGGG
Source organism: Biscogniauxia marginata (assembly GCA_022695795.1). NCBI lineage: Eukaryota > Fungi > Ascomycota > Sordariomycetes > Xylariales > Xylariaceae > Biscogniauxia > Biscogniauxia marginata. Next base: position 542,601 of record MU404061.1, on the reverse strand, counting down.
AGCTACTATATCCGGGAGGGAACGCAAGATCGTGATGAGAACTGGTGAGTACTAGAGTTCCCGAGTTTCTCTTCCGGGATGGGAAAAGGGGAGGGACTTCCGCAGGAATCAAATTATCTCTTACTAATGTGTGGCAACTTTTCAGGGGATTATTATCGCACGACTGGTCAGACTGGAGAGCCCAAGACTTTGTGAATAACAGTCTGGTGCCCACGGTCACGGCAAGCCTTGCAACGGATGGCTCTATCCCAGAAACTTCGAGCGATGATTCTTCGGACGACTCAAACTCGGCAGTTAGGTCTGGTTGGGACGCAGCTAGCTTGACACTCACATTATGCATTTCACTGGTGATAGCTGGGGTTTTGGTTTATTAATGAAGTCCGGTACCTCAGTAGAAAAGGGGGAACGATCGCAGGATGTAGTTCATGAATTTAATGAACTTAGTCATCACTAAGGTCATGACTGGGAAATATTTGAATAACACTCAATAAACTTAGACCTTGCATATTGATCTAGGTGGCAGGGGGTGTGAGGTTAATTACTCGGACATTTACTGATTAGCCAATCGAGGGATATTCAACATCGTACACGATAAGGACTTGGGACTTCAACGGCTATAAACACCTTGAGCAAAAGAGGGGTTCTCTAGGGGCAGATTATTCTTTTACCCCTTTGCCTTAACATCTGTACCCTAGTTTACTTACTAGTCGTCAAGTATTAGAAGCGGGATGATGAAGATTGCGACGATCTAGACATATCGCCTGTCAGAGCTCATACAACAGTGTAGCGAATGATTACCATAGTTATAGCCTCTAGTAACAGTGAACTATGAACTATGAATGAAGCCTCTAGATGCCCAACCGAACACCAATGAACACAAAATATAATGTATCTACCTTCCCCATGCATGAGACACCAGCGTGCGTATAATGCATACACGCTAACTCCTCAGATAGATCTGCTTCGAACCAAAGCTGCTATGCTCCGTCCCACATGTCTTGTATGGTACGCTTATATATATGTCCGCCTGCCTGCCTTCCATCCAAGCCGATGATATGTTCCGCAAGAAAAGATTGTGTTTACTGAAGGACGCCCTGGCGGCCCCCGCTACACATCTGAAGTGATATCAACCTCGGGCGGCCCGGCGTCAATCCATTAAATATGGTACGCTGTCTCGCAATTAGATAATGCCCTCCAAGTCCCAGTTCCCTTTCTGCGCCCTCTCAAGCAGTTGTCGGCCCTTCTCGGTAAGATCCGGCTTGCCACCCTTGTCAGTGACCTGGTCAAAGAAGACAGGTTTCCAGGTCTCCTTCTTGCGTTCACGTTCTCTTGCCTTTTCTCGTTGTCTTTCTTCCAGTTCAACCTTGACAGTGGTAGCTTTGGAGAATTGTTTTGACAAGATAGCCTGGGTTACGCCATCCCATAATTGTAGTGATTCGTTTTCGGCCTGCTTCTCCTTTGGTGGCAACGACTTCGGCGCGACAGCAAGGGGGTTAAGGTCAATAATGGTGGTTTGCCGCTCCGGTGGGTGTGATTCCTGCAATAGTAGTAACGGAATTAGTCGAGTCTCTAATGAAACAAAAGGACGAGGAAAACTCACCACTGGTTTTGGACCCAGAGTAAAGACGATTCTATCTTTCCAGGCACCACTTAATCTAGCCACCACATCCGAATCGGGCACATCTTTGATACGAGTCTTCGTATCGTTATCCGGGTCGTACTTGAAAATAACACCCTCGACCTTATTTTGCGCTCGGCCAAGCCATCCTTCTTCAACGTAATTCAGAATGGCCTTCAGTTTCGTCTTCGGGCAGGTGATATAAGCTATGTCCCCAACACTGACACTCAACGCCCCACGAAGTATTCCGCCGAGATGTGCAGCAGGGTGTGTGAGTTGGTAAGTCTCGTGATCTCTCTTCTCGAGGGTGATGAATATGCCGAGATTATGCTCGCCCGGCGAGACTTTGATGGCAGTGCCGGTAAACTTGGCGCTGATCTGGTCAAAGCCCCTAGCATGCAGGCCCTTTTCAGGGCAGCTAACATAGAACGCACTGACAGGCGGGTGGTGTGATGTTTGCTCGGTCAAGTACGATATCCTGACGGTAGGCCCTGTTGGATTCGGGGTGGCCTGGAGGACGGACACGGTGGAAGAAGCTCGAGGATCGCCCTTGGCCGACTTGAGGGAGGAGGCGCTGCTAGCGGTGCCAGTTGCAGAACCATTCACCGAAAGGTTCTTTGTATCGATACGTGGAGCATTGTCTTCAGCCTCCCAGTTGCAACGAAAGAATTCTCCCAAGCAGGAGTTGTATGGTTTACACGGCTTTCCCTTGACGTATTTCAAGTCCTTGGTAAACCAGAAGCGGAGGACTTCAAGCATACGGTCGAGAGGCTCATCGGACGTGCCTATGGCGGCAAACGCGCTCGGGTTGTCGAGGTAGTTCCAGTACTCTAGATTCGGTGTAGGCTCGAGGAGTTGGGCAGGGAGGGAAAACCGCACGGCAGCGAGATCTGCAACGCCGATGAACCTATATTTTCAAGCGAAACGACCATTAACCATACATCCCGACCACCATGGGTTTTCGGGTAGGTGTGGGTTGTAGACATATTCGATACTGTTGTTAGGTGATGCATGAGGACCGCGATCGGACTAAGATGCAGCACGGTGGCGGTGAGATGCCGACAAGCAGCACCCTCGGGCATTGTGGGTTGAAGGTACATAATCACTCACTTTCGCAAGATGGAAATGAATGTCTTGATCTTGGATCCATCGTTCTGGGGCGCGTCGTCGGGCGCGGGGGCGGTGGTCGGTGGTGCTGAAGTCATGATGATGGTGGTCCGCAGAGGGCGAGTTCGCAGAAAGGAAACAAGAAGGAAATCAGGAACCCGGGAATACGGCCTTGTATCGATAATAATGGAAAGGAAAGATAGTTGGAAAAAGCCGTATTCGGCCTGGGAAACAGACTGGCGTAACCAGCTGACTAGTCTCCGAGTCCAATGATAGACAAGGGGGAAGAGTTTAGGGGGGGACGATGATGATGTATAGGAAAAGACATTAGTGTAGAAAGTGTTGAGGCAGAGAATTGATGTATGTAGATTATGTCGGCCCCGTAAGCTGGAGGTGGGATACCGTAGCGATAAGCAGCCGCTAGCACCAAGCCAGATTAGCACATTATGATAAGCACATCAATCAATTGATAACAGTGCCAAGCCCAATCAATCTTAAGCCCCCTACACTACTGGTAGGACTCAACCCCACAACCCCTGTATCCAATCTATGTACAGATGTAAGCTTGATGCCCTACATACCTACCCGTGATCTATATTTAAACATCTACTCGACGGGCCGGAGACATTTCCACATACCTGTTACGTCTCTTTAATTCATCTTCTTGCTCGGTCGATACTCGGATGCTCTATGTATACTGACAAGTATAAGTAATTCACACATATGATCAATATTCATATTGGTAGTCAAGACACTAAGAATACTAAAATGATCAATGATCTTTGATATATCTTTAAATCGTGCCGACACGTTCCGATATTGCTCTATAGTTCTCGGACTACTATGCAGTCAATACACATTTGACAAGTACGTACCTAGGTAACTATCGTGTATATAGCTATACCTAATAATTCCCTAGGCACTTCCCACCAGCCACAGACGTATGTATAAGCGGAGTCTCGTGCCGCATGGTCCAATCATTTTGCCACGCGTTCCAGATACTGGAACTCAATTGCACGTCTCGCAATCACTTGCTCCGGATAGCCGGACTCCTGACCTGGCAGGTAGGTATTATACTAGGTACACCGAGTACCTACTACACTAGTGTTTTACCACCGTCGTCCATGTGACTATGCACATAGCACTAACAACAACTTCTGACCTCGTGAATTCGAATTACCTCGGCTAAAATCGATTTCGTTTACTTTGATGGGGTAACGCAGAAAATCAAACATGACGTCATCTAGTAAGTTATCGGGTATAAGCTCTCCCGCTGTTCTAATCATAGCATTAGCAAAAGGGTGGTTTTGACGGTGCGTATAATCAATCAATATGAAGATCTCAACATCCAAGAACCTATAGGATTCCTCCCCCTTCGTATTGAAAGAAGCACTTAATTCACGAGCACTCTGAAACAAAATATCGCATCGTATTTAAGATCGATCTCCGAATTAGCGACATAGTCATTACCGAAGCTAAATATAGGGACTCTAGGAGAAGTGGTTAATAAAGAGAAGCTATTATATATGCAGTAGTATACAAACTAGCACAAAACTTTATCCGCAGCATTGCGTATGAGGATAAGCTTTAACATTAAGTAATTTAATATGTATCATGTCTATGGAACGAATAGATGCTATTTGGGAGTGCCTTATTAATAAATATCCAATAGCTGGAATACCCCTATCCAGGCACAACCTATGTAAAGCAAGAAAGCTGATAACCTAGAAGATCATAAAAAGTAGTTTCCTGTCTCTCGAGACGAAAACACCATGTCCTCTACCGACTAATGTTGAGGCAGCCTAGTGGCAATATACCTATGGTGGCCTTGTGCAAGGAGGAAACTAGATCACCTATACTGAAACTTTCCTAAGGACTCTCATACCAAACTTCTGACTAAACCTACCGTTAGAAACAGAAAGTTTTTCTCAGCGATAGTACGAACTTCACGAATAGACCCAGACTTTATACATCCCTCGTTGCATCGTCCAGAAGGTCCCGAAGTACTATTTGTCACTCAAGAAAACTGGCTCACGGTATGCAAGAGCTGGGGAATCTCATTTCAGCCTAGGCGGACTCTAGAGTTTGACAATCGGAGGGAGACCTAGCGTGTTTAACACTTAGCTCTTTCGTAGATAGTGGTGAGTATAAGGCATTCTATACAACTACTAATACCCATCAACCTCGAAGTTGGGCATATTAAAGTTAAGACGCGGGCTAGGAACCTTCTATGAGCACCATAGTTCCGCGACTTCGAGTCATAAAGAAAGGCTCTTTATATATATATATAAATCATGTTCTTCGTAGAGATAATATGACTGTACTGAGCCATAATTAGATTCAGCGTCCCACTCTGGATTACGAAGCTCCAGGCATCACACGCTAGATAGGGAGTCGCGATTGGCAAAGTTTGTACTAGATAGCCATGCATCTAGTATGAGTTTGTGTGCCATGCGTGTATCCATCCAATCTTCATAATTTTGTTTTCATGTCCTCAAAATAGGCTCGACTTGTTACGAACCAACAAGGGTAGAGGGAATTGAGTTGGTCATGTGATCTGAGGTTACATGACTCCAGAAGGAATTCTCTGTCAGACTCTTGAGAATTAGAGAGAATATGGGTGTTACTCCTTAAAAAGGATAAAGTATAAGTAGATTGGAATTTCCTATGTATCTAGTCATTCATTCTAGTTCCTTAGCTATCAATCTAAGACTACAGTCACTCTTTGACACTATAGTGAGAGTACCTTGAAATCTCTCTAACGAACAAAACATTGTGAATCACCTGAACCAATCTCAAACCACTGTTACCTTCAAATCAAGAAAACCCAGTACGTACTCACCTGTGAAGTCAGCTGACTAGGAATATACAGGGAGGTTCGTCACACGACTCTGTATTACTTTGCGGTCAGACCGAAACGACAATAAGAGATTGTGATCGAGGAAACATGATATTAAACTGGTATAGCTGTAGTCATTAAAGAAAACGATAAACAAGCATCAATTTCAATACATACTGCTATAAGCTTATCCCGGTCCCATTTCTGATAGCTGTCAATTTCAACACAGTAATACAATCCAGACATGCGTTGAATTTTTAAGCTAGTCAACGTTTGCTCCCGATTCATGATCGTGGGAACAAGGCCAGTTGTCCCTGGCAAAAGGTGCTCATCCAAGAAACATGACAAGTTATCCTATTTCATGCCAAAACAGTTATTCATTAGTTGTAACGGAGTCATCACCTTGGTTTGTCAACGAAATTTTGAGCCGTTTCATGCTGCCTTCGCGGTTTTCAGGTCCCAGGTGGAACTTCATCGTCTTGCTAGCCTCCTGCCTCCTATGCTCCAAATATCATCCAATGCCTTCTGGGTCTGTGCTAGATGGCGCTCTTTTTCCCAATCCAAAATATTCCTAACCTAACGGCGGAAGTCCTTGAAATCGCCTGGACGTGACAATAAAAACGCACTTACCTCCTAGAAATAGTATTTCATATTCGATTAAGTAGGTAGGTACCTCGATACGTTTAGAGAATTCAGTACTGGCTAGATGGATTTATCCAACATATACCTAAGTAATCATTCTTTATATCATGTTAAAGAGTGTCGCTAAAGAACATTGTCCGTACAGCATATACAAGATCATCAAAGAAAAAAGAATGGCCATAAAACAAATAGGCGCGATTATAGGCTTCCGGATCTAATCCCCGCAAATAGTAGCATGTGAGTCGGCACAAGGCTATGATATATATCTGCTCTCCCACTAAAACCCTTCTCCCGAAGCCCTCTTGCTCAAGAATCGGGTAACTTGGTATCGTCCTTACACGGAATTGCGCAGCTACCGCCCCACACGTTGCCACCTTTAGTGAACTGGTTCTTGACACCATCGTCACACAGACCCCGGCAGTCCTTGCCATCTGAGTATTGGCAGGCGCTGATACTACCTTGGGACTCTACAGGTTGCAAAAGAAATGAGGGTTAGCTACAAGCTTCCAGTTACGAAAATAGGCTGTGAGCGGTCGGTCCACTTACTCCATGTATTCAGCACAATATTGTAACCATCGCGGTAGAAGACGTATTGGGGATGACATAGTCCTTCTATCGGGCATTTCTTTGTGTCCTTTGCGCCCTTCCAAGCGACTTCATCGGTCGCAGTGAATTGTACCTGAAAGGCAATAAGGCATTAGCACTCGCTTTGCTTGTGTGCAGTAGAGATCGCGAGAGATATAGATTGCCTCCACATCAGCACAAGTCAGCTTATAGAGGATCTCCGTTTGAGGCTCTTACACGGCGTACTTATATATGATATAGAAATAAACATGGGTGGTATATTCAATTTGACTCACACTATATTTACCGAGGCCATCATCACTCTCGAAATATTCAATCGGGGGCGTAGTCTTTTCAGGATTGTTCCACCCGCATCTATATCCCTATTAGCGAGGCTATCGATTATTCTCGCCTGCGTATAGATACTTACCCATCCCACTTGTGGTCACCCACAGCATCATTCGAACCACGCTTAAAGCTCTTTATCTTGCAATTTCCGCCGCCTTTGGTCTGGTATTGAGTGCGACAGTACTCTTTCTTGTCCCAGATAGTGTCGACGTCTCCTCCTAGCAGCGTGGCCAGTTTACGCAACACTCCAGAACCAATTTGACCGGCGGCTTCAGCGGTTTGAACAATAGCAAGGCCGGCTAGGCCAAGAATTTGAATTTGACGTTTGCCGTACTGGCTATCCGCGGAGTAGCCGTTCTCCGAACCATCCACATAAATCACATCATCGTTTCTTGCAACCTCGAGGGAATACTCATGAAGCCCATGGAGTCTTTCGCGCTCGTCCGGATCGGTTATCACTCTGCTGCGAGGACTTAATCCGGGAAAAGATAGAGCTAATGGCAGAGTATTCAGTAAAAGTATATAAAGGAGTTTCATGATGATTGCTTATAGTAGCATGAGTAGATTATCGTTCCTTTGGTCTACTTGGCATTCGGCATGGAAATAAGGTTATCCTAACTAGTACACACGAATGTCAGGTTAATATATATATTAGATATGTGTTTGTAATCGTACCATAATTCCTGTGGATATCGCCCCAGATATTCCTTACCATATGCCAGATGCAGAAAATGAAGCCACGGAATCGCTACGCCGCATAGAAAATGCTGATCAAAGTCATGTTAAGGGTCCAGGTGGCGTATTTGAGCCTGCATAGTCACTTGGCAATATGCTTAACTAGTCAGCCATATGATAGTTACCTTAATACAAGTAGAAAGTGTTCTAAAAGACACAGTTCCAACATGCCTTGACATAAAGCCATTCCCCATTGAGCAATTCTTAGTACGAAGGCACGTAACTTGCTAGTCATCCTCCCTCTTCTACTGAGTTTAAACCTTGATAAAACAGTCATTAATCGATTTTTTCTTCTTGAATTCTAACATATTTTGTCGCGACGTATGAAATGCATTTACATATAACTATATTCAAAAGTCACATAATACTTGGCCTTTGTTGCGACCCAGTTGCTGGTGGATCCGCTGTGTTGCAGTTGGTGATCTACAAAAAAGCTTATTCTCAGGTTCATCATAAGGCGCGGTATACCCAGTTTGCAGAGAGGCGAATTTGTGCTAATGATTTGCACGCTGCGCCAAAAGTGGCTGACAAGAGGATTCGCTGACAGACCTAACGCGGTTTTGCTTCGACATTATTAATCTAGACAGCTATTCTTCTCGACCCTCAAAATTCAAAAATTTTATGGAAATTTTATAATCCTATAGCTTTTGAGACAACACAACTTTGAATTCCAACTTCCCCAAATTCGATCGCATTGTAAATCACATTCGCCCTAATAAGAATTTCGTGTCGTGGCAAGCGGAATTGCAATGATCGACAATATTGGATTCCCCAACACTTGTTTTTGAACTGTCGTTTACAGGAATATATATCAGACTTAAGCCTTTCGCTGGCCGACATTGGAGATCCACCGGGTTGATTAAATTCCAAATAATGCTCTATTTTACATCTATACTACATGGTGGAGATATCTTTAGACATGAGTGTCGGCATTATGACTAAGCCCGAGTCTCCTGCGAAGTTAAGCCTCAAGGTCTGCTTGTGTATTTTAGTATTTCTTTTGAAGTAGATCTGTTTGTGGAGGATAGGAATTCAATCCATCAGAGATGTCCTGTGGGAGTTCCGCCACACCAGCAAAGTGATTAACGAAGACTCTATATAATACTAATAAGGTTGTCATCCCGGTGGTATCGTATTGTCTCTAATAGCGGAACTGGGAATCTTAAGTATAGAGGCGCAGTCGATAGACTTAGGAGAGATCACGCGATTTGCGTGCATCCAGATACTCACGGGCTCTCTGCATCCGCCGTGTTCCTAAGGACAACTAACACATAGAAGATCGGGATCGGCACGACATAAGAAATGAGTCAACCAAAACCCGCCTCATCTCATAAGTATAGTTTTAACATGTTATTGGAAATCCTAGTTCTATAGTTAAGTTGATGTTGACCCAGAAATGGGACACGTAAACAATCGAGACGGACATGGTTGCCCCTTCTACATACCAAACCCAGACCTCAAGCCGCTTGATAATAATGTGCTTCGCAAAAGGAATTTGCTCGATATCCTAGGCAAGTTCTTTTGGGTTATAGTCCCGGTAAGGGAAATGCATAATGAGATCTGATTTTAAGAATACCATACAAGCATTGTTGTATCCCATGAATTTAAGCTTTGTACATTAACCCTCTCAGCCGTGGCAAATACAGCCTAGCACCACGACCACATGCAATTCCCCCAGAAAAGAAGTAATCCCCTTAGTAAAGAGTGAAAGCTGAAAAGGCCCTCTGGATTCGGGTCGTTTACTTCGCAGCAGCTCTCTGACAAAATTCCTGTGTCCGTGGTACACTAGCTCATGTAGGCGTCTCCAAAAAAAAAGATCACCGGTTTATTTTCACCAGCCTATCCCATATCATCGAAGCAAGGTCAGCCAACCTCTTAGTACCTTTCGTCAACAGCTATTCGGATTTACGGCAAAATTTGTAAAAGTACCTGACAATTTGATGGCGTCAAGTCCCGCAAGACAAACCGCTTCTAGGCCAAAATCATGATGGAGTATGTAGTCAGAGATGTGGTGCCGTAGGTTATGTTGGCCTCGCCCTCCCACGTCTATGTATGCCGTTAATCTACTGTACAAGTCTCCGCCTCTACTGATATCATGCCCTCGCGCCTCTAGCTCCTGTCTCCATTAGTTTACAAAACACTTGCCCGTCCCTGCGCTTGCACCCCAGACTTGTTCCTGCGCTCAGGGCTCGTGCCGAAGAGGTTTCCGAATATCGCATTGACGTTCCGGGCCCAGGGCCCGCCTCTGCACACGTCCTCGATTCAACGCTGGTTGGTAGTCGGGCACCTCGAGCCCGTTCTCGGCGAACATCTTGGCGCACTCGATGGTGGTGCGCGTCTTATCGTGCACGGAGCTGTAGAACCAGCAGCTTTTCGTCCGGACGAAGATATCCGCTGTGCTCTCGAAATCTTCCGGGGTCTCCTGTCGCCGACGCCGGAGGCCAGCTCCGAGGGCGAGGGACACGACGGAGGTGAGCTAGAAGAGTCCAGTAGCCTTCATCCCTGTGGTGACGCCGATGAGGAGGTGGTATGTGTAGAGAAATATAAAGCAGCACCGTGAAAAGTCTAGCAATGAATCTCCTGTTAGGACGCTGGGTGCTCTCGATGGTGCATGCCGAATTCAGACTTACTTGGCCCATTTTATTAGATCTGTATCATAACGATACTCTGTATACAATTAGTTCCTCGATACATCTATTAGATACCACGAAATTGTTGAATTGGATCAATGAGACACTCAACTGCACCGGCTATTTCACTTTTCGTGGTGCTGTTTACCGTTTAATTGTGTCAGCTTCGATCGATAATTCGTTATGACAGCTGAGCTAATGTTTGCCAAAAAGCGCTGTATTTGCACTGCGCGACTTCTCGAATCCGTCTGCCCGTGGATGGACGCACACATCTATTTTAAGGTAGTTATGCACGTACCCGTGCGTCTCGTCGATGAGCCAAAATGAGCGTCGTACGAGATGCTTCGATCACATGGTTGAGCCTCCAAAAAAATACAGATTTGTCTGTCTATACACATACTTCACCCTGACTTGCTAGCAGCAATGAAGGGATGGATATCATTGCTTGTTCGCTGCGGCGCAGAATCGGGCACCCGAAATGACGGTCATGCTGGCGGTTATTAGGCAAATCGCAGGTCCCCGCGGCACGCAAGGAGTGCCGTTGTGTTTGCGCACTGCCTCATTCCACTTGCTGAAATTCACGTCCGGCCCCTCATCACTTCCGATGCTATAATTATCAATGACTGTCGGACCTACAGAACCTTCCCCCTATCTAGCTACACGGCTATAAGGGACAAGAATGACCGAGTTTATTTTTTATTTTTGGCGCGGAATAACCGGGGTGGTGGTTATCTTGGCACTCATCCAGGTACGGACGGAGGGCCAACGCAGCATAACCGAGATTGCTATATGTACTATTGGATCCCGTGCTTTTTGTACGGTGGTACCGCTGTCAAATAAGGCGATGATTCCGGCGGCAGTCTGTCACATTTGCATGCAGGCAGGTCCTCACAAACAACATCATCAGGCCAACGACCAGTGTCATTCAGAACGTCGACAATCCACAAGCCGGTTCGGCAGCGCCAATATGTACCGGGTCCTAACTATACACACGTTCTGAAAAGCCTCATGACTTGCCTCAGTGATACGCTAATTGACTGTCGGCAAGAAATCACCCGAGAAGGTTCCTACTTCCTACATAATCGGGTGAGGCTTCAGGACAATAATAACGCAGTAACTCGGCTCCACAGAAGCTTCAGCGCGTTGGGCCCTTTTTCAGGATTTCCAAGAATATCGCAGAAACTTGGCATTTCTTGATTTTGAATCCCACCACAAAACTCGGTAGTCATATTTCAGAGCAATTGGTAACCTTAAGTAGGGGGTTTTTGGCTAATAGTGTTGTCGTGCAAAGACAAGATCTATTCGAAGGCCTCTCGAGGCCGTTATACACATAAAAGATCTCTGTGTTCTTAATGCCCGACCTTCTGACTTCCTATCACTGCTTTCCGAGACCCGCTATACAACTCAGTCAAAACAAAAGAGTACCATTTCTTACTGCGTTCTTTTATGACTCCGGGCATATATTATACGCCTCATCCTCCTACATCTTGCTAGTCCAGTCTACACCATAGTTTAACTTACTCGGGAAAGGTTTCGAGAAATCTAGTATATATAAGTAACCAATTATAATAGACTCATTGTCCATACCCCAGATGAAAATCTTAAGAGTAATAAAATGTGTAATAAGTTCTGCTCAGCCTCTAATCTGGGGGATTCGAGTTGTTACGTGTGTAACCCTTTTCAAACAGAAATTTGGTTCTGAACCGAGACTATCAATCCACGAACCACAAGTGTTCCGGCTCTGATTTTAGACGGATTTAATTTGAGTGAATTGTTTGCCGGTAGACTTTTTCCATCCTAACTCCAAGCCCATCCTGAGGCTTGCGGGATTTTTTCGGTCGCGAGAACACGATCTATATGCAAAGCTTTCGGATCCTTTATACTTCTTTGTAGGGTTTACAATTTTGAAAACAAGCATACACTTAATCAAAGTCATTTACGCTCATTGAGCTTGATAAACAACGTTTTCGGCAACGTCTTGAAGCTATATATATATATGTATAAATTAGACTGTGGTCCTAGCTTTGAGGTTTTTGGTTCGTGTTGTTTTGTTTTGTTTTGTTTTGTCTCGTTTCGTTTCTAACTCCCCCCCGCCAGTGCTAAGCAGGATCTTGATAACGACAACCTTGCCCAAATTAGAAGAACTAGCAACATATATTGCCGTGCCTGGAAAGGACAGATGGTGGGTTGTTTTTGGACTTTTCCCCCCTTAGCTCCGGTACAAATATTGTCCACAACGGCAGTTCGAGGCCAAATTAGGAAGTAATGTCCTCGCTGACCAAACTCTGAACAACGATGGCCGGCCCGGAACCGGTAGAGGGGATACACGTGATATTTGAGAGCATAGGTAGTTGCCAACTTCAGTATCGACAAACTTCACTCGGCTATCTATACTCCAACCAGATAGACACCACCAAGTCAAGATAATATGTTTCCTTGCAGAGAAAAGCTGCACTATCACCATGTAGTCATGTAGGATTTCGGAACCGGCAGTCACGCCTAGCAGCAAAGGTCATCAGAAGACCTGCTATATCGGTCTGCTGATGACAGATCCTCCAAGTCTTACCCCCCTTTCCCCCTCCTGTGTATGTCTGCCTCTCTAGGGAGGTTACTCCAACCCCTTTTCTGCGTAGTAACCGTTTGTCGTGCCTTGTGATAGAAAGGCGGCCGGCAGTTTTCCCCCAGAGCTAGTAAGCCTTTCCCGGTTTACCAAGGTTCCTCGAGCCTTCAACCCGTTAGCCTCATGTCTCCTAGCGCCTGGGCCAATCCCTCGCCAGTGCGCCGCCGACGCACGTGTGGTCTCGGGCCACCGCCCCCGAGGCGCTCGCCAACACCTACTAAGCAATCTCCAGGTACGAGCTTTTTCGGGATGGTTTGTGCGAAATCCTCCTTAGCTGCCGGTAGCTTTGGGCGGCTCCAGTGGTATACAGAGCCGGCATATAATAGATGACCACGATATACGAAGTATCGTCAACGTGATGAGATAGCCTCGGACTACAGATGCATCTAGGATTCGCGCTTCCAGGGGGGTGGGAAGGCACGCCGGTACAAGTGGCCTAAGTACCGAGACTTCATCAACAAGTCTCTGAACTTTTGTCTTATGTCCCCATCTTAGCGCCTAGGGTTTCCCCGGGTGTGGGGGCTGAAGAGAAAAAAAATTCCCGTGCCCGGATATGGATACTGTTGTGGTAGGCGAGCGATCCCACGGAACTTAGCGAGATCACCTTACATAGACGTCAGCGAGGCGACATGGTTGGCGATAAAGTCAAGATCTGACCCAATAGTATGCCATGTGGTGTGGTATACGAGGTCCGTTGCCAGGAATAGCGTAGGTGCCGATCTGACAAAGGGGGTATATGTGTATGTATTTGGAAAAACAATCGTTGGAAATCAAGATATTGAGTTTATTTAATTACGTTCTGCAAGGAAGAGCCTGCAGGACCCTTTGTCGGAACGACTAGGAAGCTTTGGAGCTTTCTCCTTCTAATGCTTCCAGAAAATCGATAGACCGATGGGGGGAGGGGACTGTCAAGGGGATTTTCTGCAAGGGGGGATGTCATCCGCGGCAAAAAAAAAAGGTACAGTTCATGCGGCTCAAGTCGCGAAGGGCAATGATCGACAGGCTTTATAGTCGTCGGATTATAGATTTTTCTTTCTGGGGGTATGATCGTGGCAGTGCACCGCCCGCCCTACGGGGGGGAATGATGTAAGAAATCTGGGAAACTGGGCACGCCCGCCGCAGGAACGCCCGACCCGTTGCAATGGGCACGGCGCTCATGACGGGATAGGGGTCCAGCGGGCCCGTGAACACGAGGTCTCTTGCAGGGACGATCTACCTCTCCGAACTAGCGGGTTCGTTTATGTGCTCGCTAATAGACGATAGACGCTTTGTCGCCAAGGCGGCAAAGGTGAACGAAGCCGAATGACGACCGTGAGCCGTTCGTGGTCCGCGGCAACACCCCTTGACACGGGCCCGAGAGTTGCGATGGATCGTCCGGAGGAGGACAAGGACCTGTCTAACTTTAGCAATCGGGGGACACATGCAAGAAAAGCCTGGCCCGTCTATGGGATGCGAGTACGGCCACGGGGTACGGCATCGGCTGCAGTGAATCAGATTCTGTGGCTCTTGTTTTTTTCCTTTCCCTCTCACACCAACATTCCAGCAGGACCTGTCGTCAGCATTCGAAAGGCTCTCAACGTGAATGGCGCCGTGTGTTCTGCAGATGGCGTAACGATCCTAAAAATAAGATAGAGTACAGATGAATGGTAACTGTCGATCTCCACGTATAATGCGTAGGTTATTGAGCCGGCGGAATCATCCGTAGAAAACGTCTAGTAGTGATCGGCAGCGATATCGATGAAGCGAGAAGGAAAAGGGGGTGGTTTCGATGTGAAAACGAGGTGAGAGGCAACGATGATTTAATGATCTTCGAGCTTAGCACCTTTCTCGGTATAGAGGCCGCAACCTTGGGGGCAGATGGGCCGCTGTGAGCACAGCCACGCGGCCGGAGGTTTAAGCGCCCTAAGCAGGGCAGGGCAGGCCTGTCAGAAAGCCAGGGGGCCCTCCTGTCGTGCAACGATAATGCGCTATTGATATCGGTTGCAACAGTGCTGGAGAGCCCCAGACTCCACTGGAGGCTCCTGGCTTTCAGGGCAGCTTTGCACTGGGGAACGATTAGGTACAGCGCAGCGTTGCAAAGATCTCCAACAGGGGTGCCCGAAGCTACAAGGAAGGTATCTGAGCACCAAAAGGTCCCTACTAGCCGAAATGGTGTGCCCTGAGCAGATGGGATAGCCGCTCGTCAGAGAGGAAAAAAGCAGGATTCCGATATCTAGGTGGCGCCCGGATGCAACACAACCCTCGAAGTGGTCTTCGAGGACCGGTAAGGGTCCCGAATTTGGGTATAGACTGCTGACGAAGATCTCGTAATCATCTTGCATTCCTTACGTAGGATCATTGCGGGAGACCCGGGATCTACGCACGGGGTCAGGCACAGAAAGCAAATGGAGCCGCGAGGGAAACAAATAGGGACGAAAAACAAAAAGATATGTGTCAGATGGTAGCATTCTATGCCCCTGTGTGGAGTTTTTTTTTTCTATTTGACACCAAGGGGTGCCGTTGACGACTTATGCTATACACACAGATAGATGCTATCAATAGAAACAAGAGACGAATAGAAGCGAGTTCCGACTGAGCACCTACCGTATATGTGGAGGGTCCGTGACATCGTGACAGTTCCACAAGTTGGATCGTCAATTTTCTCTTCCACGATCAAGAGATTGATTGCGAAGGTGCAGACACGAAAACACCTTGCTCGCTAGCATGGCATCAAACGGTCCTAATGCCAACTTTCTCGTAGACCGAATTTCTGATATCGAATTGTCGATGTTGACATGTGATTCCGTGGTTAGGGGTTGACGATAACGGGCTAGACATTATTTTCTTCCTTTCGGACCGCACGCCTATGTTAGGTCACTCTAAGTCCTAGCAGACGCATGAGGTAACGGCGCCGCCGTGACGGAGCACCCTGTTCAGTCCTTCGGCCGGCGCCAGCGTCCCGCGGTGCATGTAGCGGGTAATAATCCGTGATCTATCGGCTGACGAAGCCCGCGAAGGACGGGAAGTAGTCGCGATTTGGGATAGACTATTGTTTATTACACCTCCGAATGCATACAGGTGTTACGTCCGACATAATTGCCTTGCGTACAGTTGCTCATGTCAGACATCCTCCCCTGTACGGAACCTCGCAGCTGGGGAATGTCACCCTGGGCCAGGAGCCCCCTAGGGGCCCCCCTTCCCTCCCCTATAGATGAATATGTAATAGAAAGGATAGCGAACGTCGGGCTGGTACCTTGGAGGTAACATCAAAAAGCTTGGCATGCACGACCGCAAGCATAGCCAATCTTTATAGATGGCCAATTTATAAACTAGATGAAGTTATGGTATGGCAAGCATATGCGGGAAAAGGTGCCAGGTGTGATGGTACGGTTGAACGTCTATAGTCATCTCCTAACAGGCAGTCTAGAGAGCGCCGTATAGTAAATTCCTGACGATGCGAGGCGTACGGTATGTAGTTGGATGGAATATAGTACCTGATGTGACTGTCGGACAGGTGCCGATCATTCTGGCATCCACCCCCACAGATCGGACGTGGCGGTGACGGCATGTAATGGTCACAACGGTGCGGCTACTAAGATGACGAATGGCCACAAGTCTTGACTAGAGAGCTTCCAGAGCGCACGACCATATCACCTCTATATATCTATCGCAAGAGCCGAAAGGGCTCTTCAGCACAGTGCTAGGCTTCCTCAGATAACTTATCCGTGGCTGGGATGACTCCCTTTCGAGACCCAGTCGGATCGCCCTTGTGATGCATCTGTCAATGCCGCGCCTGGCCAGCTTGTTGCAGCAGTTTCACTCGTGGAGATTTAGACCTCGAGCAATGCTATTGGGCGAGCGTCTGTTTCAAGTAGAGACTAGCCCATGTAAAATGCAGTTTGATCACTGCCACGTAGGCGACGAGACCTCGAGCAGCATCTAAGATATGCGGGTCGTGCAGCAGGAAGTGCGCGCAAGCGTGTCGTGATTCACTATTGCTGCCGCATGTTGATAGCTTCGGTCGATACCATTTAGTTTAGCGGTGAGGCGGGTGGCTGGGGTATGACGAAGATATGGCACATTTCGCACCGACAGCTATCTCCACAAGGGATACCAGTGAGCTAATCATATAGGACGTTCCTCTGTGTTCCGCGAATAAGTCGTCGCGACCTGGTAACTCTTTGCGTCCAAGAGCGTATGTTGCTGTCGGAAGGGTAGTTAACTGCGAACGAACAAGACCGGCTACGGCTAGTAATCGTTGCTTGGTGTCCTTATAGAACGGCAATTATCGATGAATCCGACTATAGCCCTGTTGGCATGATTGGCGGCAGGCATAGGTGGTGATTACCAGAGGACGCTGGCCTGGGGTTGTTTTGCGGAACCAACATATTTGTAGTTAAGTGGCATGTGGTCATGGTAAGGGGTATCGAGGCTTTAGATTGAGCTCCCGCCGTTGGCTCGGATCTTCGACCTAATCCGAATACAGGAACCAACGGTCTAGACCCCAAGATTGTTCTATAGTGTTGTTGGCACGTGTCTCGCGTGCTTGAGTCTGGGCAAAAGAGAATATCGAGCAGAAGAGCCATGGAATGAATTGACCGGGTTCTCTCGAGTGTTAGTTTGATATGTAAATTGGCATTGTTATTCCCTCCTATACTCCGGACCTCGAGGTAAAGTATGAAGTTTTACGTAGCAACGAGCACCTCGCATCCGCGGACACCAATAGGGTTCAGCCCTTGTTGCGTAGTGTCTTTTGTAATACACTCGGGAGGTGTACGCGCGTTATAGGGGACGAACTTAAGCTGTGCTAGTCGGCCGTATAAACTGATTGCAGCCAATCAGAGGGCAGGGTTCATTGCCGTGCCGTTAGATATGTATAGAGATGCTGCCGGTGATGCCTCACAGGAACTGCTACACTAATTGCCGGGAGGCCTCGAATGCGCAGTTCATTGTAGGCTCTGCGACCATCCGTACTCATCACTGCGCGAATGACATTTCTGAGGTGACCTGCCTGATCACCTCCTGAAGCAGTATTACCATGACGGGGAATCTTTCAATCTTCATTGTGTAAGAGACAGGGGCATATCCGAATACCTAGTTGTTAGTCTGCTATTGAGGGACTGCGCCGTAAAAGCCTTAATTTTATGTTATGTATGGCGCAACGGCACCGTCAAGCTCCTGCTAGCCCGTCAGGCTGGAGACAGGAGCGCGTCCAGGGCTGCCAGGGTTGCATAAGCTCTCCTGCAGCAAGACTCATCATCGTCTGAGGTTCGGTGGGGAAGCCAACTTCCGATCGTCGTGTTAGTGTTTTGCCCCGGCCAATGAGAACAGAATCCGAAGCTTCGCATTCTGGTAAGACAACTATTACAGGCATCAATACCTAAGGTAGAGGCTTTTTTTCTTTCCTTTTAGGCTTTTAAAATTAAAATGAGAAGAGTTATCAATAGATAGGTTTATTCGGTTCGTGAGGGGATCTTTCGGGAGAGACTTACATGGTGGTAAGTGTCTGCCTCAGAAACCCCCTGAATATATGGAGACTGGGGCTACAGGTAGTGTGTGTCTAGTGAGGAGCTCTGTAATTGGTCTAGAAATCGTGCAGACAACTGGAAGAAAAAAAAAAGTTGGCGGTCCGATAAGAAGTCATGACGTCATAAGTGGATTGTTCCACAGCGACAACTAAAATTCTTTGGCTGTGAACCTTTTGGCCTCCAGAGCTGCTGGACGGACATAGTATAAACTGAGGCCGAGCCTGGTAATCCCGGTGACGTCCGCGGAGAAAACACCCGAAAGGATATCAAATCGGCATGGGTGGTAGGCTATGGGAGCCTCTCACATGTACGGAGATTGGCTGGACGAGCAGGACGAAACAGGAACTTGGGCGGAGCGAAGCTCTGTGCCCTTGTTATAGTCCGTGGTGATAAGACAACGGCACTACTTATCGTTCTGTAAGGTGGTATACATACATCTTATAATCGCATAACGCAGCTCGGCACAAGTCCACCTGCTTCGAAAGGGATCTTAGTAATTAGTAATACAGGTGTTGAATACGTGTAAGACAGTGTGCGAAGATGAGAAATCGAAAGCCCAATTTAACTAGGCTATTATAAAGATGCCCATCACTTATACCTACTTACATGTACTATAGTAACTGCATGTAGTTCAACGATGGGATTCCCTAAAAAACCATTATGTAGAAACGTGCATTGATCGGCGCGTTGTGGCGTAGGTATGAGGGACACTGGAGATCTTATCGACGGGGGGCGTACCACCAAACAGACCTTAGGTAAGGGGAGCCAGGGAGGTACAGCGTACGTACTGTACCTAACGTAGGTATGATTTTCAACTCGGGTAGGAAATTTCAAGCCACAGATGCATCTAATCGTGGCTACCTCTTAGCTACCTCTTAGCTATCGATTTCGCGCCTACCTTAGGTACCTTGGATAAAAATAAAAATAAAAATGATACCGAGGGGCAAACTGGGCTATCTAAAAAAGAATATCCCAGCTGTCAATCATAAAGACGATCCCTCACTTACGAAAATCTCCTTCGTATGCTAGGCACTTTCTATCAACAACATAATATCATTTCTCACCCGTCGCACTCACACAAGTTCCATGAGGTCCACACTACCTACCCAAGTATCTTACCGCCATGCAATTACTGCACACTAGAGCAATGTACCGGTCTAAATCTAGCTGTGTGGACCGTTGAAACCGTTGAGCGAAGACTCTCGACCAGACCTTTGCGATACATAACATGTACGGTCTACCAACACTTCTTAAGACGGACTGCGATTTAGTATTTGTGCATTGGCCATGCCACGTGCAGACTCGCCCAAGATTGCTTCCAAAGAAAATCACGGCGCTGGCCTAACCCTTGCTACTGGAATTGGGTCGCGTGCTGCGGAGACGACAGACTGGTCAAAGCGACGGCGCTGCGATGAGGCAGTCTGATGCGATTGGGCTGCCGTCCACCGTTAACTGGATACTCAAGTTCTCTTACAGCAGCCTGCCTGCCTGCCTACCCATCCTGACAACAAGTCCCCTGGCGGTAGTGCGTGACGCCCGCTGGTTCCGAAGTTGGAAGGTTTCTGTTTCTCATCCACTCCATATAACTGCTTGACAGCCTTTCTCGATAACTCGTTCGCCTTCAGAGATGGTCCGGGTAGTTACTGTGCTTCAAACTAAGAAAAGAAAGTTACCCAGAGAAGAGCCAAAAAAATCGGCATGATACCATTCGTATTATTGATAAGATGGATGGCAGCTACTTACCATCACGCCATCCAGTCCTCGCGGTAACTCGTCACTTGAAGTTGCTGCCCCGCAACCTCAAGGTCCATGGAAATCCGTCCAGGTTCGTTCTGTGATGAGCGTTGCTCGTTCCAATGGGCTTAGTCCGCTTTGCACGTCGCTAGTTCTCTCCAGTATTGGTTTCTTCTTTATCACGTTTGCGAGCCCAGTCTACTATTGTAGGTTGTTTTGGTCTCATTTTATTCAAACTTTGGTGAATACAAAAAGGATACGTAAAACGGAAGGTAGCACTTGGACATTAAACATCTACGCCTTACCCGGCCTTTTATAGAGTCCAGAAGCATTTAGAGGCGTAGGCAACCTCGGAGCAACATCAGATGCCAAGTGATTGCGGATGCGTGTTGGCAGCAGGTTTAAACTAGTGTGGCATTCCTTAATCCCAAAGAAATCCCATAACCTTTTTGTTAGTTGAAGTTGGGGGGCGTGTGATCCGGAACATGGCAACACAAGACATGTCTTGCTCACTTGAGTTTCACCCCCTCTCTAAGTCTATTCTCTCTGCTCAAGCTTCACCGCCTTGGGTAGTAATGCCAATGACGTGGATGGGCAGCATGGGCAGCATGGGCAGGCTGCTGATGAAAAAGTTACGATCGAGCTTGATCGAATAGGCGTGGCAGTCCTGAAGAAGAGATACCAGGGATGCCCCGAATTCCCAACCAAGCAGGTCGGCAGTGCCGCGCGCGCCGACAGCATGGGCTTCCATCCCGATTCGGATCAGCCACGGGTTGTTATTGTTGCCCTGTATCTACTTGCAGCAAAATTTGTACTGCCATAATATCCCATTATAGGCGTCGGTTATGTTGCCGTACATGCAACAGTCAGTCAACCGTACAGACTTAAGTTGACTCGAACTCAATATGCAATGCCTTACGCACGGCCAGATGCACATACATGTAGTATGTATCCCTGCCGACCTCGATTAGACTCGGTGCTTGGATTGACTTCCTCCGGGAAATAGTATAATGCTGTAGTATACATGTCATCTAAGAAGGGTAAGTAATTCGGCTTTTACCCACGGCCAGTAATTACTACGCTTACTAACCACCTATGTAGAGTTACCAATTGTTTTTTTAATAGCTCAAGTTATGAACGGCTCGAGTGGAACTTGAGCGACTGTGCATATTGGATCCTGAAGATTACCTATTACGCTATCGCGCGCGAGTGCTTTATCCCATGTACCCATTTCTGAGGTGTGCTTCTCGCTGGGCGCGACGGAGGTACGTACCTCACCAGCCTGGGGGGGGCGACCTCCATGCAGAACGACAGGGGTGGCTTTCCCATACCCTGGCCAGACCGACAAGAAGTGGCGCAAATGGGTACGGGGGTACGTACTTCACTCTCCCTAAAACAGGTACTTGTGTACTTTGGCATGGAAGTACCTTGAACCTCAGTCCATTGTCCTCCCTCCCCCCGGACTACTACCATCACTCCTCGTCGAAGTCCCGGCTCCATGTGGTAATGTTCTAACTTTTCTACGCTGGGGTTATTTTCCACCTTGCCTTTGGTACCTAAACCTACCGGGCCTGCCTCCCTATGGAGCTCTCTTTCGGAAGGTTGTCCAATTCCCCCCTCCCCGTGTGATCCATGAAGCGCTCAAGCTGGCCAGCTCATGCGCAAATCCACCGGGTTCATCCACTGACGTGTAAACCGTATGATAGGTATTGGTGTGTGTGTGTGTGTGTGTGTGTGTGTGTGTGTGTGCGAGAGAGAGAGAGAGAGAGAGAGAGAGAAGGACCTCAGGTATTACACACTTAGGTACTTACATCCATACCTACAGCTTCTCGGTGGAAAGGTGGGCATTCGACTGACACCCTTCCCACCCCCCTCTTCTTCCGCGACTTACACCCCCCTTACCCCTCCAATTGTGGCAGTAGTTCTCCGTAGCGAGACTTGGACATCCCGAGCTGGGCCTACCTACCTACTGACGACTCGCAGCCATGCGCGCTTCACCGTCCCGCAGTACAGTACATGTCCATGTCTCTCTGAGGTCTCGCTCTCCCCCTCTACTTACCTGGTCGTAGGTCAGGTACCTGTCCAGCATGTAGGTGTTATTGTTAGTCGTATATACATAGGGAACAACAGGAGCTAACCACACCAGCCCTGCCCCAGCATCACATTTGCATTACTTACCTTATTATTACCTTAGCTAACGGGACGTTATTACATGTGTAATACATAACTTCACTCATGTCCACGCCAATGCTAATGTCCATGTCCATTTCAGAGTCCATCCACCTAGGACCTCTTAGACCTCAGGTACCCACCACCCAATCTCTTAGTGAGCCGTTACTATATTACCATCGAGTTACCTAGTTTAGTTCACTTTGCTCACCTCCGTCAAATCAGCCTCTTTTCATATAATCCTGCCGCTCGCTATTTTTTCTTCTTCTTTTACCGCCTCTTGCATCTTCAAGTTCATGTTCCTCTGGCACAAGCCCCCGTCTACCACCCCCCTCACGATCGTTCGACTGCACAAATCCCGCCGCGCCGCGGACACCACCGAGACTTACCGTCCTTGCTCCCAACGTCGCCAACCAGAAACCCTCGGGATTTGCGCCAGCCCCAAGACTCCGTCTTTTCTGATCATCTTTTGGGTTCTCGGACAGGGACCCGGATAGCCACACTTTGCGCTGCCGCTTGTTGGACACTAATACGTTTTTGGGCGGATCGTGAAGACGTCGACTTATTTCCTGTTCAGGAAGCCTCCCAACCTAAACTTAATTCTGCAAACATTCCAGCGGCATAGCTGTCTTGCGACAGCGTCCGTTTGAGCGACAGCGCAGATGTTTCGCCAACGGTGAGTTAACAGTGGGATGGAGTCGCATGAGATACCCGAGAAACGCAAGCCCGCCAGCACGAAGGACGGACGGACGGACAGGGTCTGGTCGGTGGGCGCAAAAGCAGCTTACAAGCCCGGGGGGAGGAAAATCATCACGACACCTCACTCCGCTTCAGTTGTTGGCGTCATCGCCGCCGTTCTCGTCGCTTTCCGGGCCGCACTCTTTTCCAACTCATGCTCATGCCGTGACACGCACACGACCAACCGGCTGACCATTCTCACGCGCATTCTAGGACGAGCTCGGCAAAGCCCGGCGAGGACTTGCTTGCCAACTTCCGACAGCAGTTTCCGGAGATCACGGCGGCGGTTTCGTCAGCATCGTCCGCGACAGTAGTGCCTGCGCAAACCACCGTAGCAGAAAGCGCAGTACTCATTGCCCCCGAGCACGAGCGGTAAGTGCGCCCTTGTTATTCTTTTGTTATTTTTACTAGTTCACTCTCTGCCAGTCTCGCGATGGTGTGGTGTGGTGTGTGGTGTTGGTGCGGGTGAGGCGGTGCAGGTCGCGGGGTATTCCGGTCCCGATCCATCTCGCGCCCTGCCCACGAAACTACTAGACGACTTGTTTTGTTATCAAGTTGGTTCTCGTCACAAACGACGATGGGGGCTAATCTAAAGTTTGTTCTAGACACCATAGCTCATCTCACGATGTGTTCCCCGACCAAGACCCCACACCGCGGGCGTCCGGGGCAGAATGGAGATTTACACCCTCCTTGCTAGACCCAAATTCTTTCTCCTTCACAGCTTTCGCCAACCAGCCGCCGGGCTACTACACGCCTACGCCCGGCGGCACAAACACCATCTACCATTCTCAAGCCGGCGACTTGCACACGCCGTCCATGGGAATGAGCATGGGTCTGGGCACTCCGCTGTCTCTACCGACCAGCGAAGGAACACTACATGCTGGTCCGGCTCTGATGGATCTTTCCCAGTACCAACATGGCTTGCCTTCACATCAGTTTCACCCGCAGTTCAACCCTTTCATGCAGCCGACACCTCCTCAAGCTTCTTATGCGCCTTCGTCGTTCGTCCACCAAGACACGGGGTACGAGACGATGGACCACGACGGTTCGCCGTTGGGCTCAGACGGGACAGAGGACCGTATCAGATCCATGAATGCGGCTTTCCATTCGCAGTCGCCGCCCATGATGAGCTTTCAACCCAGGCATTTTGGAATTCCGATGGCGCATGCGCTTCCTCCTTCGGCAGACAAGTTCCGCTTCCACTCGACACTAAATGCGCCCACAGCCATGATCAGGCATGCCGATGAGATTCCCGTGACATATCTTAACAAGGGGCAGGCTTATTCGCTGTCTGTTGTTGACATGGCGTCGACGATGCCTGTCGTGCCGGGTACTAAGTACCGAACCTTCGTGCGCATCTCCTTCGAAGACGACCAACAGCGCCAGAAACCCGGTGTCTGCTGGAGCTTGTGGAAGGAAGGCCGGGGCACTAACGAGGCGCATCAGCGCGGCGGCAAACTACAAGCTGTCGAATATGTGGAGGCTGGACAACCCGCCGAAGGTGACGACAAGCGAACACGCGTAGAATTAGAAAGCGCCTCGTTCGACGGTTTCTCAGTCATCTGGACTCCTGGCATCAATGGGCCGGCCGAGTGCAACGTTGCAGTCCGCTTCAACTTCCTCTCGACTGACTTCAGCCATTCTAAGGGTGTTAAAGGCATTCCGGTAAGGTTGTGTGCCAAGACGAGCATTTTGACGACGAATAACGCCTCCCCACCACCGGACCCGACCTTCGAAATATGCTACTGCAAAGTCAAACTGTTCCGCGATCACGGCGCCGAGAGGAAGCTTGCCAACGACGTGGCTCACGTGAAGAAAATGATTGACAAGCTCAAGCAGCAAATTGCACAGGCAGAGAGCGGCTCGAAAGACTTCGGGAAGCGAAAACGAGGCGCACACGCCAAGGCACACGATCATTCGCGGCCGGGTAAAGCTCCAAAACATAAAAGAACATGGTCGATGTCGTCAACAAGTTCTGGTGGAGGTGGCGCCCCCGCGCGGCCACCGCTAGAAGAGGACCTACACGTCAAATTACAGACACTCCAGGACATGTTCACCAGCACCCGCCCAGTCAGCATTCTGTACTTGCGGGGAGAGGATCTAGACGACCCAGACTTGCATCCCGTCAGTCTCCCGGGAGAACCCGCCAACCTAGCCAGAGTAGAGTCGAAGGACACTGCAACTTGGCAGGCCAGAAGTTCTCGAAGCTCGGTGGGTGGATCGTCGCTTGTCTCACCTTCGCCAAGTTCTATGTCTCTACAGTCACAACCCGCCGGTGCGACTTCGTGGCCCGATACACATGGCAGTGGAGACAATTCATTTTCTCGCCAAGGATCAGATCAACCGACAAAGGTTCCTAGGACTGACTCGGAAGGGAAATTAACTGGCTGGATAGAGGCGCTAGGAGTGGACCCCTCGTACAAGCCCCCGGCCGACAAACCTCCCAAGCCAGTTGCTTGTTTCTACATTGCCCGGCGGCAGTCCACGGACACGGATAAACGTGGGCTTCATCGAGCCATCTACCTATCACAGCGGACACTGTCGGATTTTATCGCGCGAATATCTGCCAAGTGGGCTCTTGACTCGACGGCGATCGTCCGAGCCGTTCACGTTATCGGTAGCGGCCTGGAAGTTCAGATGGATGACGACGTGATACTCCAGCTGTCAGAGGGCCAGGACATGCTTCTCGAGGTAGTGGAGGTAGAGAGAAACATTCCTCAACCCAAGCGAGAATGGGATTTGATGGCTGTCGACGCTCCCGACGCCGATAGGCACTCTGCCCACAGTGCATTCCGCTCGACGACCGGCTACGAACTACGATTCATTTTTTAATTCCATACATAATGATCATTTCGGTACATCTATTTTTTGAAGAGCGGGCATAGAACACGACGACAACACCTTGCTTGGGCCGTCGATTTATGAGTACATCAACATGCGGCAGATTTTATGGTCTTCCTGGTTTCTGGCGTTCTGAGCGGGACCTTGCAAAGATACCATTCCCCCTTTTCGGGGCTATTTGTTTCTCTTTGCTTCCTCGGTTAGGAGAATCGAGATTCTGAGGTTTTTTTGTTTAGACCGGAAGGTGACATAGCCACGGGGACTGACTATCTACATATACATGTACTGACTCTTTTTTTGAAAAGAAACACGAGTGCTGTCACGACGCGGCTTGGAAACAGCTCGGTGATATTGGGAATCAATACACCTATATTATACGTGTAACGGCGCCTTAGACCGAGAGGGACTGAATGTGAGAGGAGTTACTGGGGTTTCAGACGGGCTGCACACACGCAAGACGGCCTGGACAAGGTGAATACGGAGGAGAAACACAGCAGCAATGTTATGCACACACACACACACACACACATGGTGATGAATGCTGAAGGGCCACGATGGCCCATATCATCTTTATTTTTTATTATACTATACCCTATTATCATATTACTTTAAACATCAATATTCTCTTTTCCTCTGTGGGTATAATGTGGGGAGATTCCTGAAGGTGAACGGCGAATGCCAACGCCGTTTGTTTGGACTAGGAGGTAGTTAATCTGGGTGGACCATGTTAATGCATCGTGCACGACGTGCACAAATACCGGCATAAGATCCGTCTTCCGTGTACACTATTGATGCATAATGCTATTATGTATCCTCCCCCCGGCCATGGCCAATCTGTACATACTGAACTTCGATTATGCTACGGGTACCTGAAATTGGAGGATGACGACGCTACATATTTTTAATGCGGGTTTGTAAGACGGCATAATTAGAGTGGAAAAAATGAGCAAATTATATTAATATCCAATACCTAGTACTAGTAATGAAGAGCACGGTGGAGATGAATATCTAGGTATTAAGTGCCGATTTCAACGGTGCCCTGAGATATCGAGATCGGACGGAGAGCGGTGCATCACTATTACTGCATGTGTAGGCTGGGTACTTAAGAGCTGGAGCTGTTGTTTTAGGGTTGCTAAAAACCCCTTAAAACAGTCCGCTCATCAAACGAAAATTCCACCCGGGATTGGGCGGGCGACCCATTGAAACTTTAAATTGACGGGGGGCACGTTGACTGGCTCAATCGTTCCCACAGGCCTAGACCGCGACAACCAGCCCGCCCCGAGGCCCGCCCTACTGTTATTAGGTACCCTGCACCCAGCCTAGTACCAAGCTGGGCCTAGCGAGATGTATCACAAGTGATAACCAAAGAAACAGAGGGCTACTTTAGTCGACGAAATTCTGCAGAACACACATATAACGTCATTATGTACCGCTGATTTATTCCACACTAGCACTAGAAACACGCTAGAAAGAGAAACGCACTAGAAAGAGAAAACAGCAGAAATGAAAAAGTACTAGGGTAGGTCATCTTTCGTGATCCCTTATTCGCAATTAAGTCATGTCATGTGCTCTAGAGAATTTTTTGATCATTCATATGACTTGAATATACTACCTTATGTACCTACCTTACCTAGTCACGCCATCTCATCCTGAGGTCCCTTCTGTTTCCCTCTCGAAAGGGATTTCGCATTGCATAAACAACGTAATCTGCGTGTCTCTCTTTAGTGCATCCGTCCTGGTGGGGAGAAGAGGGGGCTTATCCCTCGCGGCGGGTGCTAGGTTACTAGGTTAGGTTACTACCTTAGGCAAGTAGGGGCCTGGGAACCACTAGTAATCAATTGTTAACTCATATCTGCAGTGCACTTTGTAGTGGTCTTAATTGCACCGCAGAAGTGGGTGTGGCTTCGGTGGCTTGAACTGTCAAAATTCCCGACCTGGCCAACCGGGGTTTTCCATCCGATCCCATCTTCCACCCCACAGTCATGGAGATTTCATTGGGTTCTGGGACGAGCTTGTATGGATTTTTTTTTCTCCAGCTGCATGCGCAGGAAACATGAAACAACTTAGAACATGGGACTAAAACGGAACCTCCCAAGGGTGGACTACCTTTGTTCTTCTACTTCTTCTTCTTCTTCCTCATGTTCTCTCTCATCTGCCCCCCTTCCTATCAAACATCGACCGGGGGTGGTGCAAATTAACCCAAATCCGCCAGCAAAACGCAGAGGAGAGAAAACTAATTGAGAGCCGTCGGTGATTCGCCCCGGAGTTGATGCTGCGTAATTAGGAAGCAGTGGACAAATTCTTTTCAATGCAGTTCTTCATTGCCTGGCTGACATGTGCAATGTCGCTTGCGCAGTGCCGGCGTTTCAAACCTATGATACGCCCAATAGATCTTTTTATGAGGACATCGTTCGTTATTCATGCTTCTCGGCAATGTGTGGCATCTACCGGATCCCGGTGTTACTGCATACTGATACCTATTGCATTGTACGTACAGACCGACTTACACCCCGCGGGGACCTCAATCACCAACCCCTCAATGCCCCCATCTAAGACGGCATCAACAACCCCCTGTTTCCGCACCGGCACCCTAGTCTTCAGTGCTCCATCGGCAGGCAAGAAACAACAATATCGGTGAAGAAGAAAGCGCTGATAAGAGAACAAATTATTGCCTGCGTCGGTCTGTGTAGCAAACCGTCCGGATCCCTACCTCAGTCCCTCGCCGCGCTAGACGTCAGCATCGGCACAATTCGATCCGGCCAGCCGGCCGGCTACCCGAGGAGGGCTTTTCCCCCTATGGTACTGTAGATGGACGGGAGATTACCTCTCCTGCTTCACAGATTCACTCACTACTGTGCTTCTGCTGTGGGCTGCTGGCTTTCGGGCTCACTCTAGACCTTTACTCTCTCACTAATACTACGTTCCTACCAAGCATAACATAGCCCAGCCGGCACGTCATTTCTCGCCCGAAGGTGAGATAGGTCCATAGAGGTAGGTAGAGGTAGGATGTGATGGGGGAGGGAGGGGGGCAAAATAGGTACGCAATCTCGGCCCATTCACAACAATATGTGCATATTGATTCTTGTGTCCCCCAAGTCGATAGGTAAAAGCCCTCGAACGATGGATATGCACATAACCTTTTCCCGCCTACCGCCTTCCGCCATGCTGCTACCCACATGGCATGACCTGATGTCCTGACGTTGGGATATCGCATATCTTTCGTCGCGATGCGTCAAGCCACGCATTGTCCGTCTGTCTTCCAATGAGGTTGCCCAGCACCTCCCCCTCTCCCCCGGGCCCCCCGTCTTGGGCTGGAACTGAGGCAGTGCACATTCTCATCTACTGTGGCGAGTGCAGCAGGTACATGCCAGCCTACCTACGTGCCCAGGTAGCTACTGTACCTACCTGACCCAATGGACGGGCTGGGGAACCGAAGAGGGTATCGACGCCACACCAGATGTGGCTTTTGCTGGGTACCCCTGTATATACCCATTGGAATGTATTGGATCTCTTTCATCGCCATCAGCCTGTCGAACAGCTCACTACCATGCGAAATTTGATATCAATGCTACGGTACATAGCTTTGAAGTTGACGATACATGGCCCTCAAGTGTACGGTACTTTACCGGGGTCTTGGCCGTGTTACGAACCCGGCTCCGAATTCACCACCTCGAGCCCTGCCTAGGCTTGTCGATGGCACTACCTGGGCGTAGAAGAAGCATACAGAAGCCCGGTCCAATGTTCTCTCCTACGCTGCATCAAATTCTAAAAGACCTAATGTGCATTACAGCTAGCCCTCCGGTCCTTCTAACCAATACCTTACCTGCACTTCATTGCGGCCCCACGATACTACAGGCTGGCTGGGGCAAAGCTCCTTTGCGCGGCCTAGCCTCCTCCTGGACTCTTGGTCTGATAGATGCCGCCGTCTTCCAGCCGCTACGCTACGCCGCCAATCGAATCGTCGTATCTACGGGTTCGCAGAACAAACACACACACCCCTCCCCCAAACGGCGCCTCTTCTAGATCCGTTGTATTATCGCTAGGGTAAGGAGGCTTGAAACCGATGCGCACCAATGGCGTCAAGGGCTTCCTCTTCGCTTGTAGCACACAATGTCGGTCAAGTAGGGAAAATATAGAACTCCTTGTATTTTCTATCGATGGCGGCGACTGGCAGCCTATCAACTTACCTATCATCATGAAATTATGAGACTAGGTACGTTCCACTTTAAAGGATACATTCGAATAAGATTCAGAAGGTTTGGGCTTATGCCTCCGGCCTGCGTTCGTCTTATCGATTGACTTTACCTATTGTTATTTTCTCCTCCGCTGTGAAGTTCATGATGGGACCGTTTGTCTAGGTACCTCCAAATGGTAGCTTGTTCGTTTCGATTCTAGAACATGGCAGTTCATTTAGATATCGAGCATCATGTCGTGAAGTTCCAGTTTTGGTTCCA
Source organism: Biscogniauxia marginata (assembly GCA_022695795.1). Lineage (NCBI taxonomy): Eukaryota > Fungi > Ascomycota > Sordariomycetes > Xylariales > Xylariaceae > Biscogniauxia > Biscogniauxia marginata. The sequence goes on along the minus strand of MU404061.1, from coordinate 512,055 downwards.
TACACACTGCATTATCAGCAGACCCGGCCGAAATTATGCCGCCTACTCCTATTGACGGTCAAGCGCTAGGCATTGGACAATAGCACGTTCCCCCTTTTGTGTTGCGGCTAGGGACGCTGTAGCATGCGGCGGCTGGCCAGATTACCAGCTGACTGACCCAGGGCGTGGTAGGTGCTGCTCGGCCTAGAAGCTCTGCACGTATGCGCAGGTCACCAGTTGTCAGACGGGCCATATCGAGGTACCGGTACTTCTTCGAGTTCGGAGGTAAAGCCAAGAAAATTACACTCGCCACAGATCTTCTAGATCTAGATGTATCTTCGGGAGGCTTGACCTTCCTCCCCCTCGTGTGCCCCCGATTCATAAAACCTCCCTGCTTATGTAAAACCCCACGTCCCTCTTTTTCTTCTTCACCTTCCTATCGGCGGCCGTTCAATATCGATGTATCGTTACCGGCACCACCGGCTCACGGGAAATCCGTTAGTTTGTGTTCTGGGCGCTTGGGCTGGTTCACCTTTCACAGCCCTATTTTACGCGACGCGTCGACGGGAAATCTCGCGCCTCCAGAAGCTGATTGGGGAAACAACGAATCGAAATAAGCCCGGCTCCGGGTGTTCGAGTACACCGGTTCAGGTTGCACGATACGCGCGGCCCTGCCCCGGAGAGGAGGAACCCAAGCACGGTCGTACGTACCATACCTATGTTCAGTAACACGCGCTACCTAGGAGTAATCCAGGGGGGCGGGTGGGAATAGACAACAACACACGGCGGGGTTCCAATGAGCAGATGTAAGTAACTATCTAGGTGAGGCCTCCTCTCTTGGGGAGGAGAACCACGTGGGCTCATCGCTCACCTACCACACGCACATCCCGCAATGTCTCATCTGGGCGGCCTCGCCCTCGCCCCAATGGGAGCTCTGAGGACGGACGGTACTTTCAGCTGGTCAGGGTGCGTCACGGAGCTTTGGACGCGGGCGGCAGAGCCCTACATATGCGATCGATTGTTCTAGGTATCCGGCAGAGCTTTTCTGCATGAGAGATCCCAGGCAGGTTGCGATCGCCGCTTTGCTTTGCTTTGTGGCTTCACCTGCAACCCCTCCCCCCCCCTAGGTAATTACGAGAAAAGCCACAAGCGACATTGGTTTAAGGCCTCTAGACCGTGGCTAGAACCAATGGAGATTTTCCAATGGAAGGCCTAGGGGCAGATGCCCGATGGATGGGTGAATTCGCGAGATAAGAGATCGCCACATTGTGGCATCATGGCGCGGTGTGTGTGTGTGTGTGTGAACCAGCCACGCCGGTCCTCTCTTCCTCCCCGTCATACCTATCACTCACGCGGGCCACGCCCTGGGGTAGCTACCGCTTTCGGGTACTGGCGGGTGCAACGAAGTGTCGATCGTTGGCAGTTGAGCTACGGTACCTAAGCCACAAGAGCTTACGCGAGGCCAGCGAGCTTTAGCTTACCTAGAGGAGTACCTACATGCCTAAGGTACCTAAGCTAAGTAGGTGGTGGATGATGGTAACTGAGGGGGAGGGGGAGGGGGAGGCAAAAAAGTTAGTGTACATACTTGCTACCGTCCGAGCCACAAGGATCCGCGCGGAGGAACTTCGTGCTGGACTAGACTCGCCGCCGGCGAGCCAATGGCTGCACCGCATTGGGCAGCATACCTTCCCTATCCGGCAGTCAATTGGCATCCGCCACAGTGGCCTCGAAGTAGAGAACTGGAGAGAGGGGGAAGATGGGGTTAGTATCTTCTCCTTCTCTTTTTTTTCTGCCTTTTACCTGCCTACCTAATCCTTCCTCCAATCATCTTCTCTGAAACTCTCTTCTTCGGTATCGAGCATTCTAATGTACGTAGCTTGGTGAGGTGAGTTTAACGCGTGGCTTTAATAGAGCTATAGGCATATTATAGCTACTTCGCATACCTACATGTCATGGTTGCAAAACAAATCTTGCCACATACGCAAAGCATAGTGGGTGTAATGGATGGAAACGATAAGATTGGTTAAATTTCACGCGCAAGCCTCATCATATACCGCGGGCTTAGGGAAGAAATTCTTGGGGTTACCTATCTCTTTTGGGTGAGCAAAGCCACCATTTTTTGAGGCGATCGCTTTTTGTTTTGAACCTTGAGGTCATAGTACTTACTAGGAAGTAACCTACCTTAGCAAAGCTCGATACGACCTCACTTCGACTTCTTCATTAGCCACACGTGCGGCCGAAGCGATGCGGCTAGTGCGCGATCGACGGTCTTCGCTGCCGTTTATAGGCGGGCGTCGCAGGGTCTCCCGGGACCGAGAGAGGGGCCCCATTGGCTCGGAATGGGCACACACCAGCACACGCTTGTGCGTATTTAGCTTCTCTTGCGTTTTTTTTTTTTGGTGTTGATCTGCGCTTGGTACATAGTAGGCAGCCTCGTTGCTTACCCTTTCCCTTCTTCTTCATCTTCTTTCTTTTCTGCCTGTCCGTGCAAAAAGTCAGATGGACGATGTTGCTTACTCTTCTCTCCATTTTTGAAACAATAATAAAATAGAAATAAAAAGGATATAAGAAGGGATGGGATGGGATGAGATAGATGATAAGCCACAACAGCTACAGTAGGTGAGCTTACCTCACCTACCCACCCACCCCATGGCAGCCCTAAGTCCCACGCCAAGGTATGTGTATGTGCGTACGTAGACGGGATGTTACCGTATGATTACATCGTTAGTCGTAGTGGTAGTGTGTTGTCTTAGATAAAACCCACACCAACGCGGGGCAGCGATGATGATGACGACACCGACGAGCTTGGTACGGTATTTAGGGTGTTTTCCCATGGGATTTCTCTTTTAACCCTTGCGACACTATACATACTTGGTACTTAGAGACTTACATAGTCGTCGCTACTATCTTAGGTAATAACTGATCTTCGACGACTGAGCCACAGACCTGTTTTATACTTGCGGTATGTGGGGTTTTACTAGTATCTAGTATAGCTTGATGAAGGTAGGTAGTGTTAATTTTTTTTCTCTTCAATTCAATATAATAAGAGTAACGTTGAGGGTAGGTACTTTTGCAAAAGGGACCGCGTGATCATGCAAGTCTGTCTGGCTTATCTCGAGGGAAAACTGAAACAAGAAAAAAAAAAGGTGAAGAAAAAAAAATACCTCAGGTAGGTCAGGTGAGACACCATAATAGCTATGTGAGAATGACGTCATTTTGAGCGTAGCTAAGAGTCACGTCTCTTCCTTACCTACCTACCTAATCTAAAACCTTAGCTGCTTTTAGGACAACGCAGGCCGACAGCTTTAGCTTACACTAGTTGAAATGCGGGGCCGCGGGATGGAGCAAGCTTGAGGTTTCATAGATTGAAGCAGCTGAAACCTCGGCGCCCGCGAAAAAAGAAAAAACCCCTTAGCAACAAATGTGCATCGGCGTTATAGCTTAGAAAGTAGGTAGGTAGGTAGGTAGGTAGACATGTATAAAATCTTATAGAGTGTTTTGAAAAAGGAAAAAAAGAAAAGGGGGGAAAAGACCAATGCACTCGGTAGTACCGAATGTAGTATTGCTTACTTATAAGAGATATATATATTTATTTCCTTTTATAGGTATTAATATAGTGTTTCGGTGGCTTTTTCGAGTAGTTAACGCCTTTATTTCGTAAACAATTACGTAGGTACTTGTAGTCATCAAATAAATTTGATTCGATTGTAGCTAAGAAGACAGAGTAGTTGATCTATTAGCTGGTAAGGGTAGATAGAGATAATTTAGGTATTAGATACTTAGCTAGGTACATAGGTGTCCGTAGCAGGAAACTCGCCCGGGGTATTATACGTCAGGTGCGTGAGGTAGATATTCTGCGGAGGAACAAAAAAAAAAAGCAAAAGTATGTGTCTAAACTAAGGGCAGTGGGGTGGGGGCGGAGACGGGGAGGGAGGGCATCTCGGGGTCAGTTCACGCGAGGGGGAGGGTAAGGTAAGTCAGCTGCACTGCTTACATCGGCAGGTAGGTGAGGTTGGTGTTTACTAACACCGCTTGGTGTGCTATAGATATGAACCTCTAGTAAGCACGCGTGATTTCGAGTGTTATCAATGAAATAAGGGAAGAGGAAGAAAGTGAAGAGGGCTAATATGTCAAAGTCAAAAAAAGGAAAAAATACAGCCGGAAAATGAAAACATTAATACTCGTGGCCTATTAAGGTTTTTATTCTGAACTAAGAAATCTGAAAAGGAGAAGAGGGAAAAGGGGTACTAATTAACAAACTTAAGGAGCTAGTTATACTTATCTCTTAATTAAAATAGGCATTGCACTTACCTCACGATACGGACACGTTTATTGATTTCATAGCATATGATATTTGATGCATAGGGTTTATTTGATATCAGTCCTAAAATATAGGTGTACATGTTATCTCCTCGACGAGAGTTGGGTAAACGTTGATGGCAGTACAGAAAACGTAACCCCGTCTTCTTGGTTGTAAATGATACTCGATGTCACAAGGTACCTTTAGGATGGGGTAGGTAGATAGTTGTTATTTGAGGAACTATAATCAGAGACACCTTGAAGGCGTTCCATTTCCGTAAAGCAAGGCTCCTTGTTTCCTGTTCATACGGCTCCTGCTGGTTTTTCCACTACCTCAAGCCTTCCCTAGTAAATGCAACGATAGTGACCGCTATTGCGGAGAGACCCCTGACACTCAGATCACGGCTCGCGTACTTCATCACATAGTGGTTAAGCAATTCAAGTCGTAATACGCTAGCTCATCTCTACAGACAGCTTACTTTCTTGTCATGATCTAATAACCAAGGAGCTTTCCTATCAGCCTGATGCGAACGATGACGCATTGGATCTTTTCCATATCTAAAGCTGGAACTATCAGAGATTACGTGAAACGAGAGTATTATCTATACCCCTGTATTTCACAAGGGGTTTTACATCACCTTATATTATGCTACTATAGATTATACAAGACAGCAGTACCAACACGAGTGAGCAACGTGATTCATAATTTCTTTTTCTTTGTCACATACATGAATCCTTTTAAATATGAGAATTATATAAAGGCATGTGCGCAAACCTCAGCCGCCTCCATAGCTAGGTGAAGTCGAATGATTAAAATGGTATTCAACTTCAAGATAATACCCCCCTCCTGGAACCCCCCCCCCTTAGAAGAGATCGAAAGAGGGAAGCATTATATAATACTTACATTTCTTATACTATAAGTACGATTCGAGTCTTCACTTAACGCTTAGGAAATCTATACTCAAAAAACACCACATTCTAGAGCAATTGGTCCGGCGTCACGATTCTGACCTGAGTATATAGGTGCAACGGCGTTATTGCACGAAGAATTAGAACCAAGGGTAATTTAGCTAGCCGTCTTCTTATATACGAAACAGTCTCCAGGTTCCTAGATAGGTCTATACCTATAGGTCTCAAATCTTCTAACCTTAGTCAGTGCAAGTTATAGTAGTTAGTCATCAGTGAGGACTCTTTAGCACTGGGGCTATCGAGTTGTATCGGGAGGCCTTCTTTATTATTCAGTTTATTTACATTATATCAATTGTGGTCCGGCTAATTTGAGCGTATTATGCCCATCCGGTAAGCACTGATGATATAGTTTAATGCCTAGGTTGTCCCGGGCTGAAATTGAGAAACAATCTATGATTAAGGTGGTTATATTTTTCAAATTGAGGCATGGTCTCGTACATGCTACACCCTGTGGCGTGCCTCACATCAAACCCCCATCAATACTCCTTTCTTACATGTAGGTGAATAAATACGTAAGGGGATCTCAGCTGAGCTTCTCGTTGTTTATGTTGGTCCTGTGCGTGTCTCTGAGCTGAAATAGTTGAGCTGGTCCTAACTAACTAGTTCACTACTTAACGTTCTGAGAAGGATATTGAAAAGTTTATTATATTGAAATCTATAATTGCCCATGGCCTTCCACTAGGTAAATACTATGGTATTCGGAGGGACAGGGATACATTATAGATTGCTATGAGAAACACCTAATCAGCCCGGCTTGTTACGTGTTGATCAGAATCTAGTATAAATCCTCTGGGATAGTATATTCATATTCAGTGTCCGGTGTATTTCGTAAGTGCCATTAAACTCGACGGGGCCTTATAAGGTACACCAATTAACAGCCATCAAATAACTACATAGGGTTGGGGTTGATTAGAACAGTAACAGTATAAATGACACGAGAAAGAAAAATTTGTAATTGAATTAATATATTAATTCTTAAATTAATATTCTCGTAATATTCTAGCACGGTGGCGACGCCTTTTTATATATATATAAATATAAGATAGTTTCAATGTTTCAAAAATTATATGTCCGTGAGATGAGTATAAATTAGGAATTAAGCGTAGCACCACAATAGTCTGAGAATGGCCTAAACCCCTCAACCCCACATAGGTAGGCTGGCCTATGAGAAAGCAGGATCTACTATATCTTCTATATCTGATATACCTTCCGCTTATCTGCTCCCCAACGAAGTCAACGGTAGCGTGTTCGTCATGCCAGCTCTAGATCGGAAATCTGCCTAGGTAATTTACACGAACGCGGCAATAGAAAACCTCTCGGGCCAATCCTGGGGAACATAATCTTGGACTACAGTACTGGACGTACCTCTAAACTGCGTGTAAGGCCTTGCAGAACAACCCATTTTAACATTAATTAGCCTTCTCATCTCTATATGGGATTGCGCCCAGTCGAAACGGTCCAGACTGCTTCGTATTCATTTAATCCACGAAAAGATACAGTAAGCTTCTAAGTCTCGATTGGTTCACCCCTAACCATATTTTTTTTGAAGGGGTGTGATGTAGCTGTGATGATCCTCATTCCTACAATGTTGCCTGTTCAGTCCGTCAGGCTGAGTGAAGGCAGAATTTGCCTAGAATTACGTCTTCTACCCCATTCTCTTTCCCCCATATAGACCTAAGCTTGTGATTGTTTGGTGGAATCTAACGTTATATACCGATTAGAGAGTCCCTTCATGCCATTATTTCCAGCTTCTTCGACCGACTAAAATACACGAGACGAAATAGATCCCAACCAATTGAGAGTTATATCCTGCATGATACCCTTTGTTGTTCACTGTATATTTGCACCACGACAAACAACAGATGGCTACCGAGACTCGAACCCATGATGATTATACTGTAGGATGGGTATGCGCACTACCAAAGGAGCAGGCGGCAGCAATCGCTATGCTAGATCAGAGACATCCCGACTTATTCAGACCGCCGAATGACTGCAATACGTATATCCTAGGATCTATTGGCAAGCATAATATCGTCATAGCCTGCCTCCCTGCCGGCAAGATTAGCACCAATGCCGCAGCCACCGTCGCGATTCAGATGATCAATACCTTTCCATCCATCAAATTTGGCTTGATTGTGGGCATTGGCGGCGGTATCCCACACAAGGGCAAGATTAGATTAGGTGACGTCGTGGTCAGTGTACCGAGCGATCAGTATCCCGGAGTGGTCCAATGGGATTCCGGTAAAGCAGAACATGCCGGAAAGTTCAAACGAACCGGTGCACTAAATAATCCACCAACTGTGCTGCTTACTGCCTTATCGAAAGTAGCAGCATACTATGAATTGGAAGGGTCTAAAATACCGGGATATCTAGATGAAATGAAACAGAAATATCCTCGATTGGAAACAAAATACCTCAAGTCTGATTCGCTCGAAGACGTATTGTTCAAGGCGAATTACCACCATTGTGACGAAAGTCGCTCGAGGAAACACGCTTCACTAGAGTGTAGTGATGGTGACAAAGAAGAAGAAGAAGAAGAATACAGTTGTCAGTACTGTGACAAGGCCAAAGTTGTCAAGAGGAAGCCCCGAAACATGCGTGTGCACTATGGCTTGATTGCATCTGGCAACCAAGTTATCGAAGACTCCTCCTTCCGGGAAAAGCTGAACAGGGACCTTGGGGGTACCGTGCTCTGTGTTGAAACGGGAGCAGCAGGCTTGATGGACAACTTTCCTTGTATCGTTATCCGGGGGATCTGGTGCTATGCAGACTCACACAAGAACACGCTGCGGCCGTAGCAGCCGCATTTGCAAAAGAATTACTTGGTTATGTACAGGCTAATGAGGTTGGCCGGGAGCAGTCAGCAAAAGACGTGATGCGTCACGGTGAGTAAAAAGTGTAATCATTGCATCAATATATTGTTATTTGCTGACAAAGTATATAGTTGATGAAATCCAAAAAGACGTTGAACAAATCAGCTCCAGATTAAGCAAACAAGAGGACCTTAAAGTTCTGGATTGGCCCACCCCGGTTAACTACGGGCCACAACCAGGAATACAACAACGGCTTCTCAACTGCGAAGGACATCAGGGTTAGCTAAATAGTTTCAACCAAATATTGTTTTTTCCAGGGATTCCTGGGGCTGAGAAGACGATTCTCACATCAACTGTAGTGGACAACCTCATCCAAAAGTTCCATGACGATACTACTATTGGGATAGCCTTCATATATTGCAATTTTAAACAAGAAAACGAATATAAACCCGAAGATTTGATCTCAAGTTTATTGAAACATTTAATTCAGAACCAGCCTTGTTTGCCACCAATTGTCAATGATCTCTATAATCGACACGTAGTGAGACGTACACAACCGAATCTAGATAAGACCTTTAGAATTCTTCAGTCGGTTGCTGCCATGTGCGCTAGAATTTTCATTATTTTTAGATGCCTTTGATGAATACCGAAGGTTAGGCGACTTCTTATCCTAAGTTTTCTCCCAATTTGAGAGATTTTCTTAAACAGACGCCACTATTTCACACAGTGGGAGCCGGGACTAAAGGTAACCTGGATATAATTTCACTATTTTTATACCTTATAATGCTTAGTTACTATGGCCCTTTCCTTGAATTCATTGTATCTGTTACTGTCACACGGAGGGACACCTGAGAACTGCCAAGACCAGTTGGTCATATGGTAAAATGGTCATTGGGGAGAGATATTAAGGTTGGATTCATAGGTACCAACATGCATAGGATGAGGTAAGCTATCAGACAGTCAGATTAGGTATAAAAAGGCAGAGAATTCCTGGCAGACCTCTTCTATGAACTTAGACTCCTAAGTCGCTTGAGACCAAAGAAAATTATTAGTCGAAATTGAATTATTATTCCAAGCCTACTAGCCCTTGTCACAGTCACGATGGCGCTTCATATTTGATCACCTGAATATTCAGATGTGACTTAATTTCCTTAACAACCATCCGGTTTCTAGGCTCACATTTTATTATTGTACAGTTCAGACCTAGCACTATATCAAGACGAACCAAGACATCTGTACAGAGAATGAGGCTTCATAAATAAACATTAGATCCTCCATGTCAAGGTTGTGTTATCATACACCTACAGTAACTCGTATCTCTATGGATCAAGCAATCACCTTCAAGGCTTAGTTCGATCACTAGTTCAGCCAGCAGCCTTTCTAGCCCTATCTTCTATATCTTCCTCTAGGGTTGTATTATCACCCCTCTCCTTTCCTTGTGGCCTTGTCGCTTTCGTTTTACGTGCCCTCATAGCTCTTCGTTCGTGCTTTTCCTGGTCCTCGCGCATCTGTCTAATAACAGGACTTTTTGCACGGATTCGCTCGCCGTACCGATAAAAGACTAGGGGAATGGGGATAAGAGCTACCTCCAATAGTCCTAGGAGCGTGCCCGCCCACTGGGGAGTGAGCGTCGCGTACATAGATGGCCCGGCAAGCGGTAAAGTAGCGCCGAACAAGCTTCGCATTACTGCGTTCCCAGCTAAGGCAGATGCAGCGTAGATACCGTACGCACTGGCCAAGTAGTTGGAGCCGTAAATGAAAGTGATAGAATTGCCAGCACCGAAAGGAATACCGAATGCGATAGAAGCAGCCCAGTGAATCGATGCTGGAAGACAAGTCCAGCTAAAGCCTAGTTGGCCTACTGCCGTGAGCACAGCTCCGATGATCATAACCCGGACTGTTGCCTCTGGAGGGGCCCGACCTGTCGCTGGATCCTTTGGATGAGAGTTTATTATCTTCCGCAAAAAGGGTTCACCACAGATGACCATCATGGTGCCTATGCCTATACCAACAAAAGCTAGTCCAGAAAGGCCAGGACCCCAACCTCTATGTTGTTGAAAGACGATCGGGTATGCAACGAAACATAGATACAAAATACCATAAACGACTGAGATCCTGTAGAACGCTGTGAGATTCATATACCTGTACATAGTAAATGGCCTGTTAAGGGGGTGGGTTTACTTACCAAAGGTTGAAGAACCATAGGATAGGTTCAGTGAAGGCGAGTACGAACGGGCGTAACAAGCTAATTTTGATGAGTGCCTTCTTAGATATCTTTTGATCATATCGACACCACCACCGCTCGTCGTTGGTCTCCTTGCGTATGCGTGCGGTTTTGGCTTGGAGAAGATTGGGGGCATATGTCTCCTTCGTTAAGATCATACAAATCGCTCCGACTCCGCTCAAAATCAAAACGAGCCAGTTGTCCCATCTCCATCCAAGGTATTGATAGACAAACCCGCCGATGAGTGGACCGGTGACAGGACCGTTGAGTGGCGCTATAGACCACAGCGACATGACTAGGCCACGATACTCCTCATTTGATATGTCGACGACAGTGCCAGCACTATTAGATACCATTACAGAACCGAATAAAGCTCTGCAACAAGATGGTAAGCCCTTCGATCGAACACATCACTGAGAATTTGATCAACATACCCAAAAAATCGGACTATAATGATCGACTCAAGTGAATTTGCGACACAGCATGGTATGACGAGAAGAGTGAAACATATCATGCACACAATATACACAGGTCTACGACCGAACAACTCACTTGCCGGTGCCACTGAGAGGCTACCAACGGCGAGTCCTAGCAGATAAGTTGTCAATCCAAGCGTTACAACGGCTCTGCTTGAGACGTTAAACTCTTCCATCAGGCCTGGTGTCGACGCTGTGTAACTAGTCGAATAGAATATGACCACCCATGAGGTGAAACTGATGGCAAAGACAACCCACGATCGATACCAAAGCGGCCAGCATTTCGGGTCCTCTAGATCGTTTTCTTCGAAGACGACCTCGAAGTCTGGCGGCCGAGACGCTGAGCTCCTGATACTAGTCGTCGTGCGAACGTGAGTTACCTCGTCAAAGGCCTCGGCAACAGCACCATGAGAGTAAGCAAGTTCGAGGGGTTCCAGTGGATCGGTGTCGTCAGAGGCGTTCGATCCATTGCTCGAACGGCTTCGGCGACTAGCCCGGCTTCCCCTCCTCTCCAGCGTGGGTGATAGGTTGTTAGGTGTGTGCTCGTTACTCTCCACAGCATCAGCCTCTATATCGCCAAGCCAGCCGCCCTTTTCGGGGTCTCTCATTTCGGGCATTGCTATGCGATTGAACCCTCGCAGACTTCAAAAAGCTATGCAAGGTCACGATCCCGCTCCGGCGAGTTCTCAAAATTTATCTGGGGCGGTGTCTAGCCAGCATTGGACCTCGGGACAGAGCACGTTCAAAGAAGATTAGTCGCGTCACCCAGTTTATCCAGGAAGGAAGTTTAAAGAAAGTTCTAAGTCGCGCATCAAGAGTAGAGAGTGAAAGAGAATTTGGATCCCGGGATACTGTGGGTAAGTCGGGTTGCGAGCCGAACACTATACTAGCCAACGCGGCTTACAAACGGATTCTACGTCGGGGATTGGCGACTACAAGTTAGTAAGTCCCAACGCCCATCAAGGTGCGAACGGCGATAGGACATATCCTGCAAGGCCCCGCTGCGAAAAGCTACTGAGAGTGAGAATTTTTTGTGTGCAAAGTGAAGAGACCCTCTGAGACCCCCTGCTAGCTTAATGTTATAGTCACAATGCTAGGATTAGCATCGCAATCAGATCAACGTTATGGTGGAGCTAGAGATACACTACATGCTTGTGCTATTAGATCCCTTCCCCTTTTCAAACTTCTACATATATAGAAGACGAGGGCGGTCGGTGCCAAGATGGGATGTAAGCGACAACTATGCAACTAATGCGTAAGTTTGAATGCATTCACAGCCTACTCCGCATGCTGTGTGGTGCTGGTTTGACGTGCTGACTGAACCTATACCTACTCGTTTGTACATACGTTAGGAGCCGAGGAGCTTCGCGGGTGGAACAGAAACCTCGAAAGAGAAAGCAGCGCCGGCTTATAGGTTGGCTAGCCGTCTAGGCTGTCATACCTTGGCTTCAGCATCCAGCCTAATCTTATCCGTTCCGGAAGCACGTCAAGGACGGTTATTATCAAATGGAGTCGATAAGATACATATAAGTATTAACATATAGATAATTCCTATGAAGCCACGCCGGTAATCCTGTACAATCCTAACTGTATGTTCCGCAATAGTTTTCGGTCTTCTCTTTCTTATTCTCATAACCCAGATAAACTTAGCCATAGTTGCGCGACGATTCTTTGATACGTATGGAGTCAACGGGAACGCCAAGTTAAATTAATCCCGAAAGCGGCACTATTTCCGCGGTGGACTAGTGTAGATTCGTAGGGCTTGGTGATAAGCACAGTCGGTATGCGGTCATATTGCTTCTTGGTTCCAGGCACGCCATCTTGCATGATGTTGCATGCCTCTTATCGAGGTTGAGTTGCAGCCGTCACTGCAAGGTTTCACATAAGTAGCACTTCAAAACTCCACCGGGACTGACAACTAAACAAACAACATCAAGACAACCTGCAATTCATCAGTGCCTAGGTGCAAAGAAAAGAAGATGAAAAAAGAAGGCTTATGGACCCGGGTAATACTTCCCTATCAATATTATGTAGGAATTGCGTTTGCTTTAACTGCCAGGTATAATACAATTGATGAGCGGTCAAGAATAGGTAGGTAAGGATATCTTGATTCGGTCTTCGGCCTGTTGACAAGAGACAAGGACCCGGCATGATTGCGGGACCACCAATTAGTGCTGACGGGCCGATGTTATGCGGCGGGATGTTGTCCCGTAGTAAGAGAGAAAAAATTTGATGCAGATCGCTTTATGTTAGCATTACACTTCGACCGTGTCAGCGTGTCCACCACGCGGGTATGTATTCTCAGTTACACGAAGCTTTGAGAACATTGCAATTCTTCACTCTGGGTAAGGATTGAATTTATATGTAATGTAACTAGTTAGGTGCCTACATACAAGAGTTCTAGAATATTAGTTGAGTTTATATCTAGCATAACATGCATAGAGAGTTCGATGTATCGAGGTCAAATATAATATATATTACCTTAGGTGCCTAGTTAAATACCTATTCATATTCAATTTCTTTACACTTGAAGTTTTAACTTACCCCGCTGTGCTTAATGAATAGCGATGGGAACTACACATAGGTAGAGTATTAATATATGAAATATGAATCAGCTTAATAACAGTGATAATTCGCCATCTCATAACAACTTACATGCACCTTATGCGAATGTATTCCTCTAAAGAGTAATATTGTAGTATTGAAGTATAAATTCTTTATGGAGGTATTAGATTCACTCCTACATAAAACAGCCACGCTCTTTGCTATGTAATAGCTCGGGAGTAAATGAATCATTATCATCTATACTTGTCATTCGAGGTAATTATATGTTACGCTGTCAAACGAGAATGGGCGCTCCATTGCGCAATCATTAGGGCGTATTAACAATGACCACAGTGCCAGTTTTGTCTTGGCATTTGATCGTGTAAGGGTACTGAATGATCACAAATCTTGAGAAAAACCACGAAAGTATATAAAAGAATAACCAACCGTGTGATCTTCAAATGCTTAAAAAAAAATTTCACCCACTTGCGAAGGTACACGCGACAAAGAAAAAAAAAAGGAAGGCCAAGAGAAGAGATAAATAAGACGCGATTACCTGGATCTCTTGTTGAGAAACTTCCGAAGCGTGACGAGTCGGTAAAGTAGAACACAAGGCACGAGATAAGACTCGAACCTAAAACCTGACGATGCATGGCTAATTTGAGGCAAGTCTAGACATAGAATAAGTACTACTGAATAGAGATGACATCTATCAACGCCGGGCGATTTTAAAATAGAAATTAAAGAGTGTCTAAAGAGGATTCATGCGATTCGCGTAAGGTTCAAAGTTTCATATGCGGAAACTTGTTACTAGGATGATCACTTTGGCTTTATTACATCAATTGCCACTTCAACTAAGCACTACAATACATCAGCCCCCACTTATGAACTTGACAGTGAGATGTATATTAACTTACGCGTACTACAAGTAATTCTCATTTTCTAAACCAACTCTTTTCGTGGAAATCCTTCTGCCATGTCAGGAACTCACGACGTTCTTTGATGTTGGTAAGGCCCTTCGTATCGGGTTTCGTAAACTAGTGGAGAAGAATAAGTCATATTATGTCACTTGCTCGTACCATCCTCGCTTATCAATAGTCCAATACGTGTTACATCTACGATTATCAACAGTGAAGGAGACGGGGATTCTTATAAAAGTCCTAGAATCTGGAGGCTCTGCTTGACTGTAGGCCTCAACGTCACCGGATTGGGTATAATGTGGATCTGGCTGACAAGGAACGATTAGGTTGTTGTTCAACCTCAGCATTGCCTTTCTGAGTAGCAATGCGTATTAACCATTGGTGCAGTAGCCTCAAAGGAATCGGCTAGTCAGCCTCTAAGCTACCTTGACAAGATCGTTGACAAAAAAAAATATTTTGCGGACTATAAGGTTGTGATGTGTACCAACAGTGTACAAATTATTTTCTCTGCGACTTAGCTTAGAATAGTGTCGAAGGAAAGCAATCCGATATGGCTATGAACTGTGCATACTATAAAGTTTATAGAAGCTTCGCTTGATCTAGGAAAGGAACCTTTTTTGAAGTCATGAGCCGAATTTGTTGGTGTTGACGTGTGGCTGACAAGTCATGGCTTACAAACACCATGACATACTGACCCTGTAAGCCATAACAATGCTGTACAGGCAAAAATGAATCAACGTCGAAACCGCCAGCAGCTGATACTAATGAACTGTTGACTGACTCACGATTCAACTGGTTCTATTTTCAATCTAACCTGGAGATCCATGGACTTGTGATGATATGTGATGATACGTCGACGTATTACGGTGATACAAGAATCATAGGATCCGATACGATTATCATGACAATCATTTCTTTCTAGGACTGTAGAATATTGCCTCCCACGGTGGAATATAATAATACTTGCAAGCTCCCTAACCTGATACATAACTTACCCACATAGCTTCGAACTACAATCACAAGTCTGACTGAACATTAACAGTACTCTGTAGAATATAAGCTTAGCTTTAAGACGTTATATCTTACCACGATGCATTTCTTAACCCAATTCGCCGTTCTCATCGCGGCCACCGGTCTGCAGTTCGCCAGCGCCGCGCCCAACCCTCAGCCCTCCGAGATTACGACCGAGACTGCGACTGAGACTGCAACCGGGACTGCAACTGAGACTGCAACTGGGACTGCGACGGGCACTGCGACGGGCACTGCGACGGGCACTGCGACGGGCACTGTGGCCGAGGCCGCAACAGGGACTACGAGCGAGACCGCGAGCGAGACCACCACCCAAGGCGAAGGCGAGAGCATCAACATCAATCTGAGCCTGCCGGCAGGTTACACGGGGGTCCTCAAGGTCCACCCGACCGTCTTCCTCGAGTACGCGAAGAAGAACAACCTCGTGCTCCCCTGGGTGGTGACCACGGTCCTGGAAGCGGCCCCCGACCCCCTGGTCCAGGTCAAGGCCGGCGACGGCAAATGCGAGACGCCCATCCCGCTGCCCAAGGACTCCGGTCTCGACGGGGATATATGCGCCCCGAATGGCAGCTTCGACCCCAAAGCGATCCAGGGGATCCAGCAGCGCTGTGCCCCCAGCTGCTACGGCACCTGTGTTAACCATCTGTTCGATGGTACCTACGACACGTAAGTTCACCGATGTGTATAATGCTGAGTTCTTGGTGTCTTGTCTGAGGATATGTCGCTGACATGAGGAGTAGATGCCTTGCTGGATGCATCACCGGAGACTGCCCGTACTAAAAATATAGCTCGGGTTATCGCGGCAGACTAGCATGGCAATGGCGATACAAGGACAACTTGAAGGTCTCTAGAGTTCCCATGCGTGTATTTGGATTTTCTTTAATTTGTCCTCTCCTGTACTTCTATTCTCCTTTTTGGTTTGTATGGAATTTTAGCATTGTGGCTTATGAAATGTGTATCCACATCAATGAAGCGTCCTTTTTGGGAGTATACGAGTATGCCTGGAAAATACTCAAGTTTACTATAGATCTGCTATTTTCATTTCTCCTTTCTTCTTGTTTCGTTAACGTATCAATATGTTCTTGATAGTTTTTGTGACTGGTAAAGATATTGAGAGATTATATGCAGTAACCCGATGCCACATACACGACAACATCATTTGTGAAACTATAGCTTTCAATATATAAACTTTATAATGTTTTCAAATATTAGTACCTGTAGGCCTATTTATAATCGTAATAAAACCAAAAGAATGATAGGATCAAGACACCCTGGGTTGAATCAATGGTTCCCCCGTATATAGCGTCCTCACATTGGTTTACAGTAGTGAAAGCGAATCATGTTAGCCTCAGAGGTTACGAGAAAAAGGGTCCGATTAAAGCCTTCTCAGGCTTACCACTTTGTTACGACAAAGGTCATGAGTTTATGTAAACAGCAATGTATGAGTACTAGGCACAATAGTCGTAATGAGTTATTCCCATATGTGCGCATGCTTAGATTGATCACTTCTAAGGAAAGTACTATATTGGTGCTCTAATGAGTATATAGGTATCTGGGTGATACATGTTTTAGTCCCTGTATCGTGATATGTGAGAGAATCTGCTATTCGGGTGACTCCCACCTAGCAGAAAACCGGCTTTCCCAAATCACATAACTCAAAAGTCAACAATAGGCCGGAACCCCCAAACGGTTTTACGCGAAGACACAACCATGTTGCTCAATACTACCGAACCCATTACGATCCTTGCGTCACCCTCCGAGTTAGGTAGCACCGCTTCACCAGACTCCGTGATACGCCCGAGCAGAAGATCAGGAATCAGCAGCCCCTAGTTTTCGCCCGTTACGCATAACTCGAAGTACAGTATTGATGTGATTTACACTCAATGTGACATCGTCAGCCATAGCTAACAGCTTCGCTGCTTTCACTGCATTCTTGATCTGTCTTCCGTTTATTGGCTCTTCAGCCAGAGCGACGAGGTCCTCTTTAGAGAGGCCCGAGTCCGCCTGAGCATGCCCGAGCAGGACTTGCCATATTTTCCGGCGCGACACGTGATCCAGGCTGTGGTAGTGAAGTGTGAGATGAATCCGCGACTGAAACGCTATGTCAAAGACAGACAGGCGGTTGGTGGTGAGGAACAGGATCCCACGGTAGTATTCAAGCATCCGAAGGAAGACTGTATCCATGATTGGTTAGCCACCTATAGTGATTGAGACGCAGGCTGAGCAAAGACAATAGGGCCCTCTCAGCGCCTACCTGACACCAGCTGGTTCCGCTCAAGGTTATCGGAAGTGCGCTGCTCGAGGAACACGTCGCTCTCGTCTAGCAGGAGGACGGCATTCCATCAATAGGCGAGGTCGAGAATCTTTGTGAGGCCCCGCTCTACTGTATGGCTAGATGTACCGAGCTCACTCGCGCTAACCATGTATAATGGGCGGCAGGCCTTCTCGGCGACTGCCATTCTACACATCAGTAAACACACCTTGGATAAGGGGAAAGGAATTGGAGGTGTCGCGTACCAGTTTCAGCTGTGAGTGTTTTTCCAACACCGGGTTCCCCAGTAAGCAATAGTATCATTCCTTGTCCTTTTATATCATGTTAGTATAAGTTTTGCCGTCAGCATGGGGTTCATCAAGTACCTTTACCCTCAACAATATCATCAAATACTGGAGAGCAACTTTGTTTCATTTGCGCTGAAACAAACGACTCAATAAGTCGCTTAGTTTCGTTTTCCAGCACAAGGTTATGAAAGGCATTCTCATCCCACTTAATATCGGAGATTCCATCCACATAAACCTTGCCTATTATATGTGAGTGCTGATTGAACAATGTGCAAGTGAATCTTCACTCAGCACCAGACTTACCCCAACATTTCGTTCTCAAGCCATACGCCTTCACGATCGGACTACATAGCATAAGAAGTCGGTCGGAAATATCCTGCTCGTTTTCCCCAAGAGGCTCTAGATCTGTAGATGATCTTATGTGCTGGGCGAATGCCTCGGCATCAACAATCACTCGCTCATTGATCTATTACAAATGGTGAGAATGCTAAGTTTTGGGGGGCTTTTCGAAATACTTACGTGTAATTTGTCTGAGCCAAAAAACGACTTGCCGGACACCTTAATGATACCCCGGTAGGCTTTATGGTGCCAACTTCTAAGAGAGGCATACTTGTGCCCTCTCTCCAACAACTTCGACTGGATATACTTTGGTATTTTGTGGTATGTGATTGGGTATGCTCTCAGATCCTGGATGGGCAGTGTGCCAGAGAACTTTGAAATAAGTATGTGTTTGGTCTTCCAGCCGAAGTTCTCGCCATCCCACTTAACGCATCTGCACTGCAAGTGATAGACCTGGATGCCATTCTCATTGTACTTTGTCTTTTTTACTTCTAAAAGACAATCCCGATCATGCAAGCGGGAATAGACCAGGGTGCCTGGCGGGAATAGTGTCCACAAGAAATCATATGTGATCACATTGTTCTGAGCTAGGTCCTTAGCAATGCTGTGAATATTGCCAAGTTGAGAAGTCAACGTGTTCAACAGCAGGCGGATATGTTCTAAAGCATCAGACTCGTGAGTATCCTGCGCTTTTGTAAGAGCTTGCCAACGATAGAAAAATTCCCAGAAAGGCGCGCAGAACTTGACTTCCTCCAAAGTTGTAGTGATGCCAGGATATCCGGTAAAGACATCTCCAAGAACCGACTTTAGTAGTGGGCTCTGAACAACAATCGAGTGTAGCTCTAGCGGCTTCTTACTATCTCCGTGGGCTTTCTGGACTCGGCAAAGTATAGCGTAGCGCTTGGCGTCCGATGTTTCTTCGGCCGATTCTTTGATGTCCTCGGGATATTGCTCTACCCAGTTAATGCAACAGTTGCATTTGCTTCGACCTTCGTAGAGAATTTTTGTCTCGCAGAGTGAACCGCTGCTCTGGGGGGGTGCCATCTCGACACTCTCGGTTGATGGGTTACGGTGTTCTAGATGCAGTCCTGCTAGGACTTCCTCAAGAAGTGGGGCCCTCGTGTTGGATGAGCTTTCAGCCATGATGCTAATAGTACTTGAAGAGTAATTGTTGAATGGATGATGACCTAAAAGATTAGGATCGGGTTGTCTACGGCAAGCTTTTATAAAAACGTGCTGCCGGTCTTGAAATCTGACTTTACGCAAATGGTTAATGGTTAGCTATAGATTGTTGAGTGATTTCTTGGCAGCAAGATCGGCTCAGCTGGCTTACCAGTTAAGCAACTTCACATACCAACCTGTAATCAACGAAATCTTCCTGGTGCCCAACGACTGCCCCAATTAAGTTGTGGCACTGCTACATGGCAACGTAGACAAACATAGCCAAGATGCAGCACTAATACCCAAAGACTCCGCGGCTCCGGAATGCCAAATAGGAGGCAAGGCGTAAGGTAAATGCAAGTGTCAGCTAGCCACTTACCAGGCTTTCGATACCCCAGTAATCGTTGATATCAGAAAGTTCCAACGTCACAGCTGCGGAACCATAGCCTCGTTAGGCATTGTTAGGCAACCACCTCCACCGAGGCAGACTCCGATCCTTAAGTTTTATATAATTTGCCGATGGTGTTGGTAACGGGGCTGAATTCAAGATAACACTGTGTAGTTGGTAGTTATCACAGTATGTTTACTATAAGCCTGTATGGAAAAAATCTAAACGAATACAAACCGAGTATACTCACCTCAAATAAAACGATATCAGAAACAACATCCATGGTATTTGGAACATAGCCTATACATCTCAAACCATGTGGTTTCAGCGGTAAGTAATGTATAATACCAGCAGCAGTCAACAGGTTATATTAGGACTTGGCGACCGAAGCAACCATAGGCAGGCTCAGCCTAGGCAGACTCAGCCGTCAGACAGGGTGGGTGCTGGCAGGGCAGTGTACTTTACCTGACCCATTTCTGGGTCATGGTGCCAATAGGGTAGAAAGCCAAGCACCCAATACGCTGCTCACAGCCATAACGCGTCCGTTGCTATTCAGGACACCTGAACATTGTATACCAATATTTGGCCGTTGACAAGAGCGCTTAGGATAAAAAAAGTGAATAACATGATGCACCCCCCTTAGTCTAGATAGATTGAGCGCAATATCTGACAAGGCAGATGTACCTGCCTAGCCCATCCTGCTCCTCAGCCTAAAATTCAAATAATAAGACTAAACACTCGATCAACAACAATACCAAATACACACCGATTGAGCCATTTGCTGCACCCAAAGCCATATCCAACCGGATATAAGCAGTGAAGGCTTTGTGTGTGCGGCGTATTACCGAGCGTTTTCCGATCCGTTTATGTTACCGTCTTCAAGGCTATGCCAGGGCCAGGGCCAACGAGGCCGTTCCACATTGTGTGGGAATCAGACGTCGACTTAGTGGCAAACATATGGTGTTTCATGACGCAGACATCGCCATTCTGGAACGGACACACACCTCAAGAACCACCCAAACTTATTAAACGACGTGACTTCGAGCAACGATGGCAGGCTGTCCTAGATAACAGTGGATCTTATGTCGACGACTTAGGACGGAGAGTGGCTGTCAAACGGCGCTTCGACGATGGAAGTTTAAGTGAGGTCAACGATATCCACTGGGCAGCTCATAACGCAGCAAAGTTTTGGCTATTCATGAGCGGGCTTTATACAAGGTTTAACGTTCATGACGAGCCGCACTCCATAATGTGGCGTCAGCAAGTGAGGCAATTGCGATCATGGTGCAGAGAGGAAATCCGAGAGTTAGCCGTCCAGGAAATGATACAACTGAAGGCGCAGACAGACACAAGGACGACCATCATCCCGGCCCCAAACCCATATCCGTATCTCACCTTACTGCGGGATCCATCGGCTATTCGACTTGTGGTATTACTACCTTCAGCAGAGAGGCATGCCGATATCATATGCAAGCTCTGTAACAGTACATTGAGTAGAAGCGACACTGACAAGTATGAGGCCCTCTCGTATGTATGGGGTGATTCATCGAGGCGAAAATCCATCACAGTCAACAATCGGCAATTCCAGGCCACCGAGAACCTAGAGTCAGCTCTGAGAAATCTCCGTTACCGAGATACATATCGTGTGCTGTGGATAGATTCTATGTGTATCAACCAGAACGATGTGACAGAGCGAAACGCTCAAGTTCAACAGATGGGTCTCATTTACGGGAGCGCTCAAAGAGTGATCGTGTGGCTGGGGCCGGAGTCCGAATACAGCAGCGACGCGCTCGACTTTTTGCGTCTCCTGCCTATACCAGATCCGTCCGGGACTGGAAGTCATCACTACGAACAAAATTTGAATAAGCTCACATCTTCTCTCACGGCAGTTCATCGTCTGCTAAGCCGGCCTTGGTTTAGACGTGTCTGGTGTGTACAGGAATTCATCCTTGGAAAGAATGTACTTTTCCAATGTGGTCAACGCAGCTTGTTACCCGATCATTTTGTGTGCCTCTTGTTCGTTTTTCTTGACGCGTCTATCATCCCTGTTGTCTCACAAGCATTTCAAGATGCGGGGGCTCGATTTTACCATGAGTTCTTTCAAACTCTTAGGGACGTCCAGAAACTTTTCAACTGGAAAGGGGGATTCCGTAGGGAGCCGGTGCTTAGCCTGCTCAGTGAGTTTTGCGAGTCGGCATCATCAGACCCCAGGGACATTATCTTTGGTTTTTATGGTCTTATATCTGATCAAGACCCAGACAGAGACGCCTTAAACCCGGATTACACCTTGAATACTGCCGAGGTATACACCAAGGTAGCGGTCCACTTTCTCCAAAAACATCGTAATTTAGACATACTGTCTATAGCCACACGGCCGGTAAGAGACTTCTTAGACATCTCTCGCGTGCACTGGTTGCCCAGTTGGGTACCTGATTGGCGAGATGGTCAGCGGTTCGGCACGGACGTAAGGTACCAGGCCATCGCATTCTGCGGCAACGCTGGTCATATAGGGTCGTTCGATGCCATGTACGACGCGCCCCTAAGCCTTGAAGCCACTCCTATCGTTCTCCAGGATGACGCCCAGGTATTGGTTCTAGATGGTATTAATGTGGACACAATTGAGGTTATTTGCGACGTTTATCTAGGGCGTCAACAAGAGTTGAAGGTCGTTGGCGAAGTCTTATCTCAATGGAAAGGAATCGCGGATTTATCGAAAGAATGCTGCTATCAGTATACCGGTCAGCCGATGCGCGAGGCCTGGTGGAGGACTATCCTGATGGACAATACACTGGAGGTACGCCTAGGTGAGACTATGTCTAGATATAGGATACCGCCAAAAAACGGTAAACTCGAATGGTTCCCATACTTCCCCCCATCCGCTGAAGATGATTTCGAGGCTATGAAAAAGGCCACACTTCATATGGGGCCGATGGTCGGACGAAGGTTTTTCAAAACAGCCAAAGGGTTGATTGGCTTGGCCCCGGCTTCCGCTCAAAAGGGCGACCATGTCGTGGTGCTATTTGGTGGCAAAGCTCCGTTCATCATGAGAGATTTTGGATTATACCACCTAGTAGGTGAAAGGTGAGTAGCTAGATATCATCGCATATCATCTGCATCTAGGTCACTCCGCTCACACTTCTGCTCCTTAGTTATGTCCACGGAATCATGCATGGTGAAGTAATTCATCAACCACGGATTGAAGAATTTCGAGAACTCAAAGTGGAAGAATTTCATATTGGTTAGTAAGGTTGAGAGTAACTCACTCTCTAGTGTATTCCCAAGTTCACAAGGATTGTTTTGTTCGTTTCGTTACTCTCTATTTAATTTATTTCGAATACTTCTACCTATATCAGCGGAATCCATGGTTTGACAATTCCTTTCGGGATATCTGCAACGCTCATCATAAAAATATATTGGTATTCAATGGCAAGTTTTTTAAAAATTTCCTCGGTACCTTTGCCCCCAACGAGTGACGTATTATTGTGTTCGTAATCGTGTATAATGGCAACGGGTCCAATAGCCATCCCGTAGCTAGAATACTATTTCATAGCTAAGCGCAAGTTTGGCCTTTCATGGTCTTTTATTACTCTGTAAAGGCGTATGTAATATGGTGTTTCCACATACATATCTCAGTGTATATATAGCAAACCCTTCTCATACAGCTTCATCAAAATTATCTCTGTAGCATTTCTCCTCGCGGGTACCCCCCCCCCTTCCCTTTCTACCTCCCTCCCCCTCGGCCTGCAACAATCCAGTACCAATATCTAATACCTCAGACTACCATGAGTTCTTCTAATAGAGTAGTGCTGCGATATATGGCCCTCAGAACTCTGCCAGTAATTCAAGACCGAGTGCGTCAGCGGGTCCAGCGGCAGCTTGAAGTAGTTAACTGCTGGGGATGTAGCTATACCTAACTGTTCACCTAGAGACTAAACAAATCTAGCATACAGCAGAACCAAGGGACAGGTTGGAGTAGGTACAGCATCAATGCAAAGTCCTTTGCTTGCCCATTCCAGATATGCTCATGACGACCAGAAAACTATCTTAACTAATACTTGAACTGATGTGAGTGCAGGGAAGCTTAATAAGTACCCACCATAGACGAAACCGGTTCTACCTAAAAACTGCTTATATTTATATTCCCTTCTTGCCTATTCATGAGATAAGTTCCTACTAGTATCTTCATCCCTCCGTCGCTCAACTCTTCTATTGTATCGTCACGCATCGGTTAACAGCCTAGCCATGACACAGGATAACCTAGCCCTATCACTAAAAGCGCCCCAAAAGATCCGAGGGCTCGTGTGACTTGAGCGAGAAAAAAAAACCCCTTTTCAGGCGAAGGGCCTATCCTAGTTACCGCTATACCAACAGCCTTCCTTCTATGTAATATCCACCTGTCTGCTTCTTCCC
The DNA here is from genome assembly GCA_022695795.1 of Biscogniauxia marginata. Lineage (NCBI taxonomy): Eukaryota > Fungi > Ascomycota > Sordariomycetes > Xylariales > Xylariaceae > Biscogniauxia > Biscogniauxia marginata. The sequence goes on along the minus strand of MU404061.1, from coordinate 487,945 downwards.
CACCACCCCTTATTAGACTAGTTTAAACATCCGCTCCCTCCCTAGACTCTCCATATATATACCGTTAAAACGGGATCTCCCGTCATTAGTAGAAACGAAGTCACACCATAGAGACAAGTAGATCGTGGTAATAGGTAGGCTGCATTACTCTTGACTTCAGATCCTAAGTATACTATCCATTCGCGAAGTAAAAGACTCGTCGACAGCCATAAGGGAAATCAGCAAGCGAGACGCGCTCACGGCAACAGATTCGCCGGGTGTTCAAAATAACACGCCTTTTTCATAAGTATATTAAACATGATAGGAAATCAAAGCACCCGTGAATTAAAAATAAGTTTGCTATTAAGGGGGGTATAATGGTATCATCTCCCAATGAAGTTCATTATATTATATGGTTTTGACGCTTGCCCGTTACCCCGAGCCTAATTCCACCTTGGGCCAGGCCATTCCTGACTTAGTAACTAACGCGATTTCGATAACTCAACGCGTTGAAAGAGAAAAAAAAAAAGTTGAAAAAAAAATCCCGAACATGCATCCAACAATATCCTCAGATCGACGTCGTGTCATTTCGCGGCTCGTAATCCTTTAACGACCTTCCAACTTTGGAGGAGTGCGGAGTATGCAATGATGTGATGTTGTTTTCACCAACCACTCTCACCCTCACCCTCATCCTCATCATTAAAGTCTTCCTCAGCCATATCGGCGACCAAGCCATCCTCCTCTCCCGCATCCATGCCGTCGTCTTCGTCATCGTCATCATCATCATCATAACGATCAGAATAATCCTGAAATTTCCCTCCGCTGGGACGTGCGCCATCTAAACCCGCCGAGGCAACCGATCCATCGTCGGACCCGGAGGGCGATATCGGGTTATCGGAGCGGAACTGGCGGAGTTTATCCAGCAGGCTCAGCGGCTTCGCCTTCACGGGTTCTTCGTCGGAATCTTCTTCTTCATCCTCTTCCTCGTCAGAATCAGAACTCGCTTGGGATGTCTCGTCTTCCTCGCGGGCGTCCCCACCGTTCCGAATTGGTCGATCATCTTCATCCGCTTCGCCCTCGTCTTCCGAGTCAGAAAGGACGACACGTGCCCGTTTGTTGGGTCGCGCGTGCTTCACCGGTTCGTCGTCATGTCCGTCCTCGGAGCCGTCTTCGTCGTCAGAAGACAAAATGCGCCGCTTAGATCTATTAGTCATCCGGGCGGGCTGCGCTTCCGAGTCCGGCGCATCTGAATCGTCCGTTCGAGGAGATTCCGGTTCGAGGCTGGAGAAATGGGCGACTGGTAAGTCATCGCCGTTTCTTAGATCAGAGTCCTCGTCGTGAAGAGGGGAGAATCCATTAAAGGACGACACATTGTCATCGAGCCCAGGCTCGCCTCCCATGTCTCCGTCTCCGTCTTCAACCTCGTCATCGCCTGATCCCTCACCTTCTTCTGACTCGCTGTCGACGACAAACCCATCGATTTCGTATTCGTCAGGTTCGCTTCCAGATTCAGAGCCAGACTCACTGGACTCCCACTTATCCTCCCACGCACCTTCCATTAACATCGCGTTTTTTATTTTGTCATAACGCCTTAGGCCCTCCCCAAATGAGAACTTGACCATATTTCTCAGTTTGGGGGTTTCCTCGGTAGAGTCCTCATCTACTTGGCGATCATGCCAGCAGTACATATACTCCGCGTCTTCCCCGAGACCCGATTCTTCCTCCCTGGTCTGCGCGTAGAATTTACGCGCCGAATCTGATACGAAGTGCTGCAGTTCACGAGAGGCAAACGTGCAAGCATCATGACAGCAATAAATCCTCACCGAAAATTCGGCCTCCAACGCCATCATATCTACAGCAACTGCAGAATCGGGGGGCTCGTCCTGGTTCCAGTCAAAGGCGATATTTTTGAGGTTTGCCGGCAGAATAGTCCTTTGCAGCAAGCTTCGGAGGAGGCCGGACAGATTTGGACCATACAACAGTATGATATCCCGTTCGCCATTAAAATGTACTATAGTTCTCCCGCTGTGTAGATGAAAAGTATCGGGGTAGTGTTTTAGCACTAGATCGCGACTCTCCTTGTGGATGGCCAGCATTGTCCTTGCCGGCTCAGTCTGCTGCTCTAATGTCGCGCCAGGCCAAAGCTCCTCGGGAGAAGATAAAGCGGCCACTTCAAGAACCCGCGCCTTAGACGTGAGGTTCGGGTCGAAGAATTCCCAGACGCGCTGACGGAGCTCAATAGGCAGGAGGCAGAATTGGTGGAAGAAGCACGGCTCAGCGTCATCGAAGTAGTCAGCCGTTTCGTCGTCGGACTGGCCGTCCGACTCGACGGCTTCCACGTCCAGCAATTCATTGGTAGCCTCAGACCCAGATTCATCGGAGCCGTACTCGTCAAGTTCATCATCGCGCTCAGACGCCATGTGGTCTTCGCGATCAGATTCGTCCGACATGGGAGGCAAAGTGTTAATAGGTAACCCCGACAGCTTTAATTGGTAGGTGTCAATGATATGTACTACCAATTTTTAGATGAGAAATAGGATGAATCGAATGAGGAAGGTGAATGATTCCTGGAGTGAAGTGGAAAGGAACGGCGAAGTAGAGGTTGAAAACGCGACGGCGTGACGAAACCTAGGGAGTTACCTAACCTTAGGTATGTACCTGCCTCAGGTGCATTGTTTCATCTTAGGTAAGATCCAAACACGAAACAGTGGGTGTGGCTACCTAAGGTAAACCACAAGCCACAGTTCTCCACACTAACCTAGGTAAGACAGGAAAGGTACCTGCCTAAAGTACATACCAACAATACCTAGGTAGGATCAATTCATCGGGGCGCTAACTTCCCCAACAAAGAGCACTAAATGACCACTGTACTGTACCTAGAGGATGTATGTTTCTAGTATTAGTGCGTTTCACTTCACCTTGTTTCCGCAACGCAGGGAACACCTCAATATCAATTTACCATTCCATTTTATTTTATTTTATTTTTCTTATGCTTTACAGTCACTCAGTCAGTCAGCTAGTCAGTCGATCAAATTCCAACGAACAAACCAACATAATATCAAAACATCCTAATACCCTTTCCGTTCCTTTCCTTTCCTCTAATGCGAAAAAAAAACTCTTAACCCTACCATTTCCTACCGAGAGAAAAAAAAGAAGAAAAAAAGAAAGAAATTCCCGAAACAACATATGGAAAATGAATATGCGTCGGCATGCCTATTGATGAATTTTGTTTTTTTTAGAATTCCTTACACATTATGAGATAGGTTGGGTAGGTGGGTGGGTAGGTAGGTAGGTATTCCCTTGCTCGGTCGACGACGGGGGGGGAGAGAGTTCCCGTCTCTCAGCTCGTCCGCCCGATGTTAAAGGTCCGGACCAGGAGCCGTCCTCGTTTACGTGGTGGGATCTGCGCCGGTGGTTTCGCCAGTGCCTCTGGCTTGTGCGGGTAGACTAGTTCTTTCGTCAGTCATCAAACATTCTTCTTCTTCTTCTTGGTCTTTGTCTTTCTTCCTCTGCTGCTGCTGCCCTCTCTCCATCATCGAAGTGGCCCGAGCGAGTCCGTAGCCTTCTTCCCCCCACCCCTTCAACCCCTCAACCCCTTTTCATTATGCTGGCGAGCCCCTATCTTGTCGAGAATGCTTACTGCTCTGTGATGTCTGTCTTGAGTGTGCTAGGCTCCGGGCCAGCTGGCGCTGCTTGGCTTCCCTGACGGTGTAGCATCGCAGGATGCTGAGGTAGAAGCCGACCTTGACCGCGAAATTCCACTCCCACTTGTTCCACTCATCCTTGTTGGCGCGCAGGCGGCAGTTCTCGGCCAGCAGCACGAAGCGCACGAGGTGGTCTGCCAGATCCCACTCCTCCTTGTAGACCTTGGCTCGGGTCCATCTCGATGCGTCCGTGTCGCCCTGCTTGACCGACTGGAGGTCGAAGTACAGGTCCTCGGCCACCCAGAACGACTTCTCGCCTGCGTAGGTCCCGTAGTGCCGAGCGAACTCGCTGCCCATCTCCATCATCTCGGGCGAGCTGATGAATTCCTTGAGCGCCGTCTGGTCCACCCGGTATTGCTGGGCGACCTCGCTCTGCGGCTTCTCGAGCTCATTCCAGAGCCAGCCCTCGATCGACTCCTCCCAGTGGTTTTTGCGGGACCTCCAGTGCACTCGTCCTCCCTTGGGGCTCTTCGAGCTCCGGGAGCTCTTCTGTGATCCGTTCGAGTTGTTGCGTCTGGCAAGCTGCGCCTCTAGTTCCGATATTTCCGCGCCTGTCTGGACGGGCTTGTCCGGTCGAAGCCGGTCGATGAGCGCTGCGAAGGTGCTGACTGTTTTCTCTGCGTCGCGGAGATCTTCCATGTTTGCTTGATGACGGATGAGCCGGACGCGCGCGGTTGGTGTTAAAATTGGCGAACCGAATAGTGAGGCTATGCTGGTCCCGCCACCCTGCGCTGGCCAGGAATGGGCGGGGATTATGCCCGATACGATGTGTGGAGTGAACGTTGTGGGTGCCAGTGCACAGTTAGTCCTCTGGTAGGGGCAAACGTGTCTTGAGAGGGATCGGCGTAATTCGATGTTGTCAATATAAGGATATCGATGTTTGGTATGACCAATCGAGGGAAATCCGTTGCTGTAGTACTTGCATCACGGCCTAGGGGGGAGGAGTTCTGGTACGCTGCGTCACGTCACATTTAAGAGGGATTAATACGAACAATCGGGAGGTCCTTAAAAAAAGGAAACAATTACGCTGTTGTGCAAACAATGTATACTGTTGTTTATTTGATTGGCTGTAGCTTCTAACTTTTTGCATAAACCGATGTTCAAAAATCCGTTTTATTTCCTCATGTGACCCCCTTTCCCTTTCTCAGGGGTTTCATGTACAGCCAGCAAACAAACATCATCAACCGGTGATGCGACATGGACAAAACATCATGCAAGAATCGCTTTGCCGATGACACTTCAAACACCCGCATTGTGTGACACAACTTAGCATTGTTTAAGTGTCAAAGGGATTCAAATTCTCCAAGTCAACAAAGCCGCGGAAGGCTAACGTAGATGTAAGTGCTTTACTCCGAAGTAACCTCAATGCGAAGTAAAGTCGGCCTCCTCTTGGAGGCCTTCGGTAGCAACCTCGTCTTGGGAATGGCAGGGCCTGGAAGAACGCCGGTGTAGGTCGCGGTTGACTGTGGAGCTTACCGAGGGCATCGTCTAGGCAAGTATCCTGCTGCGGTTGAAGCCATAGTCACCGCTAGAGGTGCTGCTTCGCTTTCTAGTGAGCTTAGCAAAGACACTAGCAACGGCAGGTCGAGTCATGCTGCTCGAGATCAAGCACCCCATCATCTCGGTCGCAGACGAGAAAAACATGGCATTTACCGATGATAGCCGTGTCGGTATCTATGACATCAAGTAAGACTGGGGCAGTCAGACCGGACGTCGATACGCTTCTGGTGGGAGGTTCGGCACCACCTATATCAACCAACGACGAAGACGATACTGGTAATCTCATTCATGTTATTAGTCTCAGTGTACGACATGAGGCACCCATTAAGACTACCTACCTATATTAAAGTTACCACCAACGACCAGGTCGCGAGTTTCACCGATGTGAAAAAGCAGCTTCGATCACCCATCCCTCTACCAGCTATAGTCTCCTATCGAGACTGACTCTCTCCCCGCCAAGCTCCTCAGGTGGATGATACGCGAAGGTACCATGGTAGGTATCGTTGAAGATGATCTTGCTGCTGGTGGTGGCTAGTCACGATGATTAATTAACACACGTTTGTCACACGAGTCGGTAGGTTAGATCAATACTCACAGTCCTGTATATATAACTCTCAAGCATTATTCTAGCGAGACAGGGGTTATCATTCAAGAAAATGCCAGTCATGAAGCTCCCTTCAAGTCAAACGACGGATGGGACTTTGGGAAGGAGGTTGCCTCTCCACGGACGGATGGTCGAACATATCGAATTCGCTGGAACCGGCAACTGGTGGAGATGTCGATGGAAAAGTCTAGCCGCACATTTATCCACCCTGTAAGTAATCGCGGCGTCCCGATCTTCTCGAATGGGTCTAGAGGCCGAAAAAAGGCTTGGCATCTGGTCTAATGTTGTCTGTCGGCTCGGGGAGCATTGCCGGATCCTCAGATAATGAGTTTATATACCTATATAGGTACCTATATTTCACAAGCTAAGAGCATCCGTGCTCGTCTATGGACATCATGCGACTACCGATCCACTAACCGTGCAGACTTCAGCTAGATACTGACTACACTAGGTCATTCCCATTTTCATTTCATTTTCTATCATCTTTATAGCGAGTTGCGAAACCCTTCTTTCATCGCTCGTTAATACCCCCTAGAATCCTCCTGGAGCTCCAGTCAGGATTCCCATCAACTCTACCTTCTCATCACCGCCTCTCTTTTTTCGCACTTATCTCCCTCAAACTAGGATTCAATGATTCGATCATTAGCTCCCGGGAAGCTTAGGTGGTATTACTCCGTCGTGGTGCATACCCAGACTAGATAGGTAGCTACCGGAAGCCAATCACCACCGGGCCACCTCGCTTCTGGTTTCTCCTCAATATGGAGCTCCAGAGGCTCCATCAATACGGACGGCCGAAGTCGCAAGCTTATTGTAACAACAATCGGCGCTACCAACCTACTACTTGGTTACTTCTTTTGCAGTAATAATATTATACTCGGCTCTCGTGAAACTCACCTTTGCCAGCACGGGTTTGTCAGGGTTAACACTGGAAGGCTATGGTAGAACACTCTCGTCAGTGTGGTTATTACTACATAGGAAGCTACCGGATTCGGTTAGAGTTGAGCTGAGGTGGTTAATTAGTGACCGATCTCAGCATTCTAAATGCATATATTCCCTCGCAAGGCTCTCATTCATTACATAGGATGAATTTTCTTACATACCTAGACAGATAATATACACGACCTAGGTATTTCAAACTTACCGCTGCCTCATCGGCACTCCAGGCCAGTCCGACTTACTAATCTCTGACTAAGCGCACCGCTGGGACCTAGACAAGAGGAGAATATAATGAACGACGTCGTATTAGAGGGTCGCCCCCCAGTATGTAGTTGCAGCTCGTCGGACTAGTTCGAGTCTGCCATTTTCCGCAGTCGTCAGTAATGCGAATGTTCCGTGGGTGTAAAATCACACATACATAGGTACATAACTACGAAAGCGACAATCCAACGATAATACCCTTGGTTGAACTGAGCAAAGGAGGGGAAAGGAAACTCGCCGGCCTTTGAGTTGTGCTATGAAATCGGGGTTTGTCCACTCAGGGGCTACATAATAGGCCTTACAAATGAGTGATGGCAACCAGGTAGAGTTAATATGTACGATTTAATGCTAGATGAAGAACGACTCGCTAGTTTAGCCTATCTCGTGTAGGGGATAAAGATAACAAGGCAGATCTTGAAGGAGTTATCCTGTTTTCCTGCGTTCATACCGAACATGCCTTAATAATCATACCTACCTATATAACACTCAGGAGTCACCGAATGAATATAATAATATCGAAGTACCGATTCATCAAATAGCCGCTCGATATAGTCCCATCCCAGTCCATTCCTACTCCAATCGGATTCTACATGTAGCTAAGTTAGATGACCAAACAGGACTGGCTACATAGTAGGGAGTCATACTCGTAGTCGTTAGCCGTAGTAGTAACAGGAGCAGTAACAAACATCGTTAGCGGCGTTGATAAATACTATACAAGACAAGAAAACCAAAAACCCAATGCGGTAATAACGACATGTTCTCGTATCTTATATCCAGTGGCTTCGTGTCTGCCTCCTCAGCGGGGAGTCACTACTCCCGTCTCGTGATCTTGATTTCTCAGGACATGGGAGCTCTCCTCTTCACTGAAGCGTAATACTTAGCAGATTATTTGCGGATTTACCGCGAGACAGCGAGCCTCAATACTCGTTTTCAACGTCAGCTCTCTGATCCTCTAGGGTATCGCCCCATAAGCGCATCGACCTCTCTCTGCAACGCGTTAATATCTGCTAGAATCTCTGCACCTTGTTGGTTGTCCGCGACCGCCGGTGCTGCCACTACAGAAGTAGTAGTTTCCTGTAGTGCTGGCTTGGATTGGGCGCCTGAATTTTTCGTGTTTTCTGCACCAGGAGCTAGAGGATCTGTGCCTGTACGACTGCCTCCCCTAAGCCTTGGTGGTGGAGGGGGAGGTGGTGGCGCTGCCCCGTCCTTCTCCTTGCTTACTTTCCTCGGTGCCCCAAACCCTCCGTTCCCACTCCCGACTTCTACGCCCCTAGAACTATGAGGGCGTCTTGAACTGGCCTGTCTTGTAGGTGGTGGGGGCGGAGGCGACAGTTTAGTTGATCCATCTTTGCTCATCGTGACCGTCGCTAGTGCACCTGGATTTTCCATCTGAATCCCGCCACCAGCAAGATTGATTGGCGTTCGCGCTGGGTTTCCGTCTATGATTCCTAGGCCCGGACTGATGACTGGTCGTGAAGATGAGGTTCCCTGAGTAAGGTTAGTGAAGGCGCTTCCTTGTCGACTATGCTGTGGCCGGCGAGGAGGAGGTGGGGCGGGCGCATTTTGAAACTTTTCGGAGCTGGTATTCCCGCGTAAGCTATCCGAGCGAGAGAGGTTAGAGTCCATAGAGGATCTTGAGGGATCGTCATCCGTGTTTATGGTGTTTATAGAAGGCGCTCTACTATCGCTCCGTCCATGTCGTCGTGGCGGAGGAGCTGCAGGCTTTCGCGATTGCGTACTACCTTGGGACCCGGATCGGTCACGAACAGCAGTAGGCGGAGGCGTTGGAGACCCAGGATTAGCTTGTAGGTTGGAAAAAGCTTCTGGTACCTTGCCAGCAGCCTCGCGATCAAATGGAGAATCAACATCCTCGTCTGTAGGGGGGCGGATTGGGGGTTGCGGAAGCGGCTTGTTCACATCCTTCGATAACGGCGGGGAGCCCTGGGGTGTGCTGCCATAAGAACTGGACCTGCGAGGAGGCGGGGGAGAGGTATCAAGTGGCCTGGGAGGCGTTTTGCTCCTGGCTGCAGGACCAGTTGAGTCAGAGCCTAACTCAATCTTAATGAGTTTCCCGTGCCGCGAGCTTGGAGGCGGAGGCTTCTTCCGTCCCGCTGTAGTCTGGACCATTGCTAAAGGTGACGAAGGCAATACGCCTCTCCGTTCCTCGTCTGGCTCTGAGGTTTCGTGTGATGTTCGTGGTGTTTCCAGCATGGGGTCGAGAATGGACTGGCGTGATACAGAGCTAGCATCCGTACTGCTTGCGCCATCCTGGGTGCCTGTGGGTGGGTGTGTCGCTAGACCGGCAGAACTCACGCCTGTTTCTGGAGTGTCTGCATGGCCGGTCAAGAGCAGCTGCTTGAATGAGTTGACGTCGAGCGACCCCTTTGTTGTGCCAGTAGGCTCATGTACATCCTGCCCTTGCACCACATGTTGAAGAGTCCTCGAGAAGGGATTCGGTGGTGTTCGCGGGAGGGTAGGTTCGGTAACTACCTTGTTTTTGATTCCCGAAGGTGTAGCATTAAATGGGTCAACATCCTCCCCGAGTCCTCTCGAGTCATTGCTGTCCTCAGAAGAGGAGGAGTCGCCTTCGTCATCACTGTCTTGAGGTGGATATCGAGCAACGGGTACAGAGTCTTCGGGTGACGATGGAGGCGGTGACTGGACTCGAACTTTCTTCACGATCTTGGGCTTCGGCGGGATAGGCTGCTCATCGTCGTCGCGCCGCCCACTATCAGATACGGCAGACTTGAAGGTAGTAAAGGGAGGCGGACGTGGCGCTGGATCGAAGGGCCCATCCAAGCTGAAGGCCAGGCCTGGAGTTCCCGCGGGGCTCTCTGAAGAGGCGGGAAACGGGTTACCGGGTTTCCGGCGGAAAGGGTTGTTGGAGGCAAGGGATTGTTCTGGAGAAGGCATAATGCTGCTAATTGTGGATGCGATCGGATTGGAGCAAATATCGTATGTCGAATGTCGAATTGTACTATATTCCAGCCATGATATGGTATGGCCAAGGCGCCGTGGGCTTTAAGAGGGGACGGACAGCCGGGACGGGCAATGCAGGCGTGTCGGCATTGGCTGTGGTGTACGGTCGGTATCGCAAGTGTCGGCGATTATCAATACAGACAAGACCTCAGCCAGGTTCGATGCTACGAAGCACAAGAAGAAGGGGAATGGGAGGGTTGTCGCGCTGAAAGGAGGGGAATGGGATCGCTGTGGGTGGAATGTCGGAAGAATCGGTTGGATGGAGGGTTTTCGATAACACCAAAAAGTACGGAATACTTGCTTGCATCTGTAATCTGCACCGGCCGTCTTGGGGTCTTACATGTTACATACGTCAAGTCTGTCTTACTGCTACCGAGTCTGTCCGAATTGGTGGTCCGAGAAACTAGGTTAGAGTCTGCGCCGTTCTTGATGAAAGAGAGAGTACGATGATGTATTTGAGAGAAGAAACTCGGGGCTTGCAGATGGAAATGCATTGTTACCTAAGGTAATTGTGAATGGATGACAAGCCCATGTGCCAGCTGCCATACGTTACCTAGGGTATGTACCTCTTAAGTAACCCTCTGCGCATGGGCCACATGCTGTTCCTGTTAACGCAATGCAAGATTGCGGGGAGACTAAATGCTGGAAGTACTCTAGATACTCAAGGATAACTTACCCCTCCTTATTTGTTACAAGACAAAAAGATAAATGACAGTAAGTATACTCTATGTACCTACCTATAGGCAGACATTCATCCCACTAGCAATCTTGAAATGAAGCAAGACTTAGTAGGTACATACCTAAGACATGTTACATGACAAGAAAGTCAACAAAGCCCTCTCTTTTCAAAACACATGCATGCGAGTGAATTCATTTCTCTTTCATTAGTTAGTGTTGTTTATAGGTCATGAGTCTATAGACATGATGTTACACAACTCGTATACCAACAGGCTGGCAGGTACCAAGGCAGACAGAAAGGGGTTACAAGCCACCCGTGTAACCCAGTTGCCAGGAAGCCACACATCATGACACCACCAGGTTGTCAAAGCTGTAGGATACGAGATGGCGGTAGAGAGGAAGGGGTGATGGATTTGCATGTAATATAAGAATTAATAAATTATTGCCAGGCTCTCTCTATTCTTTTTTCTATCAGACAAGAGGAATTTTGTGTTGTCATACTCAAGGACAACTTAGAAGATAAACAGGAAAGACAACATCCTCAAATTAGGGGAGGCCGAAAATAAGGCTCACGCGTCACAACAAGAGCGAAACGAGACAAGGCTACGCACAGCTAAGAACAACGTATATATATATATATATATTGTAATTGAAGTTGAATACTGACAAGCTTAACTAGACGACGGCACCATGGACTTATACAGGGAGATCTAGCTGGCTATCTCTTGCTAGCCAGGACTTGGGAAGCCCCTTATGCCATTATAGTTTATCACACATTTGAACCCCCTCTCCCTTTAACAGCAATTCTAGAGGATATACAATGTGTAGGTATGCGCTAAACACAGATTCGTGGGCCGTCTTTCCCAGTATATAGGTACCTACTAGATATCTTTATAACCCTGCCTTGCCGTCAAAGTAGTACTTAGTTTTTAGGTAGAAGAACCGGGATTGTCAGTGATTAAATGATTCGGAAGGGATACCACAACATGGGGTAACCCATTAAATTAAACCAGGTATAGCTAAAGTTATGGTAAAAATCAAGTTTGCCTGAGTGTCCGTGATGCCTTTTATATCTTTCCCCGGCGTAAGCCCTGGCTTGACTCGGCCTTGCGGGTTGGTAGGAGTTGGCGTTCGGCGGAAAAATAAAGGCTGATAAAGGCGGCAAACATTCTAGATGGCGTAACACTATCGTGGTGGATTGATAGTTGAGTTTGTATAATTATGTTCTCTCCTCACAGGTCTTATAAAGCACCTGGTTTGTTTCAATTTTGATTCTTTTAATAATCGAAGCCTTTTAACATAATTGTTATCTTTTAAAATATATAGTTTTATTATATCGTCTAGGGAAAGGGGACCGGTTAACTATGTATATAATCAACGTGAATAAGCGAAGTGTTATGCGTGGGAGGACTGTCCAAAATCGGTAGTACGGTGGGTGGTATCGAGACAGTTGAGCTATAGGAATCGTTTACACTTTGAAGGAACTGAGGGAGTTCTCAGAGATTATTCTCTAATAGTGAGCTTTTACAACATCACTTTCGGTCTGTCATGCACAGGCAACCTGATATTTCTCAATGATAGCTCTCATTTTTCAAGTTCAGCTTGTTAACTACCACTTTATTAATCAAAACCCAAAACATAATACATCCACCATAAGGATACTTGTAAAGTCTCGTATGTTGCAGTATCATGTTGAAAAGAATGATCCAGACATATATTCTCTATAGATGTATCTACAGTGCATTTGCAGGCGGTGCAATAGCAAGACCACCACATATCGTAACCTCCGTCGGACTATCCAGAATCTGGCACGATAACGCCCCTCGAACACTTAAGCCTCGATGTCTTACCTACCCGACACAGGTTTATTACCTGGGAGCCAATCAATCAATCAATCAATCTATTAGACCAGCACATCTTTACTATCTAATTTTTAGGTCTAACATTCTCTAACAAAACTTATATGTAAGTAGCATGATATCTCGAGCGCCTCGAGATAGATAGTGTCATGCCCAGTATATGGGGTTTGGGGCTCACGTGACTTTTGCGGGGTATATCAACCCTTTAAAGTTCCCTGGAGTCCTTTTTCTCTTTCTCTCTAGCCTTTCGTCTCAACAGATAGTCTATACCATTAAAAGCAGTATTGACATACAACATATAATTATCACGTCGAGTTCAAGAGCTGAAACAACGGGACACGCTTACTTAAATACTAGCTTGTCGTTAAACTGCATAAAATATCAATTGCTTTAAATCAGAGAACAGCTCCAATTTTTTGAGGGGAGAGACGGGGGTGCTCCGGCAACGGTAGCGCGTTAGCTTCTAATTTTAAGGAATTCTTAAAAGTTATATCTTTAAATCACATGGCTTTTATAAACTTTTAATATTATTATCATTAAAAATTTATTTTTATAATTTTATTACTTTCGATTTTCTTTTCATTTTTAATCACTTTATATTATATTTATAATAATAAAATATTAATATTATATATTATTCTGATGGTTGAATGACTAAGCACTGTACCTATTCAGTTGCAGTCACTAACAGGAAGTAACTATGTATCTTTGTAACTAGGTACTCTTGACATATAAGGGTTGCTGTGTTCTCGCAACCTATAGATAGATAGTTCCTTTTTTAGACATCAATATTACACCAGTCTCACCCCTATCTTTTTATCGTTACTTGTTACTTTGCTTTCACTTACGTACGTACCTACCAACATATTCTTTATTATTACTTATCGCTTATAAGTATATAAAATTTCCCTTTCCGGAAGGTGAAAACGCATTGACCATGGGTTATATGCCTAGCATCTACCTAGCGCGCTGCCGACAATTACTGGCTGTCACACGTGATAGCCTCTATCGACAACACTGGATTTAGTGTAGGTACCTCTTTTTTTTTTGCCACTTTTGGAACAATGTAAACACAGACCACAATTACGAATCTGCGGAGACGCGTCTCCACCCCTCGTCTGTTTCAAGCATCGAGTACAAGTCAGGTACCCACAATTGGGGAAGATTCACATCGCGGGAGCACTCGAGTTAGAATTGTGCATAAGACTTTTTGGTTCATTGCGGTATAATTACAAGTGTAGACTCATCATATCGTCAGTGCTAAAAAGGACCCCATTTGCTCGAACAGATGCCATGACTGGGTATATGTGCAATCCGACCACGATAGAAGGCTCTGTCCAGGCGGTACAATATGCACAGAACTGACGCCTAGGCACTTTTGGAGAGCTCTGCAACCCTGGACGCGTCCGTACCGGCCCTCCCGCCAAAGCAAAAACTTCCCGCCAACCCTCCCTAAACATGTGACCTAATCCCTTCTACGATGAGCAATACAGATGCCCATCCTTGTACCCAGATTCCCTAAACGCCAGTAGACCACCCAAGCCGATATACAAATCAAAGGAAACACCGAACAGGAACGAGAGGCTTATGCAGCAGCTTCAGTCTTCGCTTCCTTCTTCGGTGCCTTTTCCTTCTTGGGAGCGGCAGCCTTCTTCGGCGCAGCAGCCTTCTTTGCAGCGGGCTTGCTTGTGGCCTTCGCCACTCTGCCCGACTTGGTCTTAGTTACAGCTGTGGGCTTCTCGGCGGCAGCAGCAGGAGCCTAGTCACATATTAGGATCACATCACATGATATTGAGTCGACGACATGAGTCAACTTACATCCTTCTTGGGAGCAGCCTTCTTTGCAGCGGGAGCCTTCTCCTTCTTGGCCGTGGTGGCCTTCTTAGCGGCAGGCTTCTTCTCGCCAGCCTCCTTCTCTTTCTTGGGAGCCGCCGCCTTCTTTGGGGCAGCAGCCTTTTTGGTGGTCTCCTTCTTGGGCGCAGCCTTCTTCGCAGGTGCGGCCTCGCCGTCCTTCTTCGCAGCGGGCTTAGCAACAGGCTTGTTCTTCTTGGACAGCTTGGTGCCACCAGACGGGCCTACGTCAGGTCAGTAGATAAAGCGAAAAGGTTAAGGGGGAAATCTTAACATACCCTTGGGCTGCTCGAAGATGCCCTTCTCGACACCAGACTTCAGAGCCTTGTTGAACAGGGAGTCGAACATCTTGTCGGTGACAGAGAGAGAGTTGTTTGCCTTGACATATTTCTTCAGGGACTGACGGCTATGTAATAGTCAGTTTTAAGTCACCGCCTATTGCTTGGTGGGAACCAGGGTCCATTGATGCACCCAATGGTGCGGGCAAGTGAGAAAATAAAGCGCATACCTGGAACCATTTCGCTCCTTGAGCTGCACGAGGGGTAGACACGTCAGCAAAACCATTTAAACTAATGCCACATGGAAGATAGTGACGCAGCAGGGCCGAATGCGTGTCGCGCGATGACCGCGCAGAGCGGTGCCACTCTCACAAGCTACGAACATGAAGGCGACACGCAATGCGCCGGAAGCGAAGGAAAGAGGATAATTACATTGACAATAGCATCCGTAATCATGTCCTGTGGATAATTAGCATCGGGTTCACTTCACGAGAGACCGGGAGGTATCGGGTGGTGGTTGCACACACCTGATAGGTAGCATGGTTAGGCTTGGCCTTGGGAGCGCCGTCTGCTTTCTTGGGACCCATTTCGAAAGGATGGCTTGGTTTTGAACTTGTGGGATGGAGCTAAGGCGCGTAAAATGTCTGGAAGACAATGGGATAGATTGATCGAGGTGCTAAAATGGCCTTGATTGATGCAGGTTTTAAGTTATAGAAGTGTGTATGGCGACGCGTTTAACAGAGAGAAAGAGAAACAAGAAGGGGAGGGAGGTGATGGTCGGGGCGCGACGGCGAGAAGGTGAGCTTCCTCTTATACTAGGCGTGGGGTTGTGCACAATCAGTAACTCGGCCTGGTTTCTCTGGGTGCCCGGCTTTTGGGGTAGAATACAATCAGCCGCCGCAGAAAATTGGTGCGCCCGGCAAGTCTCTCCATCACCCCCCTCCCCCCCCAGCACCCTCCGGCCTTACCTGCCTACCCACTCACCCCTCCAAAAAAATCGAAATTCTATTACTATCATTATTTTATTTTTATTTTCTGCCTATTCTTTTTCGGGTCTTTTAGTTGAAGGTTCTCGTTCTCGAGCCACTGCAAGTACCTACCCACTGCATTAATTACATGTAGGTACCTACCTCATGTTCCTCCCTGCACGCGCACGTGCACGTGCATACGTCTAGAACCACATCATCATTATCATCGCCTCTCTCCGTACCCTCTCTCGCAGTTGCATTTGCATTTGCATTTACATTCGCATTACCCATCATTAGGTATGAAACGCCTCAGATACATATTCCTCGATTAGGCTTAGTGTCCAATATAGAGCCTTGCATACCTTACTCTGATAAGCATTCGACACCATGCACGGCCTCTCCTCGGCCAGTGAGATGGCACAAATCATAGCTGTTGTGATCTGGACCTCCCACCTTTGCCCAAGAATATTTCCCCAGCCTGATCCAGTTGCGATCTCTTGTGTCGATTTTTCTGATTGGCCGAAGCTTGACGACAGCTCTTTACTAGTGCACCCGTTTCTTTTTTTTTAAGTCCCAGATCAGTTTAATCAAATCATATGTCGGGTCCTTGATTTGGTCTATTCCAACACGGCTCCCAATCTCTCACACAATCTTCCTCTCATCCCCCCCCCTCCCCCCCCATTCTTGTTCACGTCCCTCCCCTTCTCCCTCTTCTTACTCTTCGATCTGATCTGCCACACCTTTTTCGATCAGCCGATCGACCGAGTCATTTTCTTAGTTTTATTAGACGGCTGGAAAGATGTCATTGGCAATGGAGAGGCCAAGTGATCGCGTGGGGCAAGGATGGGTCTGTAGCCAACTGAATATCATGTTTGCGTTCCATCTCGTGTTTTCGCCTGATTCCGGCCATTTGATCTTTCGACACGTTCGGTCGCATCAGCATTTCGGCTTTCCACCCCATGCATTGCCGTTGAAGATGAGTTTCAAGTGATGCGCCTGCTTTTGAGCTATTTGTTTTTTGTCATTTCCCCCAACCCGGAGGCTTTGACGGTTCCCCAGACGTGGAAACGCCTTTCCATACTGCGGCGGTTTTTTCTGCATCACCTCCCACGATTCCACAGCTTCACGACATTGAAGTTATCCGCACATTCTGCACCATTCCACCTCGCACATAATATCGAATTTCTAGTCAGGTCGTGGTATCTCCAGAATCGTCACCGCCATCACCGGAATACTTTACTTTATTTTTACCCGTTTTATTCGTCGTGCACCTCTTCTAGAAGCACTATTAACAAGCCGGAGTGGGTTCGGGGCGTGACGCGTCTTTGCTACCAACCGCTATCACACCACATATCTACGAAGCGCCAGCCCTTGGTTACCGAACTACTCCTATGATAGCTCCAGTGGCCATCGGGATAGACTCTACCTGTTCTTTGAATTTCCCGAGTTTCTGTTCGGCAACTACGACTCAATTCCCACTTACACCGTCTATCGCGATGCGCGTCGAGCTGAGCCGGCGTTTCCGGTCTCTAAGCAGCAGTCGAGAGCAGACACCTGGTTGACGCCTCCTAATCTCAGTCGTCCTCGTTTGTCAGGTACTATCTTCACTACCATCGTGATGAGGCGTCGCCCTTCTGATCTAGAGGATCTGGTTCTGGAGTTGGTTGCTCATGGGGAATAGAATGCCTTGTTTCGACTGCTGCGGGGCTGTCGGTGGTGTCCACGTCGCATCTCTCCTATCGATGGCTTGCCAATCCAACGTGGTCATGGCCAATTCCAATCAATGCTAAATACTCCATCCCTGAAACCATGCATGGCTTTCTCATCAGAGTTGGGGTTTTCTCTCCCTCTTCCGGTACAGTATTACGCGTATCAATTGCATGGACTCCTGCGATCGTGAAGCTCGCTCTGAGCAAGTCTTCACTGTTCGTACAGCTGCTTGTGGTCCTACGCTTTCATAAGGTTCAACTGAGTCGCCTTTACTCTCTCACTTTGACCTACATTTTGAGTATGACGGACTAGCGGAATTCGAGCGAGGTATTATGAGGGATGACTGCAAGGACTCATGCCACGAGGCCTAACACCCTATGCCGCTCCTACTACTGACCTTCTCTATTGCAAATTGACTCATTGCGTGTGTTATTATTCAACATAAAGCTTATAAATAACGGGGATCTGCATATACCAACTCACACCGAATGGAATTAGATCACGACTTGGACGAGGGTACTGACACAATTGACGAACGATGGGATTTTATGCGACAACGATCACTTGTCTGAGGCCGACCTCTACAATACACCATGCCGAGCTCATCTACTTACATCACAACTTCCCGGTCTTATTACATAAGGGTCTCGACCACGACGAAATCCCTTATTGTTTATGAGATAGTCGATGCATGGATCTAGGAAACGTTCTGAAGACCGTCAGGACTTGCGAGTATTTTCTCGCTGGCAACCTACGAGGTCTACGTCCTACGACTAAATTAAGTGTGCCCGGTGAATCGCACGATTGATTTAACGAGTAGTCCCCTACGCGCCTATTCTAAGATTGATCTATCTATCATCGCTGGGCTGTCACTGTCTTTGTCCCAAGTCTGGGAGCCAATTCCTGGTACATGAAAACGCGGGGTTGGCCAATTGCGAACTATAGCCCCTTTCTCCCGAATTCTTCGAAGCACCTTCAAGCATCCAATTTTCGTAATGAATTAACACTTTCATTGCGATTTGGCGGAGGTAGGTGAATACGGTTGCCTGTTGCCAAAAGTTTGGTTCAATACTCTGACTCGTCACTAATTTCGATGAGATGCCCTTGGAAATCTTCGCTGCAGGGCTTTGGGAGGGCTTCATCGATGGGTTGCCAAGACCCTAATATTACTCTGCAAAGGGCTCGCGCATCTTTCCACTGCCTCACTATCCTATTAGTTGGCGCGGTAATCACCGAGGACGGCCTCGAGAACCAAGAACCATCACATCAATATCACAACCGTACAGGTGTGATAACGCTCTCAAAGTCGAACTTCTGGAACACTTGGATTTCTTGTGCAGTTTTCTCCTTTTTACCGCTGCCCCCTCAGGGCATGCTGGCGGTAAGTTATGTCGATTCCGTGCGCGCAGTGTGAAAGCATTCCGGGCATGATGAAGCATGCCAACCGCGAATATGTCTCCCGGCCTGGTCCTACTACGAGTGTAGTTTGCACCTCGTAAATATATCCCATCACACACTGCGACGGCCATGGTGTGCTCATCTCGTTGTCCTATTGTGTATACTAAGTTATAAAATCTGTGTATTTGGAAGTTGAGGCTTTCTCGAGCAAGTTCAATTAAGCCCAAAGCTCTGCGCAATCAATCCGATAGCAGCAGACCCGTCGACAGTCGGTCTTATCTCGCTCTAGAGACCAGTTTATAAAATGCCTAGGTAGGTAGATACTCTGCTTATGGTGACTGACGAATCATGTTTGCAAGGCTGCGAAGACCAAGATCATTCGGCTCAGACCGTAGCCGGTCTAGATCTTGAACAACAATTTCTAGGCCCTACCAACCGTGATGAAAATTCTCGCTCCGGATCAGTCAAGATGCGCAATGAAAACTATGTGGTTCCCATAGGGCGAGCGTGCAACTTAGGACAGCGCTCACCTTATACACATCGAAGTTCCTTTTTTTTTTTCCCACCATATTTCTCAGATGCGAAACGAGACGTGGTTTAGACTGCTTAAAACGCAGAATCCGATTCACGTCTTCCCGTTCGGCCTAACAACGCCGAGGTCTTCGGAGATTTTATGTAAATCCTGGGCGGGCTATTCCCACGAAAGGGCTATGATGATATCATCCCTTGGCTTAGAGAATTATTGTGGCCGACGCCGGTCGCCCAAAGGGGTTGCGATGCGAGAGCGAGAATAGTTTCTTGCAGGGTTTTAATTCAACGCTTATTAGTAATAACCGGCCTAGACGGCGGGTAGAAATTTCCCACGATATACTTGACTTTCTCCTTTTTTTTATTACTCGAAATTGTTTGCGAGCGTTCTGTTGAACTTGCGATACCAGCGTTTCTGGTCAGATTAAGGGAGATTATATTGGCCTTTTCTATGTTTCTCTCCCGTTACTGCGTATAACACTATATGGCTTAAGAATGAAGGAGCGCAAAAATACACCAGGCGGAAACGATGGCATCAATTCCACCGGCGGAGTGCAAGGTTTTCGACGTCGTATGTAACGACTGGTTTGGAGAGACGGCGGCGGACGCGAAACGACAACAACCCTTCGTCGCCGACTCGTCGACAACGGCACCAAAACAGAGCTCCATAGGAACCCATCGCGACCGCCAAGGACAGGATAATACCAGCAGCAAGAACAGAACGCACGAGCTGCTCCCCTACGACGAGCTCCCGTCCTGGTACCGGGACAACCCGTATATCCAGGCCGGCTACCGGCCCGTGTCGCACTCGACGCGGGCCTGCCTCCGCAGCTGGGGCTACTTGCACAACGAGACGGTCAACATCTACTCGCACCTGGTGCCGGCCGTGGCGCTGCTCCTCGGCGAGGCCTACGTGCTCCTCGCGCACCTGCGGCCGCGGTACAAGGCCGACCTCGTGCCAGCCGACTACGCCGTCTTCGCGCTCCTGCTGCTCGCCGCGACGGCGTGCCTCGGCCTCTCGAGCGCGTACCACACGCTCATGTGCCACTCGCGCGAGGTCGAGGCCCGCTGGCTACGGCTCGACTTCGTCGGCATCGTGCTGCTGATCCTGGGCTCGTTCGTCTCGGGCGTTTACGTCGGGTTCTGGTGCGAGACGACGGAGAGGAGGATCTATTGGGCTATGGTATGCCTCTAATTTTTATTTTAGTTTCAGTTTCTTCGCCTTATCGTCTACTATGTTGTACCATTACTATACATATGTACACATCACGTAGATATCATGGCTTCTCACCCCTGACGCTTGACTATCATATCATCCCAGAACAGGACGGCACGTTACTTACCATTTACTTCGCTCTCTGCTCTGACAGATCGGCTCACTAGCCCTCATTTCCGTCATCATCACATTGGCGCCGGCGTTCCAAGGCCCGCGCTGGCGCACCTTCCGCCTCCTGACGTTCGTGTGCACGGGGCTCTCTGGCCTCGCGCCCGTCGCCCATGGCATCCACATGTTCGGCTTTGCGCAGATGGCCCGGCAGTCTGGACTTCCGTACTACCTGGCTGAGGGCGGACTGTTCTTACTCGGCGCGGTCACATACGCAGTAAGTCGGATTTTTCTTCTTCTTTTCTCACTTTCCCCTCATTCTTCCTCAGCCCTGTATAGTGGTTATTGTGAGTGGTGCTTGAGGGCAGGAGTAGATGCAACCTACGACCCAATAGTGTGTGTGTATGAAAAAAGGAAGGACGTGCGCACCCTAGCAGAAATAACTACGTACTTATCCTGGCGATGGATTTACTTTGCTGATATGCGAGCAATCACCGCCGGTTTGTCGCTTTAGCTACGGTTCCCCGAGCGCCTCTGTCCCGGACGCTTCGATATATACGGCTCGTCGCACCAGATATTCCACGTGCTGGTCGTGGTCGCGACGGTGGTGCACCTCGTCGGCGTCCTGGACGCGTTCGATTATAATTACCACAATAGACAGTGCTCGTCGTGATTAACGTTGGAGTACGAGTCGCGGGATACAGAGAGGGGAGTAGAAGTACGATGAATATAGGAAAGAGAATAGATAATCTCGCTAGACAAAACTATTCACCCGTTGGATAAAGTTGAGCGGTATGGAATAATGTCGATGCCACGAAACACTCCTTACTGATGATTGTCGGAAGGTATTTGTTCAACAAGGAAGAGAGGGATATCAGTTGATCCGCCGGCGATATTCGATATGTGAGTCTACGCTTCTCTTCAGATTTCTTTCGTCTATATATTCATCATACTAATTCTAACCCATTCAGACTCATTTAGAAGCTACCCGATGATATAGCGTCACTACAAATCCACGAGGCTATCTGCTGGATCAATCGTCGCAGTCCACAGCTCATCTCATGTGTCGTTAATTATTGCTCACATCAAGTTAAGAAATAATTATCGGTTCTTAAAATTCTATCTATGTACTTAAACAATCTATTAATATTTAGCATGCTTCTCCGAAGCCGCGCCTCGTCTCCGCTCAATAATAACCTCCCTAAGATCCTTCGCGTCGTTTTCGCCCCACGGGTGCTCCACCTCGACCCGCCTGATGAGCTCCCGATGCTTCTCGCTCCGCGGCTTCACGCTCACATCGAACGGTGCTGGGTGGCTGATGGTGCCGGCGACGAAGAGCTCGGGCCGGCACTCGGAGGCATCGAGGCCCGTCGGGGAAGCCTTCTCCGAGTCCGCCCCCGGTCCCGGGACGCGCCTCACGTCGAAGCACGCCAGTGAGGATACCAGGTTCAGCCAGATGCTGTAGTCGGCGATCACGCGGCCCGGGCACACGCGCCGGCCAAAGCCCCAGATGTACGCCGTCGGGTCGAGGTCTGGCTTCTCGCCGAGGAAGCGCTCTGGCTTGAAGAGCATCGGATCGGAGTACGTGTCCGGGTCGTGGGTGTAAGCCCTATGGTTTATCTTGTTAGTAGGAAAGGAGACAGTATGTCTCCAGACCGTAAACTTACCAGATGTTAGGATAAATGGCGGCGCCCTTGGGAATGCGATAGCCCATATACTCGTGCTCTTCAGTCGAGGCGTGTGCCACTCCCGGGATCACGGGATGCCATCGCAGAGCTTCCTTGAAGACGGCTTCGACGTACGGCAAGTGCTCCCGGTCAGTCCAGGTGGGCAGCCGATCCGTTCCAACGACCCGGTCGATTTCCTCTTGGGCGCGTTGCTGCACCTCCGGGCGGAAGGAAATAGCTAGGTAGAAGCTAGCAACCGAGGATACAGTCTGCAAAAATCGTTAAGTTAGGAACTCTGGTGTCCTCTTGTGGCCACTCCGGAAAATACACATGAAATTTTCCGATAGGATTGAATGTGACGAGGGAACGTACAGTATCAGCACCTCCAGTATAGATAGAAGCTGCGGACCAGCGGGCGATAAACTCATCTTCCGGCGACATCTGCAGACTAGGCGGGGCGTTTTCCAGGAGGCTCGAAACGAAAGAAGGCTTGTTGGTGCCTTTCTTCATCTGCGTCTTCACCCAATTATACGGTGATTCGACGAGAGTGTGAAGGGTCTGTTTCCATAGTCGCCCCTTGGTCTGAAAGCTCGCGCCCGGGAACCATTCAGGCAGATACCTTACTATGGTCGGCCATTAGCAAAGCTGACCGGGGGGAATATACGTATGTTCATGATGATACTCACAAAAGGGCATGAGATCTACGAGCCACATTCCCGCTCCGTATGCCTGGGAGAACTGCGTGAGGGCCTCATCTGCAAGGTCCACGAGAGGGTCATTGCCGTACGGCTCGATTGTGTAACCATATACGATCTTCAAGATCATGGCACCAGCCTCACTTATACCAACCGGCGTCAGCTCTTGTTACCGTCCAGGTAAGTATTTACTTACGTTCTGATGTGCTGGAGAAGACTCTCTGGCTTATCTAGCACTCGAAGAAGAAAACGATGGGCCTCAACTTCTAATACAGGGTGGAATCGTGCAGCCGATTTCT
Source organism: Biscogniauxia marginata (assembly GCA_022695795.1). Classification (NCBI taxonomy): domain Eukaryota; kingdom Fungi; phylum Ascomycota; class Sordariomycetes; order Xylariales; family Xylariaceae; genus Biscogniauxia; species Biscogniauxia marginata. Next base: position 464,727 of record MU404061.1, on the reverse strand, counting down.
TAGTGCCGAGTAGGTTATGGAAGTTCCTCCGATAAGAGCGGAATGTCTCTCCATAAACCATACTCGCTAGCAAGTCTTGCCATCCGGCACTATATGCAGCGTTAGGGTCCTCAACATATTGTCAAGTTAATTTAGGGAGGTAGGTCTTACAGTTCACCACCGAAGACTAAGTGTGGTCGCGAGGAATTCACTGCTGAACGCTTCTCTAGAAGATCATGAGCCACGTGTGGCTCGTTGCAGATGATAAATGTCATTCCGAGAGCAGACACAGAACTCACGGGGCCTAAGTGAAACCGAACGTCAGGTTTAACGCACTCCATCCGCAGACTACAATGTCATAACTCACCGTAGAGAGCTCTGTGTTTGATCCAATGGGGCCATTCACGCTGTCCTGGTTTTGGCATATCCAACATATTACCAATGATAGGTTTCGGCTTCGGCCCTGGGGGGAGAGGTAGTTGCTTCCTCCCTGCAAACAAGAGTGTCTTCAACCCATACAACACGAGCGCCGCAAGGGCGACGATAACTGATGTTGACAACTGCATCATGCACATCCAGCCGTAAGAGTTGCAAAGAGGATCAGGGTGGGCGAGGTCTCACATGTACGGCCTACAAAGGTTGATTGCGATAGAAAAGTCGAGTAAAAGAATGAAGAAGATTGCTCTATGAGAAATACCTAATCTCTATCCCTATCTTCTGAGTCTGATAATGAATCGTTATTAGCTAGCCCTACCGTAGTATGATACAAGACAAATTTAGAATATACATCTGCTGCGCCGTGAATAAGTACCCCCCACAGCCGGAACAAGTACCATCTGCTCTCTCTAGATCACCCCAGCCTATAGCTTTCTTGCTTATATAAACCTAGTTCCCGTAGTACTTGGGTTTAACTCCATTGTGGGCATCAAATATGCATAAGTCTATGGAGGCGGGACCAGTGCCACGAGGTTGTTTGGAGCATGGCACCGAAACTAGTGTAAACCCACTATAAAGTATCGTAGAATGAATCCTGTAGTTCCACTTAGTTTTGTGAGGTTAGTGTATGAACTAACCTACCCCTGTAAAATGGCCCCCGGTTTGAGTATATAATAGGTCCTGAATACCACGAATCAGCTGGGATGTAGGTGTTTGGTGCCTATCTTAATCTATGTGAAGGCGATAGCATCTTCCTTTCTGACATCAAATTGGATGATTTCCGCGCCAAGAAAGCCAATTACTTAAGAATAGGCTTAGCAACTAGAGCCTTGGGCGATGGGTCTATTAACTACAGTGGATACTGCTACGTCCATGTCGTATCGAAGGATTGTCTCATCAAGACCGTCCTACGGTCTCCGCCATTTAGGCCAAAGAGGCACAGCTTCAGCTGGTCCGACAGATTGGGCAAGTTGAAGTAAATAACAATTCTTCAGCAGGTGTACTTAACATGCAAAATGACGAAAGGCATAGTGAGCTATACTGCCCCTGCCAAGAAATTCTATATCCGGCATTTGAAGTTTTGTGCTGGCATATAATAAATCCTAATGACTCTGGGGTTCCTTGCCGACACTACTATAGGTGTATTTCAGCTGCGGGATTCCTGCGAGGAACTTAGTAGCTCCTATCTCTTTATAGGATCACAAGGAATACATACACACACGGCTTTGAATTCAGGTGTCTTTTATCTTGGGAATTTAACTAGCACAGCTTTTGTAGAGGCCGGAAACACTAAAGTCAAAGTTTTACTGCCGACTTCATTCATTGATCTTGCAACAGCAATTCACCAAAAAAACTTGCGGACGATTAAGTCGACCGTCGCTCATCCTACTTGGTCCAATTGCCCTAGTATCTCAAAACGAAGAAAGAACGAAAATGAGAATTCTTTGCTTTCACGGTCGAGGATCTAACATCCAGGTACGTCCATCTCTATGTCCTCCTTATTGATAATATCAAGCTAATATGAGGTATGAATGAGTAGATCTTCCAGGCGCAGACCGGTATGACTCTATCCGTAATCTCATAATGTTGCAAATGGTATTAACTGACAAATCAGCGGCCATTCGTGCTGACTTGGACGACTTCGACTTCGACTTCGTCCAGGGCACAGTAAGACATACAGAAGGTAAGAAATCCCGTATGGGTGGACGGTATCCTCCATTTCTCTAACTAGAGTACGCTTTAGGGAACTGGTCTCTGTACACAACTTCCTTCACAGACCAGCCTTTGTATGGCTATTACAATCCTATCTCGCCGCCTTCAATTCTTCAAACTGAAGAGGAGCTCTTCGAGATTATAGAGAGGGATGGCCCCTTCGATGGGGTCCTCGGATTTTCTGGAGGCGCTGGCCTCGCAGCTCAGCTCATCGTGCGGGACCTTTTCAAACATCCCGAAAAGCAACCGAGCGAGCGTCCATTTCGTTTTGCCATCTTCTTCAACGGGACTACGCCGTTCAACATTTTCCGTGTTGACGAAGCAGACGTGCTTCCCGAAAGGGAACCGGCGCACGACATGATTGCCGAAGCACACAAAGTCCTGATGCGCTCCTCGGCAGTGCGAAAGAAGGAGGAGATCAGCGACGAAGACAGACAGGGCCACGACACGATGCTTAGCCTCATTGACAAGTTCGAGACGCGGACTCTGCGCACCGGGCAGTCGTTCATCTCGGACGGGACCTACGGCATCTACCGATACAGCGTAGCTGACAACAACGGAGAGCCGCTGATTCGCATCCCGACGCTGCACGTTCGCGACCCGGGAGAGGACGAGGATGACGTGAATCATGGGCTGAACCTGCTGAAGATTTGCGATCCTGCCTTCGTACGAGAGTTCAATCACACATATGGCCACGATTTTCCACGCGGGAGGAGAGAAATCAAAGCGATTAGTCAACTCATCCGGGACACTGCTCAAGACTCATTGTATATCTGATGTATTGTACTATAGACGAGCGCACGCCTCCCTATCCTTGCTTTTAGTATTACATACCTATCAAGTATTACTATCCCAAGGCATAATATCTTTATCGCGTTATTCAAGAAACCTATAGAAGCACATGCCTTTTCTTTTCCCTTGGTAATGTGATATGTCGATCATCGCGATAGTAAAAGAGATGGTTATACGCCGTAAACTAATGAAGTTGCTTACCACCAACGTGTATTCCTGATGCAGAGTGACGGCAATGAAGAAGGCTACTATTCAGCCGCGGTCCCAAGACTCCCTAAAGGATTATGCATACCATCCTTCAAGGAGGAAATGCGAATGGAAGATCTTGGCAGCAAACTGCCGCAGGCAGTAATCGACCGCTGCGATGGTACGGCTGCAAATTATCTAGTTAATCAATCCTTCACGGGAGGATTCATTTCATGTAAGGCACAGAAGCTTGCAATCACCTGCCCTTCTTGATTAACTCATGTGAGCTACGCAGGCTAAAAATTCGATCTGCCATTCGTGTGGAGAAAAATCTAAGCTTTAACTGCGTATGGATATTGTAATGAGTTGCTGAAGTCGTTGAATACTATGATTTTAGGAACGTGTTTCTATATTCAAAGGTGTCAATATGGGATCAGTAAGTGATAATACTTATCCATGATCCTCAGGCAGTCATTCTATTATATCAAATTAGGTAGCAAGTATGGTTAATACCGACTAGAGAGGAGGAGTATCTATCGTCTACTAAAATAGATGTATATGTACATCGGTATGTTTCCCGACAGAGAACCCCTCGACGATCACGACGATTCATAGCTACACATATTCCTACTATGCCGGATCTAGTGGTGCGCCACGGGGTTTCTGTCTAATCTCACTAGTTTTCATTCCATCTGCCGAGAATACCTGGGGTGCTTAACATGCTATTTTGAATCGGCTTAGCTACAGACGCAAAACTATGTGCTTATCCTTTCCATCGCCTGGGATTAATAGCTGAAGGCGCTCTATTGTTGTAGTCGGACCTAGTAGATAGGAATATGTCGAAATGCAGGCCATGTTCTTCATAATGATCTCATCATAAGAATGAATTGGGTAGTTGTCCCGTCCCCTGTGTACCTGTATCGACTTAGAACTAGGTTACTTTGTAAGAGAGACTACAGGAACCAGTTTTTATGTTTTAGATAATGCTTTACGCGTTTATAGGTTCATCTAATCGCATTGTGCCTCTTATTAGATCTCCGGGCGTGCTATTTTAGGACGAGGGCAATGCTCGGTTCCGAGTCCGGCTCTCGGGGAATTAACCAACCCAGGCCCGAATCCGTTGCCATATCTACGGGACGTCATGGAGCGATATTCGAGCTCTCCATGGACAATGTTCATGAACCAACCAGCCGTTCTACACTACAACTAGTCCCATTCCCCTTCCCGCCCCCACAAGGCAAATCCTTCGTTCGAGCTAAGATTATGTAGTCGGCTTCCCTCAATTATGTGGAGCACGGGTATAGAAATATCTATGGCACGTATGCCGATCCCATCCCTTGGATCGACTGACCTTCAGTCCAAGCCACGCGAGAGGAGCCAAAGGGAACGGTAGCTACATAGTAAAGTCCTGGACAGTTGACATTAACCTGACCCAAATTTTCTTGCACGATATTGTTTCCAAACAGACTTGATATTTTACTAGAGATAAGCCTGGGCATTCCATGTTAGTGCAAAAGTCCGCATAGCCCGCTGCACGGCACTTTCAATTGCGACCAGCTGATCCCTGAAGTTGGAACTTTCCGGGGGGCGTGTTATTTCGAAGTTAAGTTAGATTCTATCGAATGCGGTGCCCCTATAAGCCGCTTACCCGCTCTAGCATTGAATTGGCCAATGGGAAAGTCTTCTATCTTACTCTACTCACCCCCCTGGCTGACTAGCACTACCTTGAGAGCTTAGCAGCTCACAGCGAAGCTACGTGGGCTATGAAGGTCGATGTGGTATTGTCACTACACACTCGGAAGATGAGCAGGTAAGGGGATTCTTCTAAGAATATCATTGGCGCAAGGGGCTTGCCATCCATAGTGCTCTCGCTCGATGATTGGGGGCTTCGACGGCCAGGGGGTTGTTTCTGTACTTCTTGAAAGAGCCGCGCAGCAAGTAGTGTCGCGTTATGCACGAAACTTCTTATTACCGATAGACATATTTCAGTGTTTAGAGAATAATTAGTATACCACATCTCCGCCGAAGTGTCTCCTCTCCATATCAGCATCGTCACAATGTCGTCCATAATTACACGCCCACACAAGTGGTGGAAGGAGGCTACGGGATATCAGATCTATCCGGCCTCTTTTAAGGATACTAACGGTGATGGTATCGGAGACCTTAACGGTATCACAGAGTCTCTAGATTATCTCAAAGCCCTCGGCGTGGATTTCATCTGGATTTCTCCAGTTTACGAATCACCTGACTATGATATGGGCTACGATATCAGCGACTACGAGAAGATCTCGTCCAAGTATGGCTCCATGGAAGATATGGATAACTTGATTCGAGAAGCAAAAGCCCGAGGCTTGCGTGTGCTTATGGACTTGGTAGTGAATCATACAAGCCATCATCATCGCTGGTTTCAAGAAAGCAAGAAGTCGAGGACGAACCCCTACAGCGACTGGTACATCTGGCGCGACCCAATATACACAGAAACTGGCGAGCGCAAGCCCCCTAGCAACTGGCAAGGTGTCTTTGGCGGTTCAACGTGGACCTATGTTCCTGAGCGGGACCAGTACTACTTTCATCTCTGCCTCGAGGAACAGCCAGATCTCAACTGGGATAATCAAGAGACACGCAAAGCTATTTATGCCAGTGCCGCCGAGTTCTGGCTGAAGAAGGGTGTGGATGGTTTCCGCGTCGACCTGGTGAATGCGTATTGCAAAAACCAAGCATTTCCAGATGCCCCGGTCGTCAATAGCAAGCAAGAAGTCCAGCCATTGCCTCTCGAGCACGTCATTAACGGCCCGAAGATGCACGAGTGGCTCAAAGAAGAACGAACAGAGGTCCTTGATCGCTACGGCGATGATGTCGTCTTGATCGGTGAACTGCCTGCAACAGACCGCAGCGAAGTATTGAATTATGTCTCGGCCGAATCGCGAGAACTGAACATGACTATTGATTTTGGCTTGTTCATTGCTGGCAATCATTGGTCGCTCAAAATGCACGATATGCGACGTCATAAGTTGCCCGAGCTCAAGGACGCCATCGCTCTTACGCAGGGCCTGGTTACCGGTGTAAACGCCTGGACAACTACATTCCTAGAGAATCACGACAGTGCTAGGAGCCTTGACCATTTCGGCCCCGGTGAAGGGGAGTACACGGTTCCAGCAGCAAAGTTACTTGCTCTCTTCGCCACCACGCTCTCAGGAACCCTCATCATTTACCAGGGTCAAGAGATCGGGATGGCGAATATTCCAAAGGATACTTGGAAAGAAGATGACTTCAAAGACCAGGTGATCTTGCGCTACTTTCGCGAGATCGAGGAAACTTACCCAGGGGATGCAGCTATGAAGGAGAAAGCGTTCCAGGCTGCCCTACAGCGTGGTAGGGACAATACTCGTACTCCGATGCAATGGTCATCAGAATCACCTCACGGGGGATTCACTACGGGTACTCCTTGGTTACGAGTCAATCCCAACTACGAGAAGATTAATGTCGCCTCGCAGCTGGGCGACGAACACAGCGTCCTTGCATTCTGGAAAGCGGCAGTAGCTAGCCGAAAGCAGTACCCTGACATCTTCATCCACGGGGAATATCAGGTAGTAGACGCTGGGAACGAGAAGACATTCTCGTTCTGGAAGAAGGGATTAGGGGGTAAAGAATCCGCCTTTGTCGTCCTTAACTTCTCTAGTGAGCAGGCTGACAACCCGTTGCCCACGGATGATGACACGAGTTCGCTCCAGCTCCTTATTTCTAATACCGATAAGAAGCAATATGATCCATTGAGTGCACCACTGGAGCCTTGGGAGGGAAGGGTATTCATTAAGCGAGAAAGCACTAGTATTACTACATTTTAAGTACATAAATAATCCTCTCAAGTATGTATGTTTATCGCAACGTCTTCAGCACGTCTACCTCCTTTCCAAGGTCTTCCTGCATGCACCGCAGTCCTATCCACGAAGTCGGCCCACGTGTTTAATGGATGTATTAGAGCCCGTAGTGGTCTATTGGTCATCATTGTTCCTGAGTCAGCTTCGAAAATGATGGGCCTGGAGACAGAAAGGGGTCAACCTACTCTCTATTTGCTGGACAGTTCTTGATATGTCCCTCCACGGACAAATTGAAGACACCGCATTGTAAGCAGCGATAGTTTCGCATTCCCAGCACGAATTCTAGACCTGCCTCGTGTGGCAAGAGCGCTCTCGTATTAACTCTCGGATTGTTCTCGAGCTTTGAGTGGTCTAGATTACCGTCGAAAAGGTTTGGCTCGCAACGTCGCATATCCCAAATTATGACCCCGCCTGCCGAGATTTCCTGCCGTGAAAGAGGTTTGCAGTTTTGTTGAGTTTCTCCATGTACCTTTGCAACGACTGGCAAGGTCAAAGGTGCCAAGAGTATCTTGACTGCTAACGCTCTGATAGGGACTTGGGATACGGGAGGAGAGGCACAGGAACCACTGAGTATATCTGGCTCGCAGCTTCTTTCCCTGTACATTCCTGAAAGTTCTTGGTCTTTAACTGGAACCCGAGGAAGGCGATGAAACTCAGACCCTAAGAAAACCGATGCAATCTGAGATATAAGAGGACTGAGATATAGCCGAGCTGGCCAGTCCTGTCGGAGGTAGAAGAGTTTTCCCGAGGCGATATTCTCAGACGGGGATAATTCCACCCCGCGCACATCTGCTGTATCGTACACGTGCTCTAGGAAGAGGATACCATCGTGATAGAGAGCACGGATGGCTAGTCTTAGATGCTCTGGTGTAATTCTCCCGGCTGCCAATTCTTCGGGGTAAATCTGCAAGGATAGAGGCATGATACTTGAGAGCTGCGATGGTAGACACCAATATACAGAGGGTCTAACGTTAGAATATTGAGTTACCATCCGACTATTATTATATTACATGAGAATCCCCATTAATAGAGCTATTGGAGTTCTGATACTGTGGGGTCTCTACTTTATACTTGTCTAATACTCTAAAGTACTAATGATGGAAGACACGACGATATCCGTGTCATACCATTTGACTTTCACTGATAACTCAAAAAGTTAGGTTTCTTCAAGTTGAGCATTGGGTTAAAGCACTTTTGCGTACAATACTCTGGAGCTTAGTAGAGTCGACGGCTTATGACTGTTGGAGTTAACACTTAATTACCAATGTTCATCGGGACCAAGATAGACTACCTAAAATGTATATTTAGAAAAGATCTTGTTCTTCGCTTGGGTGACTTTACGCGCCGTTGGAGTTCATATTCTATACGACTGGTATAGAAACACTAGTTCACTTCGAAAAGGTGGAAAGACTATTTTTGCACCAAGCTGAGGCTTTGGAGGGGACGAGCCATCGATACCAAGCATCCTCTTTAGGAACCCCTGATTTGCTGTACCATCAAACACGTACGTATAGATACAGCAACAAGGAACGTGGCGGAGAAAGCTTCATTGGTTCCTCCTAGATAAGGTTCATTTGGTTAACATAGACTATCAGCCCACGAGGCTGTAACTTTCTTCAACGGGATGCGTAGAGATCCATATTCTGATCCTATCTATGTAGTATGCTGCTGAACTTTATTAGACTTATTAGCGGACCCCTTGTCACTGGCGGTGCAGCTCTGCCGATCCCATCCCGTTAGGAGGAGCTATGCGGAGATAAACAGACTTGGGTCCCCATCCCGACCGGCACTTTGGCAGTTTGTTTGCGGCGCAGAATTCACTGCCGCCAGCCCACTGGCCCCGTACTGAGGATGGAATCGGCCGGGGCAGCTGGGGCTACTCCCCAAGGACAAGTGGAGTTGGCCCACCCCCTTAAGTGTATAAGTATTACGCCGCTTGAGCTGAAAGCAGCCAACGGCAAGGATGGTATAAGTGAATGACATCAGTTTAATCCTGTGGGATTTGTGCTTTGATTGTGCTAAATGCACAAACTACTAGAGTGGATCTTTGCCGTCTTGGCACGCCAAATAGTAGTATTAGCTAAGTCATATCAGTCCAAACGTTGTAGCGGATTCATTCCATCATGCCTATGCTATGATATCAACCATCACCATTGCCTGCGGTTTCATCGTCCCTCCTGGTGCTTATTTTATCCCACATTTTTCTAGGCTGGGAATATCATGGCTAGTGACAAGTGGGGGCATGAAAAGTTACCTTGGCCGTGTCTAAGGAAGATGTAGTACTCACTTTGCCCTGGTGTACCTGCTTCCGGGGGTAAAGAGGGTAAAGGGGGGTGGCACATCGAGCGGCACGATATCGCTATCACCTACCTAGCTATATTTCACTACTGTCTTGAAGATGTTTATATATCATGATTGCTCTTGACTTGAAAGTCTTTGTGAATCGCAAGTGCTTCGTCGAATTCAACATTATTAACGGGAAGGGACTCATAATTACATACACTACCATACATCCTCACCACGGCCGACGCCCATTCTTGTATTCTTCAATACACTCATTTTCTTTCAATATAAGTCAAAATGGGTAGTCAAGCTGATCCCATTGCCATAATTGGCATCGCCACTCGATTTCCAGAAGACGCAAACACTACAGAAGGCCTCTGGAACTTCTTGCTAAAGGCTAGGTCTGCCTTTAAACCCTTCCCTGAGGATCGTATTGGCTCGGGGCACTATCACCCCAGCCCAGACCACCGTGGTTCACACGCTGTGAGAGGCGGGCACTTTCTGGCGGAAGACCCTGCCCTGTTTGATGCACCTTTCTGTAAGTAATAACGACGTATATTTGTTACAGCCTCTGCTTTCTGCCATAATTTAAACCTCCTATTTCAAGTTTCTCATAATGTGGTCTACTTGAGTGAACCATAAAAGTTTCTGTTTACTCCTAGATTACTTAGAGGTTGTCATTGCTAACCTTCTATTACAGTTAATATCACAAGAAGTGAATGTGCCGCACTAGATCCACAACAGCGACTAGTACTCGAGAACGTCTACCACGCGCTCGAAAATGCGGGCATTGCGCTGCACGATGTGACAGCTTCGGACACATCCGTCTATGTGTCTGGATTTAATCATGATCATCTCCTCAATCTTTCGGCAGATCCGGAGACGGCTCTCAAGTACCGATCGACGGGAACGACCAACTCCTTGCTTAGTAACCGGGTTTCTTGGTTTTACGACCTGAAAGGTCCTAGTATGACCTTGGATACAGCCTGCTCGAGCAGTATGGTGGCGCTTCATCTAGCATGCCAAAGTCTAAGTGCTGGTGAGAGTAGTCTCTCGATAGTGAGCGGTGTCACCCAAATTAGCTATCCGACGGACATCGTTGGAATGTCAAACCATGGTTTCCTAGGACAGCAAGGCAAATGCTTTAGCTTTGACCATCGTGCAGACGGTTATGCACGTGGTGAGGGTGTAGGAAGCATTATCGTCAAGCGGCTCTCGGACGCAGTCCGGGATGGTGACACTATTCGAGCGGTGATTCGGGCATCAGGGGTAAACCAGGACGGCCGAACACCAGGTATATCCTTGCCGAGTAGCGAGGCGCAGGAGAAACTGATCCGAAAAGTCTACGCATCAGCAGGTTTGGACATGAAAGATACTTTGATGGTTGAAGCCCACGGCACCGGCACACCAGCCGGTGATCCTATCGAGGCGGCGGCCATCGCTCGCAGTTTTTCTGGTCGCAGCAAAGACAACCCAATATTCATCGGAGCGTTGAAGTCCGGTGTAGGCCACTTGGAAGGGGGCGCAGGCGTTGCAGGTGTCATCAAATCCATTCTCGTCTTGGAAAGCGGAATCATCCCTCCTAACGTCAACTTTGAGAAGCCGAACCGTCGCATCCCGGTAGCTCAATGGAATATTCAATTCCCCGTGAAGCCTACGCCCTGGCCAGCCGAGGGTCTTCGACGTATCTCTGTCAACTCTTTCGGTGTCGGTGGCACTAACGGCCATCTCATCCTTGACGACGCTTACCATTACCTCCAAGCACATAGGTTGCATGGAAGGCACAATACGCAGCCCAAAGTTCCCTCTGCCCAGGAATTGGAACGTCTACTTGCGCGTTTGAGGGGTGAATCCTCAACTATTCCCAACGGTCTCACCAATGGTCATACAAATGGCAACACCAATGGTCACTCTAATGGTCATGTAAGTGAAGCATCATCCCGATTAGTGGTCCTCTCCTCTTTCGATGAAGATGGTGTTGGTAGAAATGGTCAGCAGCAAGCAGAGTACCTCGAGCATTTTGATCAGGTCTCCACCGATTCCGACCTAGTTAACAGCTTCGCCTACACAATGAACAAGCGCAGTGTCTTCCCATGGCGTAGCTTTTCCATTGGAGCCTCTCGTGCCGAACTAGCCTTCTCCCTAAAGAGTCCTCCTAAGCCACTTCGTGTTAAGAATCAACCCTCACTAGGCTTCGTTTTCACTGGTCAAGGTGCTCAATGGTACGCTATGGGTCGCGAACTGCTCGTGTATCCTCTCTTCGCGCAAAGAATTCGTCAGGCAGATGAGTATTACAAGTCTCTCGGCGCCTCCTGGTCGCTTATCGACGAGCTGGACCAGACCAAAGATGGCTCTCGCCTTAACGAGCCTTGGCTGGCACATCCATCATGCACTGCATTGCAGATGGCGGTCGTTGATCTCCTCGAGTCGTGGGGCATCACACCAAAGCGGGTAGTAGGACACTCCTCTGGCGAGATTGCGGCCGCCTACTGTGCAGGCAAATTAACGCAAGAGAGCGCATGGAAGACAGCATACTACCGAGGTGTCGTCTCAGCTAAGCAGCTCACAGCTAAAGGCAGCATGATTGCCGTCGGTTTGTCCCCGGCTGAGCTCGCCCCGTATCTCGAACAGATCAACCAGGATGGACCTGGCGAGATCATCTGCGCTTGTCTGAACAGCCCAAAGAACACCACAGTCTCGGGTGATGACGACAAGATTGAAGTGCTACAGAGAGTACTTAACGAGAAGAAAGTATTTGCCCGGAAATTGTCTGTCAAGAACGCTTATCATTCTGCACACATGAAAGAGGTCTCCGCCAAATATATGGCATTGCTAGGTGATTTGCCCAAGCCAACAGAAACCACCCGCGCTTCGATAGAATACTTCTCGACTCTTACAGGAGAGAAGATCGAGGACGCATATCTCCCGGCGTCTTACTGGGTTGATAACTTGGTGTCGCCGGTGAAGTTCATGGACGGATTCTTGAGCATGCTCTCAGGGAAAGTCCAGAAGGGTCAAGCAACGCTCAAACTGAACTCTTCGGGCCGCGGTCTTTCTATTGACTTGTTGCTGGAGATCGGTCCTCACTCGGCTATGCAGAGTGCTGTCCGTGAAAACATTGCGACACGATCCGACGCTGCGGCTATCATGACGCTCGGCTTGCTCAACCGCAGCAATGCGAACCTAGCCAATGTTCTCAAGTCTGTCGGGCAGTTATGCATTCGAGGATATCCTGTGGATCTATTGGCAGTTAACCAAGTTGAGCCAGGCCGAGTCCCATCGTTAATGGTCCAGCTTCCGAGCTACAGCTTCAACCATGGAGAGCGGAACATATTTGAGAGTCGGCTAGTGAAAAATTACCGCCTCCGTAAGCACCCTCGTCACGACCTTTTCGGTGCACCGGTGTCCGACTGGAACCAGGAGCACCCACGTTGGCGACACTACTTTAATGTAGAGGAGCAGCCATGGCTTCGCGATCACCAGATCACGGATTCCATTATCTTCCCAGCTGTAGGGTACCTTATCGCTGCGCTGGAGGCGTTGCGTCAACTAACAGACCCAAGCAACAAAATCATCTCCTTCCGCTTCCGTGACGTTTCACTTAAGCGGGCCATGATCATTCCCGACGACAAAGAGGGAGTTGAGACTAGCCTATCACTAACTCGAATGGATGAGTCCAGCCTCTGGGGTTCTGCGGTCTGGCGCCGCTTCCAAGTCTCATCGTACAATCCAGTGGGTGACGATTGGATCGAGCACTGCACAGGCTATATAGCTGTAGATCTTGAAACTGCAGACGGCCCTATCGACAACGGCCGTGAACGAAAGGAGGCTGTTACGAGCTGGAAGAAGGCTATTAAAGATTTCAGCGACCGCTGCGTGGTACCTGTCGACGTTGAAAGCATATACGACAACCTTGTAACTAGTGGTGTAGCCTTTGGTCCTCTGTTCCGGAACCTTTCGGGCCTACAGGGCACAGTTTCGAAACTTGGCGAGGCTTCGGCCTTTGCCAGTGTGCCTGATATTGCCTCAAGCATGCCGAAGAAGTTCACTCATCCACACTTGATTCACCCAGCAACCTTGGATCCAATGCTCCAGCTCTTCCTTATGTCGTTATTGGATTTGATGGGACGAAAGACCTTGGACCGACCCCTTGTACCCACCTTCATTAAGGAGGCTTTTGTCTCTGCAGATCTCGACGCATCTCCAGCTTATAAATACTTCGGTCACAGCAAATCTCACCTCCTAGCGTACGACAAGTACGAGAGTGATGTCTCAGTTTACGATGCATCTTCTCAGGACTTGCGTGTTAGCTTCAAGGGAGTGCGTGCGACCTTCCTTGACTCCTCTGAAGCCAGTGCCAATACGGCACGCGCGCTCTGCCATGAGTTAACCTGGGCACCTCATCTTGAATCCCTCACGCCCTCCGCTTTCAAAAATGTGCCAATCCTAGACAAGGAGGCAAACGAGGTTTACGAGGGCCAGGTCAACCGCTTCCAGACAGCCACGGTCCTTCTTATTTTAGATGCACTCAAAGAGCTCGGTGACGTGCCTATTGATACGTTTGAAGGTCATTACCAGAGGTACTATCAGTGGATGTTGCAGATCCGTGAATGGCTCAAGGAAGATAAGATCAGTGGTGTTCGACTTTCCGAGTTCCAGAAGATCGCTAATGATCCTGCGGCCAAGAACAAGCTTCTCAAGTCAGTCGCTTCTCACAACGCGGATGGGGAGTTGGCGGTCCGAATGGGGACCAATATCGTGAAGGTACTACGGAAGGAAATCGAGGCTCTACACCTCATGTTTGGACAAGACGACCTCCTAGATCGGGTATACGGACAAGTCGCTCACCTCGGAGATCTCCCAGCTCTTCAAAACGAGTACCTCAAGCTCGTAGGCGAGAGCAAGACAAATCTACGGATCTTGGAAGTCGGTGCTGGCACTGGGTCCTCAACTGTGCCAATGCTTGAGCAACTCACGTCTGTCACCTCCGACGGAGTTTTGATGTCATCACGAATTGAGACGTACACGTTTACAGATGTCTCGGCTGCTTTCTTCGAGAAGGCACAGGAGAAGTTCAAGAGCTACCGTGATATCATGGAGTACAAGGTTCTAGATGCCGAAAAGGACATTGCTGAACAGTCGTTCGACCTAGGCAAATATGACTTCGTAGTCGCCCAAAATGTAATCCACGCCACCAAGGATCTCCAAGCCACACTAGGCAATATTCGCAAACTCCTAAAACCGGGCGGTCGCCTTCTCCTACAGGAAGGTGTCAGGCAAGACTTCTTCTGGTCCGGAATTGCCTTTGGTCTACTGCCAGGATGGTGGGCGGGTATCGAGTCCATTCGCCGATGGAGCCCCTGGGTATCAATCGCCCAGTGGAATGATACCTTGAAGAATGCTGACTACACAGGCATAGACTTAAACCTTGCAGATCGTCAAGATCCAAAACTGCATACCCAAAGTCTGTTTGTGGCTACATCTGCACCCACGAAGAAGCAGGCTGTTGAGACAGCGATCATTACCACCAAGCCACTCACGGAGGGGTTCTCACCGCTGGTGCAGAAGCTCAAGGCACACTTGGAGAACAGCGTAGGAGTCTCTACTTGCTCAGTTGTGCACTATTTGGACGTCTACAATATGGGCCTACAGAACCTGCAAAAAACAGTCTGTCTGTCGGTAATGGAACTGGAACGACCTGTCCTTGAGAATCTGAACACGGAGGAGTTCGACAACTTCAGGCAGATGATCACCATCTGCAAGGGAATGCTCTGGGTCACAGGTGATGCGCTGAAAACCCCTGCCTTTGCCATGATCGAGGGTATTGCGCGATCAACCCGTTGGGAGCGAGATATCGAGGACGCGAACCTTGTTACGCTCCATATTTCCGATGATGAGAAGAGTCAGGCAAACATTATTGGCCATATTGCTCAACTGTTTGAGAAGCAGTTCCTTAATGAGCTGCCCCTGAGTGAGATCAACGGCGAATATGCTGTCAAGGATGGCGTCGTTCTCACTTCTAGGTTGGTTATCGGTCAGGGTGCTGACGACTACTTGGCTAGCAAATTCTCGAGGCCCAGGCCTGTCATGAAGCCCCTGAAGGAGGCAGGTCGTCCAATCAAGTTGGCGACCGCCGCACCTGGCTTGCTAGACAGGTTGGAGTGGATCACAGACCCAACCTACGAAAAGCCCCTGAAAGAGACCCAGGTTGAGGTTGATATCAAGGCAGTCGGCCTCAATTTCCGTGATCTGATGATCGCTATGGGCGAACACATGGCTTACAGCATTGGATGTGAAGCAGCAGGTGAATAGAATCAAACCTCTCGTGACATTGTTTTTCATAGCTTACTTTATACAGGTGTAATCACTCGCATCGGTTCCAATGTTAAAGATTACAAGGTCGGGGACCGCGTTGTGTACCTGACTGGCCACGAGGAGGTTGGAACCTTCCAGACTTTTGGTCGTGTTGATCAGAACGCTATTGTTCCAATCCCTGACAACCTCGATTATGAGACAGCTGCTGGTCTTCCATGTGTCTATGCTACTGTTATCTACGGTCTCGTAGATGCTGGTAGGCTCGAGAAGGGTGAAAAGATTTTGATTCACGCAGCAGCTGGAGGTGTCGGCCAGGCGGCCATCCAATTCGCTCAGTATAAGGGAGCAGAAGTCTTCGCCACTGTTTCAAGCCCAGCCAAGCGAGAGCTATTGATGACTGAATACGGCATCCCAGAAGACCACATTTTCTCCAGCAGAGACCTAACCTTCGTTCAAGGTGTGCTGAGGATGACTGGCGGAAAGGGAGTTGACGTTGTCCTCAATTCTCTATCAGGAGAGGCGTTGAGAAGCTCGTGGGATCTTCTAGCCCCCTTCGGTCGCTTCATTGAGATTGGCAAAAAGGACGCACAGGCTAATGGAAAGGTCTCGCTCACCCCCTACCTCCGAAATGTAACCATGGCTAGCGTCGAACTCCCAACCATGATGAGGCACCGTCCCGCACTTATCCGACGGTTGACCGCCGATGCCGTCGAGCTCTGGAAGGGCGGCCACATTCACGCGGCCAAGCCGACAAAGATCATGACCTTCTCTCAAATCGAAGAAGCTCTTCGGATCCTCCAATCCGGCAAGGGAATGGGAAAGATCGTAATGGTGCCATCACCGGATGACATTGTACCGATCGTCCCTGCGCAACCACCTGAGTACAGGCTCGAAGCCAACGCCTCATATGTCATTTCGGGTGGTTTGGGTGGCATTGGCCGCAGCATGGCAGTGTGGATGGCTGAGCGCGGCGCTCGTAACCTAGTCCTGCTCTCTCGCTCTGGCAACATCACCGATGAGGTCAAGGAAATGATGGCTACACTAGAGACTAAGGGCTGCAATGTTCGTATCTTCAAGAGTGATGTCAGCGACAGAGACCTACTCAGGAAGACCTTGGAGGAATGCAAGGCTACTCTGCCCCCGATCAAGGGTGTCATCCAGGGAGCTATGACGTTGGACGACACCATGTTCGAGAACATGAGCTACGACTCGTTCCAAACGGCCGTCAAGCCGAAGGTCCAAGGCTCATGGAACCTCCACGAACTTCTTCCTAAGGACCTTGACTTTTTCCTCATGCTGTCATCCGCCACGGGTATCTTGGGTAACCGTAGTCAAGCGAACTATGCTGCAGGCAATACTTTCCAGGACATGCTGGCCCGACACCGCCGTTCTCTTGGCCTCGCCGGGTCCACAATTGACCTGGGCACGGTACTAGCTGTTGGATATGTTGCGAAGAACCGCCACCGGACACAGGTAGCCCGGCACCTAGGAACAGTCCTCGAGACTCTAAGAGAAGACGAAATTCATGCGCTGATGGAATATTGCATGGATACCCGCGCCGGATCTCCTGCACAACTGATATCCGGTCTCACTAATATCGCAACTTACCGCGCCAAGGGCATGCCGCCGCCAACATACATGGGTTACCCGCTTTTCACCAATCTCCGTACCATTACTGCGTCTCGTTCTGGCCGCACTGACGGCAGCGACGGGCTGATGGTGGAGGCCCTCCTCAATGCCGCCACGAGCTACGACGCGGCCACAGAGATCATCCAAGAGGCCATCATCAAGAAGCTCTCTGGTTTGCTAGCCGTGCCGACTGACAACATTGATCCGCAGAAGTCGATCAGCTCAAACGGCGTCGACAGTCTGGTCGCTATGGAGTTCCGAGCCTTCTTGTCAAAAGAGGTGAAGGCCGATATCCCGGTCCTCGATATCATGGGGACGCTGAGCCTGGCAGCGGTTGCCAGGAAGGCCGCCACTATCAGCCAAGCCGTCGAGGTCCAGGAGGGGAAGCAGAAGAACTAAATTAAGATGGCAGGGATGTGGTTGATAGAGTAACAGTGTAAAAGGGAGCTGTGAGATATAGAATATAATGTATGAATATAGGAAGGCTTCAATAGGAACTACTTACATAGCGTCTCGAGGTCCGCCAAAGGGGGCGGGGTTGAGCTGTAAACTAGAGGTCAAATTCAGGAGCGGTCATTATTCGGTTCGGTAGATAGGTTTTTCGTTAATTATTCCCTAAATGATAAGCGACTCTATAAAAATATTTTATATTGGATATTCCTTCTCCTTGCGATGTATGTGTTCACCTGTTCCGCCCGTTCCGCCCAGGTCGTCGTTCAGCTTGAAGTCAAGACGTTCTAGCATCTGCAGCTAAGTTACTCTCTACAACAGAACTATCTCAGGTCAATCAATCTTCTACACAATTTACAGGCCTATTTTATTATTTTTAGCGATGTCGATTTAAAAGATAGCAGGGTATGGCTCATCAATAATATCGCAATTGATATTTCCTGCCTGATAGTAGATACATAGAGCATAGGATCTCCATTCCATGTGGGCCGCTTGCCACGAGCCGTCCCGGGAGTAGATATTTTCTCCTCTCTTTTATGGCTGATTGCGCACATATAAGAATACCAGCATCGCTAGGTAGTGAAGGTATGTAAGACAGCAAAGCAGCAAAAAGGTACTGTCTCGTCCCGCTCTCGGCCGCGGTCTACATAGGGTGTGCGCTACATAAGTAAAGCGCTAGATGGTCTGACCTGTCATAATTCCTGTAGTACCCAAGGTCTCAGGTCAGACGGACAATATTGGTTCGGGTACTTGCGGGATCAGAGGTATACATAAGCCTAGCTCTGTGCACTTGTACCCTACACTACGGATGAATTTCCTACGTGCCCCAGGGACTTCAGTGAGCTGTAAAAGTAGATGTAGAGATGATAACGATGATCTTCATCTACCCTCAGACCAACGGCTCTTCGACAAAGGGTTTGCTACTAGGTATTCCTTTCCGGATCTGAATTTTTTGAGGCTATGTGCGTAGCCATAGTGCGAAATCATATGATTTCCCCGGCGTTCTGCGTTCTCACCTGAGCCACAGTCCCTGCGACCCGGTTACCGACACGATCACCAAGACATTAGTTCGATGAGCTTGGTTTCTTTGACGGGTTGCGCGACGCTCTGAGCGAGATCGTGTGACTCTTAGATCTAAGACCTTCCTGGTTGGCCCTAGTATTGTACAACCACAAACACACAAACGGCTTCTCGGTGGCTCTTACTTTGGACTTTAGGGAGCGGTTACTCGCGATTCCTAGAAGCCATGTTTGCAGCTTGCTACTAAGCAAAGTGCAAAAACCTGGGACGATCACTGAGGCATAAAAGGATACCCCTGTAAATTCTTGATATTAATATATATATTGTATTCTCGTATGTTGGGGAAAATATACTACAGGGTGGTCGAACAGCTAGTTGGCTAGACGCATGGCCTGCCTACCTGACAGTCCCGACAAGGGACTTGAAAGTTGTTGTCTAACACATGTCGGCACCACGCTTTCTTACGCGCGTTACGGGCATCTCCATAGCACTAGACTTGAGTATCTAATGGCAAGCAGCCGGCGATATACCGCTAATAATATGTAGCAATCAGATGCATTGTCTTAATTATGCCTCAGGTCTAAAGCAACCAGAGGCCATCTCAATATTATCATAAGCACTTACCTAGGTTAGTTTTGGCTCGGTTGACTTACATAGCTACCAGGAAACCCAGACAATTCACAGTGTAGATTCTTACGTACGAGCCGTTCCGTCACTTGTCAAACATTCCTCAATTCATAGCGGGTCCAGACCTAGTGTATTTAAGTCAGAAAAATAGAGGTTACCTGTCTATGATACAATAGATTTATCTCAAGATACTCGTCCTAGTAGTACATGCACCGATCGCTTAAGTTGGAGATTCCCTACCTCGCAACATAGGCTTCTTAGGTATTATGTTACCATAATGTAGCGTAGGTTTGTCACACGTATTGATACATATGTTATTCCTCAAAACTAGTGAGTGAGGACGAAAGTCGTCAGGTATAGTAGCTTAGCGTCCATGCACCTCAAGTCCAAGACTATAACGGCTTGCATTGATCAGAGTTGAATGATCATAAAGCCTCGTTGAATATGACGTTCAAAAATAAAGTAACGATGTGTGGGACATTTCTTACACGGTAATGATCGATTATCAGCTGCTCTCAAATTAGACGTAAGGCGTTGCATACCCTAGGATGATTGCAAACAAAATCGAAACCACACACAAAACACATATGATTATTCAAAAAGGCAGGCGACAATATGTATGGGAATCATTAGTCCAGAATCACGCAAGATAGAGCTACTCTGACAACATGACAAAAGTTTTTAATCGCTCAACAAGAATATAGTACAGAAACCCATTCCTTTTTCAGGCTGTGAGAGATCAAGGTCATACTCACCTCAAAAGAGCCCCAAATTCATTGAAGTAACTTCTACATAACCCTCCTATCTAAGACATACATTGTAAAACAAAAGTAGGGTGTATGGAAGTGGCGAGTAAACATTCGAGAAGTACAAGCCTCTATTGCCCAGACTGTACTTTTAAATTACCACCAAAGACTGAACTCCTATACCATCAACACTAGAAGAAGAGTAACACTTTCTTTGTCCACGTACACAAAGCAAAACGTAGTATCAGCCTGGGAAACCCGAGTCTATGGGTTCATGATCCACAGTACAATACAGATGCTGTGCAATGGTGTACGAGAAAACCGTTAGGGCGGTCCCCCCCTCCCTTTTCAAGATGTAAGCATGGAAATCCCATATCGTGGATCCGTTCGACCCATGACGTCCTGTATCTCGCTGGGATCGAAGACCCTTTGGAAAATATCGAAATCGGTCGGGGGGCCACTATTCGAGCTTGAGCTCGAGCCGCTTTGTGACTTCGATTTCCCCCTGGAGCTGCTAGAATGCCCGCCCTTGCTCTTCCTTGCGATGTCGTCCAAAATAAGCTTTGTCGTGCTCTGGCTAGGATCTTCGAACACAAATGCGACGTGCTCGAACCGGCCCCGAATATCGGGGTCGTAAAGAAAGACATCTCTCCAGAGCTCAGCCAGCTCCTGTGGTGGATTGCGGTGACCGTTTCCCAAGCCAAAGTCACCAATAACAACAGACCGGTGGCCATAGTATATACAGATCCTAAGTGCGGATCGAATCTTGTCCTTAACCAGGTCTCTTTCGATAGGAAAGGCGTATTTCGACCCCATCTGAATCAATTTTGGCCACCGGACCGCTGGCATCGAGACGACGGGCAGGTCGTACCACTGGTCAAGTTTCGTATATTGGTCGTGGAGCCCACGGAAAACGACCACAAATTCGGAATATATTCCTCCTTCCGAGGGGATGGGGTAGTTGTCGTTAACCTCAGATCCCGGCCCAGGGGTACTCAACGTAGCCGAGAGATTACT
Organism: Biscogniauxia marginata; assembly: GCA_022695795.1. NCBI lineage: Eukaryota > Fungi > Ascomycota > Sordariomycetes > Xylariales > Xylariaceae > Biscogniauxia > Biscogniauxia marginata. The sequence goes on along the minus strand of MU404061.1, from coordinate 443,657 downwards.
GCGCCTGCAGAGTCTTTCTTCGTAGCCTACTACTCCGGTTTCCCAGTCCCCCCCTGGCCGTTTGTCGTTGGCTATGCAGATGAACGGTATGCGGATGTTCTCACGCTCCTTCCAGTGGATGGTAATATCGACAGGGTCTCCCGAGCAAACATCTTACGTAGTAAAATTAGAGCTCAACAAGGCCTGGAATAAGTTGAGACAGTTTACTCACAGAAGGTTGGGTTGGATATTTGGCTAAGAGAGCTCTGCTGCGGAAGCTGCTCCAGTGGCTTCTGAAACAGGTACGAGTGAGTTGGCCACTGATGTGCATAGTCCCTCCTAATGATTGGGATGTAATATCTCTTAGTCTCGGTCGCAACTTCTGAAGGTTTTGGCTTTGTAGAAGGCATTGTGAAGGAACCCCTTTCTACTAAACGTGAGGGATTGTTGTGCTAGGTGTCTATGCCGGTGGTTGAATGACACAGTAGTGTAGATTCAGGCGGTGATGATGGTGACGATTCTTCTTTCGTTTTCACTCTGCTCCGCGTATGGCCTTTTTGCATCCTGTGATCCAATGGGCGGTAAGTTTCATGGGGCACGTCTGCAGCAGACGGGACAGTTGAGTTACTTATAGAATTTTTTTCACATGAACGTAATCCATCCACTTGCCACATAGGCAGCCCTAGATGGAAGGCAAAGCTTTCTAAATGATGGTCTTAGAGCCATAGAAGACAGGAAGAGGGTCGTAAAAGAAGATCAGTCTGTGTTACCAAGATATATTGATTGCCTGATCAAACTCTACATAATATGTCCTAGACATTTGAGTTGAACAAATTCAAACAATAGGTCCTAAGCAGCCTTCAGTCAAATAAGCCTCAAAGCATTTTGCCGTTCTCGTCTACATAGTATTCCAGAAGGCTAGAAACCTGTCTCTTTGACACTAGTCGCTACCAGGAGGACGGGAAACCCATGTTCCAGATGAGATCAGGATGCAATGCAGATAGCCGAAGTGACACAGATCTGTGAAACATAGATAGTACGACACTATGTGCTCGAAGTGAGAAAGTCAAGTCCCTTTATTATCAAGGAGCCGACAATGAGAATTTCATGTTTTATATAATCCAATCGATTTTCACGCTTTCAATAAATACAGTTTGTTTTAAAAGCCCTGGGACCAGATCCTGAAAACCTAGTCGGGGCAAATAGGGGGAGTATAGGCCTGAAGACATGGGAGTAAACAGGCTTTTCAGCCCCAACTTACATGGACCATAGTATAAAACCATGGGAATTACCGGGCTAGTCCCGTATTCCCTGGCGTTAGCGTCTGTACAAATTTCTGCAAACATTCTTGAGATAAATCAACAGAACCCAAGTTCATGAGATTTGTCATGATGCACAATTCGACCCACACATGCACGCGCATAATGCACCTAAATGCTAGAGCTACGTACGGTAGAAGCATTGTGCCATCAATATGCAATCAATCACTTGAATATTGAGATACATTGTGAGCGTTGGGACAGCGGTAGCCATAGTTCCATGTGTCTAGGCGAAGTCTTATTAGACACACCGAACGAAAACGGAAGAGACAGAAGAGGGAAAAAAAAGATAAAATATTACATTCGCGGTCAAGCTATGAAATCTATTTAAAAGTGATAGCATCGATTCCAGGCTGTCGTGGTACGTTGGACAGTCAAGGAGATGCCAGGGAGGACTTTATGATGGCTACATACTATATATCGCTTATTTTTGGTTGTTTCCTCTCTTGGCAATCTGCAGCAGCCCCTTTTCCTCAATACCTTGGATGGTAGATTAAATAGGTACATATGGGCTAAGACTTCATAAAGTGTGGTTGATGTTCGCAATACATTTGGAAAATGGATCGTCGCGGTTTGCTCAGAGGAAATACAGGTGCATATAAAGTCTCAAATGTGTAAGTAGTGCTACACGTAGACGGTGATATTGGATAAAGGGGTACGATGACTAATATGCTTAAGCCCCGGAATTATATACTTCCACTCCAAATTTGTGCTTACCTAATTTACCGAAGGTTTGCCGATAACCTTTTGAAAATGCATTTATAAACTTCCCGGCATCTTGTGTCTTCATTTATATAACGATATTTAACCACCATTTTTAAGTCAAGCAGGATGCATTCACGGGGCTACCGGGACCAGGAATTACATATCTAAGATCAGATAAAAATTCGCTTGGAATGTCGACAGCACTATTCCTGAGAGGTGCTTCGACGAGGATCGCCCCGAAGCTCACTCCACGGGGAGCCCCCCGTGTCTTGATCTCCACCCTCCCGACTTCTATCTCTGGTCTTCTCGATTTTAAGCCAGATAAGCCTGTCTCGGATGTAAAAGTCGACGGTTTCATTCGGTCAGTGCGGACTCTGAAAAAGTGTCATTTTGTATCGCTCGGGGATGGCTCCTCGGTTGAGTCGCTTCAGGCTGTAGTGCCCATCGACCAAGGTGAAGGGTAGGCTATTCGGCTTTCGTCCTTAACGTGGTCAATCTCATTTTCTGACCATATTAATGCCAGCCTGTCTTATGGGGCTGCCGTCCGACTACGTGGTTCATGGACTCCATCTCAAGGGCGTGGTCAGAGCCACGAGCTGCAAGTGCTACAAGCCACGGTTCTGGGCCCATCCAATGCCGGCGTACGTTTAGCTGATGAGATTATCCTTAGACTCGGGCAAACTGACATTCGATCCCCAGACATTTCCAATTCAGAAGAAATATCAGACTCCAGAGTATCTGAGGACCTTGCCCCATCTCAGGCCAAGGCTACCATTCAACGCAGCCCTCATGCGGTTCCGTTCCGAGCTTATTGTATCCCTGACTCAATTCTTTAGCAACCGCCAGTTCATCCAGACCCACACACCAATTCTCACGTCATCCGACTGCGAGGGCGCAGGTGAGGTCTTTCATGTCTCTCCTGCTCATGATAAACCACCCCCAGCTGGCGAGCCACCAAAACCTTTCTTCCGCCGTCCTGTGTATGCAACTGTGTCGGCACAGCTCCACCTGGAAGCTCTAGCGCAGGCCCTCGGTAATGTCTGGACCCTCTCGCCGACTTTCCGCGCAGAGCAGAGCGATACGCCACGACATCTTAGCGAATTCTATATGGTAGAGGCTGAGATGAGCTTTACCGACAGTCTCGACTCTGTCATGAACCTAGTTGAAGATATGCTGAGGCATGTCAGTGCTAGTCTAGCTGACTCGAGAGTTGTCAAGGAGCTTCTTGTGCGAACAGGCGAACGCTCTTCGGATTTAGCTACAGCCGAAGAAGTAAGCCAACGTTGGAATGGCCTCGCGCGAGAACCCTGGCCGCGCATTACATACACCGAGGTGATCAAACTTCTGGAGGCTTCCGACGTTCAATTCACTCACAAACCAGCGTGGGGCAAAGACCTCCATACAGAACATGAGAAATACATCGCTACAAAAGTAGGTAAGAACAGCCCAGTGTTCGTCACAGACTACCCTCGAGACATCAAAGCTTTCTACATGAAGGCGAGTGAGGATGGCCCGATTTCTTCGGCACCTGGTGTGACCGTCGAATGTTTCGACCTTCTCGTGCCGGACTTTTGCGAAATCGCTGGCGGTTCTATACGCGAGCATCAATTGGAGAACTTACTCGAATCTATGCGCGTCCGCGGAATAAACCCGATGCAGACTTTGCAAGATGATTCCCAGCAATCATCCGTAACTGACAATAACCTCGATTGGTACCTCGACCTACGACGTTGGGGCTGTCCTCCTCACGGCGGCTTCGGCTTAGGCTTTGATCGGCTGATATGCTATCTCGCGGGAGTTCAGACAATCCATGACACGAGTGCGTTCCCCCGTTGGTATGGCCGATGTGATTGTTGAACAGGGGTCAATGTTGTGCTCGTTAAATCTTACTCCTCTGGGACGTGGGGAGTCTGGTGCTACCCTCCACAAAGCGGTCTTGCCCTACACGGTCTTGAATTGTTTCTGCCGAAGGAGCTTTTTGATGGACGTTGTCACGCCAATACTTGAGCTCCCACGGCAGTGGAGATAGGAATTGAGGCAGGGTTGGATAGGGCCCGTGCTTAGGCATCGGACTTCCTGCGTTGCTTTGTTCCACGAAACAACAGTTGACAACAAACTATCTACACTCAATCATCGCACACGTCTGAGATATCGAAGATTTCTATTGGGAGTTCAGGTATGCATCTAAGGTCCCCAACACGCTAGACTCGGTCGTACGTAATGAAGACCGATGGTTTGTATAATAATGTATCAACCATGTGATATATGATCTTGATATGGGTCAATCTTCCAATTCAGTGTCGGATGAAGAAGAAGACGAACATGATGCATTCTCACTCCTGTGATCAGATGCCAGAAAAAGAAAATCAGCACAGCACGTGCCTACAAATCGGAAAGTTTCTTGATATCTACAGTACCATTGACTCCCGTTTACGGACTCGCTTCGGCAGTCATCGCCAATATGTCGAACAGATAATAGGTGTGAGGTCATGAACATTTCGCAAGTATTCGATATCAAGTATCATAGATTCTCGATCGGGAAGACGGCATCATTAACGCTTCCCATCTTGCTATTCTTCAGGTAACCGCCATCACAGGACGTAACGCTAGAGGGAACGACTGGAAGGGGTATAGGACCTGTCAAACGACTTCGCCGATTACACAACTTGATGGACGATCTCGATGCTTACACACGTCAGGCAGTGGAAATATAATATGGGAAGTCACTACGATGATGCCGGCTGTATCTACGGCGTACATTGGCGATCCAAGTTTACCGGCCCAACGATCGGCCTACTTACTGCTTCTCAGAGAAGTGCATAGGCAAAAGCATATGATGCATTTCGTGCTCAATTAATCTAATCGGCGCATAAGTGATGGTTGCCTGTCCGCTCGTTGCGGGGCGCGGCCGGTTACAACACGTCGTCGTGTTGGGAGAAGCCTTGTCATGTCGGCTCCAGCAATATCGGCACATATTGACGTTTCATTCGGCGCAAGATAGAATAAGATTAGAAATAAATAATATTAATACAACACATCACAAAGAGGAAAGACCATGTTGCCGGGCTGACGCGAAACTATCAACGGACTGATCTGCTATTAGAACGCAGTTGGTTCCATCCCTACCTTACCTTACATATATTATCTGCTTCCCTCTCCTGTATCGGAGAAGATCCTCCTACGGCGTCGGCGCCGTTGGTCCATCGTGACCGGTGCACGCAGTTGGAGAAAATAAGAAAAAACACCTCGGTAATGCGCCCGTAACTGCTTGTATTGCTGGACGTGCTTAGATAGGCGATAGTATCATGATTGAGGGCAAGCATTCTTTCATCTATACGTCTATCTATTTATTCATTAGTCTATGTGGTTGTACAGGAGGGTTTATTGCATATTGCCTTTGCCTTCTCCACAGCACTCGACGCGATCTCGCTGCATCAAAGAAAAATGTTCCGCTGGCTCATCTATCTTCGTATAGTGGGGATTCCTGGATTTGGTGGTATCCGGAATTCAATGCCCAACATGCAAAAGGAAACGAAAGGCTTAGATCAGTTAAGCTACTCACAGATGTATTTTACTCGCCATAGAGGTGAATAATAACCTGCTGCCGTTTAAGGCTGCCCTAGAATGTTTGCGGTATACGAACGGTTCATACTGCCCGCTAAGTGGAGTAGCCTGAAGTTCATCTGGTAAAGCATGTTAGGTACCTACTATACGATAGACACATGTATGCGTGCGTATGTGTGGTGTGTAGGTATCTTGTGTGGAAGCCTAACCCTGTCCTATGTGCGGTTCACATGAGATTCATCGGCCCTTCCCCCCCTTATCCATGAATGATGGGGAAAAGAAAAAAAAGGTGCATATCATCTGGAAAGGCTGGAGAAGCAGACGAGCTCTTGGCAACTGCAAAACTGACGATCATGGAAGTCGATGGGATTTTCTACGGTAAGCTTAAAAGTGCTACTATGTCATAAATTAGGAGCCGAGGGTCAGTCTCTTGACTTCTCCTTGGCGCCGATTATCATATTCATCCCCAACTATCGTGAGCAATGAGACGTGACTCAAGAGCGCTGGCGGCATACCCAACCTCACTGCTGAAAATTTATCTGATCGCGTGCCCGACGTGGATCAGACTAGACCAGGCCTGCAACTAAGGATGTCTATCACTTCTTTATTATCATTATTTCTTTGCTGACGAAACTTTCTCACTGGAGCGTTTTTTTCGAGACAAAAGCCGCGCCTTGTTTCTCGGACAATCCACTACATAAGAGTCGGGAAAAGACCCTAATAGGCTGCAAGTCCCGATTCTATCAAACCCCAAAACAAGAAGGGCCGTGATATCGATCTTCCTAGCTCGTCAATCTCGAACATGATTGCGGCAATTCCCTTGTGTCGCCGAAGGGGCCGCGTCAGCTCACGACGGGGGGTCATGTCAGAATCGAGGTGGGTGTGGGTGCAAGTATGCGGCGGTGGTGCACTTTTTTGGGGCTCCGGTCGAACATGCTTCGCTCTTGGCGAGTTTATCTTCACGAGAAGGGGGGGAGATCTTGGCTCCTTTTGCTAGTCGGGGCTTCTTCGTTGCTGCTCGCCCTGGTGCCCTGGTGGTGTTGGTGACACTATGAGCTCGCTCTCTCTTTTTCTCTTGGCCCTCTAATGCTTGCAGAAAGCCGACCAGGGGGGGGTCTCTTAGGGTTTAGAGAGAGCCAAGCATCGACCGAGGACACCCAAGAAGAGGTGCCAAGCGGGCCCTGACCCATCGTACGGCGTCACCATCCCTGGTTTTAAGGTGCCAAGGACCCTCCGTGGCGCCCGTTGAGGCCTCTGATTTGATTACGCTTCATGCCCCTCGAATTAAGCTTAAGCTGGTCTTGTCTTCGCATCGTCGGGAATTTGGGGGCAGAAAATAAATTACAGAAGGGGAAAAGAAGGCAAAGACAGAAAGAGAATAATCCCGCCCCGCGTGGTATTTCCGATTACTCCCGTATACCACGAGAGTAACAGCGATTGGTAGCTTTTCCGATCGCAATGATTAACCTCGCATGGGACATCTCTCGGCTTGCTGATTGAACAAAAAATCCCCCAAAAAATCCCCCGATCCTACACTGGCTAGTAGCTGGTACGGAACACGGCCAGCAACAGTAGTCCGAACAAAGATGGCCCGCCTACCGTCATCCTCGGTGATTTACTCTATAAAATGCCCAACGAAGTATATGACCTCGTAGGTAATCAACGGATAACTCCGTCGTGAGATTTGCATAACGACCATGCACTTCACATAACCAGCCCCCAGCCCACTTCATAGGAAAGTCGGGGAAGGGGGAAGAAATGTGCACCCCCACCGCCTATACGGTATGGTATTACCATCTTGTGCAACGCTTCCCCCTCGCGGCGGCGGCGGCGGCAATTATGCAAGAGCGAGTAGTCTTGGCTTAGCATGCCATTGACATTGGTAGCCATTAGCATACGCCTAAACCTAAGCCACACACCCCCTCCCCTGAAGGTAAAACTAAAGATCTCGTCTGTGTACCTACGTGATGATACTCGGGGTAGGTAATATGACCCTCACACGAGCGAAAGGACAAAAAGCCAAAGCCAACCGGGCCTTACCCTGTGGTTTTCATTCATCATCATCATCATCGATCAACGAGCAGAAAGAGAGTGAACAGGAGTAAGAAACTTACTTGACTATTTGTCCAATGGGGAAAGAAACCTCCGAGGGGGAGAAAAATATTAACAATAAAATTTACGGGCTAAGGAAAAGCGTAGCCTGCGGAGAGATATAGGTATGTACGTGCGTATGCTTCGGGAGGGCAGTCCCATGGAGCGACGTCTGAATAAGATTGAGCTATAAGGGCGATCGGTGCGACAATGTCGGCTCCCAAACCCCACACACACCACCACCACCACCACCACCAGATACACATGCTATTTTTCGTTTTCGCTTTTCTTTTTCTGCTTTGTTTTGCTTTTCGGGCCAAGGCTAGGCTGGGCTAGGCAAAGCTAGGCAAAAAGGAGGGGGTTATATAGGTTTTGCTTTTTCCTCCCCGTACATCTACATGCGTATGTATTGTCTCTCACACTCTTTACCGAGCCCTCATGATAGGTAGATAGGTATGTAGGTATGCAGGTAGGTGAGTAGATACGTAGGTATAAGGTAAATCGATCGGACATCCGATATCCCCTCTATCTAGGGTTGTAGCCGAGACCCTTTCGCCCACATGAAAGAACCAGTGCTCGGGGAAAATTCGTCGAACGCCAACGCACATTTTCTTGGGATATCCACAGGCCCTCTCTTGGTCATCTTGGCTGTCTGGCTCTGTTTCGCACACTAAGCAACCGATCTAACCCATCCGGGATCGCGAAGCATTTCAATATAATACACGTACCTGTATACATGCTTATACATGTAGCCGTGCGTGCCAAGCCATGCTGCTCTAAGCAGTAGCTAGTTTCCTTTAGGTCCCCATTGTCCTCCAGGCGTTGCAATTCTGAGAGCGGAGTCGATATCATGTGTCTAGGTTATCAGCCTACTTGCATACCGGTCCTGTCTTGCGGCAACTCGGTATCGGTATCTGCATTAGGTAGCAGTAGAAGGATCTCCCCTCTCCTGACCCGTGCCACCAGCGTGCAACACCTAGTCACCTCTTACCCAACGACGCCATCGGGCTATATCGTCCCGGATTATGTAGCAGTGTGCGCGTGTGAGCCTGTGTACTTTTGCACCCAACTCCAAAGTACTGTACCTATGCGAACTCGGACACAAGAGCTGTATTTCCCATCCGCGCCATCCGGCCTATACTCACGAAACGGGAAATAATACCCTCCTCCCCAAAATGAGCCACCCTGTAAGGGAGGAGGGGGAAGGGAAGAGAGATAGGGTAAAATAATAAAAAGCAAAGCTGTGGCTTACCGGTGACGCGATGTGATTCCGCCCGGCTGGGACTTTTTTTTAAGTTTCTCAGTCACATCCTCGGCGTATATCATAGAATATTCCTGGCACCCCGTGGTATATTTATGTGTTTCAAGCGCGTACTGACAAGAAGACAAAATGATCAATCATCCGATAGGCATGTCTTGCCCAGCTTATCCCGCCCGTGTAACAAGTTGAATAACACACATACATGATACCCGAAGTGAGGACGGTTCGGCTTCGTGCGTACTCGCCAGTGTCGATTTGTATGTAGGAATAAAGTGACCAACGAGATCGCATATATGCAGATGTGGCTGATTTCCGATCGGGAAACAACCATTGCTCGGTTATTTGCTGGAGGTCGTAGATAGGCGTATGCAGGCGGGCAGGAAGGCTGGCTGGGTGGTAGATATCTACTATATTAACCAGACTGCCTTGCCTGCCTGCCTGCATGCTTGGCTCGTACAGAAATCGCTCACGCCCACGCGCATTTCTAGAAGCCTTACTACGTCGTGAATGAGGTTTGTTGAGCGTCATCTGATTTTCGGATGAGGCCCGCTGGCTAGGTGCGTCCACAAATATACACACACAGAGAGAGGTATGTATATTCACACATAATAAATTACTCAGTTGGGTATATGTATGTACATATCATGTAGTCAAGAAAAATTTAGATGCCTGGACAGTTTTTTGTCCTCCACATGATGATACCGTGGCACTGCATCACGGTTGCAAAACTACTTGCGTAGGGTAGGGGGCGCTGAGTGAGCCGAGCCAATTCGACTATCAACTCCAACATTTGTACGACAATGATAGGAAGCCCCCGTGTTACACACCCCTATCGAACTTATCGCTTATTATGATTGAACAGTACCGTTGTACTGGTATTTCTGTCATGTGCCCTCTTCTAAATTTTTCTTCCTGTCCTTTTCCTATCCCAGGCGGGCATCAACAGGCGAGATGAGGTGCGAGATGAACGCCTGCCCTGGTGGGATGGAGTTTGCTATAGCAGCCGTGACATCCCTGTTCCCGACATCCCGAACGAAATGACAAGCTCGCACATACCAACCTGCAAAAGTTAGAAGGGGTCGGATCTCATATTACAGTGATGGACGCAGATCTCCAGGCTCGCAGGCTCGAGACTCGACGTGCTGCGGCTTCATACAATAGACGTTTGTGTTACGCAGCCATCATCGCAGGATTCATGTCATGACCGGCAAGGCTAATGCACTCCATACTTCTCTAGTGCGCATATCTATTGCATAGTCTGCATAGCCTGCAGCCCGCATAATATTGCCCTGCTCAATCTTAGTCGATGGCGGTGATGGTGGCATGTGAAGAGGAGTGCCAATCAGTCAATCGTAAGGATCACCATTGACTATTCACGTGTGCGGCATTCTTATCTACAAAAGTCCTCCTCGTCTAGATCACAGATGATAGGTAGGTGTTAGGATCTAGGGCACGGCACCGATGATTAAACACGTGTATGTACTACACGCGTGTGATACATAGGGCGTCTGAATAATATGCTTATTCACCATAGGTGTTGGAGAGATGTCGGGGCTAACCGAAGGAACATTACGTTGGTTGAGGCGCGTCGGCGTATACTGAGGACATAGGTATAAAGAGCACATCTTATAGGTCGGGGTATAAGACAAGGGGTATATGAGAGGCAAGCCAAAGAAAACGAGAAAGAAAACAAGATATTGGTAATGCGACGAGATGACATGACATGTTGTTCCGTGTCATAGTCATCTGCTGACTGACACTAATTGGCAGGTGATCGTCTTTTTTTTTTCATGATACTTATATGACAGATCAATAAACATATGTCTGTGCCTCACCTCCTCTAACCTAGGTTAAGGGTTGTTTATTTTGTCTTATATAAGCTCTTTGAAGGTTCACGTTTGACTACGCGAGAGGACGAATGAATCATGGAGGTGTTCCCGGTAGCTGGGTAAGAGAGAAATGAAAGGAGGGCGTAGGAATACAGATCCCCCAGCGTGTATCGACAATCCTAGGAACATCTAGTCAGCTGACTATATGAGTACGGTTACCGCTATGAGGGTTCAAGACCTATTGTAGAGCCCAAAAGAGAAATATACCTCTATCAATAGTAAATGACTTGCACATATGCTCGTAGGTACTTGATGACGATGATGGATTAGGCATCTTGCAGACGGCCTAGGATTCCGGATGCCTGGAATAATCATCATGTAGACATATAACTAAGGCAATGACTCCTCAGACTGCGAAACCTAATTATCTATTGTGATCCTAAACGAATTAGGTACCCAACACCGCCTAGGCTGAAAAGGGCGGGGAGCAGTGGAAAGAGACGAGCAAGGGATGATGATAGCCTTTCAAGTTGGCACCCCCGCCTTCGTAGGGTTTGGGGTCGGAAACCCGAGGGAAAGGAACCATCTCGCCTTATCTAAAAGTGGCTGTTCTAGACGTAACATGGGTTGCAGATAGCGATTATACATGTACGCTATATCTGAAGGGTTTACGCCAGCTTTTCCCCAGACTTCATTAGGCCCTCAAAAGGCCTACCTATACAGACTAGGTACCTATATTAGCTCGTAATTTCAGATGATAAATATACCTGACCCGATTAGCACATATAGGGGAAACATGGCTCGTGCATTCCTAGGTTATCTTGATTTCCGGTTCATGTTTCTTTTCTAAAAATACATACATGATGCCAAGGCTTTTTATGCTTTATAAGGAAAATGCCTACTCGTATATCTATCTGCAACCTGATAGAAAACGGTTGTGGTAGTGTTACAACAAGGGACTGTGTATACGGTACACTATGTGTTAATGTACCGATTACCGTATTGAGGATGAGAGATGACCAGTAATAAGACCAAAGAAGCTTGGATGTGCCGTTCTCGTCTCTACTTCTCACGGAGATCCAGATAAGTCGAGTCAGCTTAGACGAGTTAGCGACACACCATTACACAGCGTGGTACAACTACTCTGGAAATCATTTTAAGCTTCTCGTTTGACGTCTGCCAATAGAACTTAAAGGATCCCCCCCCTTTTTACATAACTACAAGCCCAGGCAAGGCATGAAGATACTGGTTTTGACATGATTAGTGCATGTGCCTATTACATTTGATTCTTCCTACCGGGTATCGTAAAAGGCATAATATATACGACACGATAAAATCCAATTGTGCGGCATGAGTGCTGTGCCACGTGGGTTTCCCTCCCCCCCAGGCATCGCCTAATTCCGTGATACCCAAGCCTGACACACGAAATATTTTCTCGACACACGCTTTTATTAGTGTCACGCCAATAGAAAAGAAAAGGTACGGCGGGACCAGATATGGCGTCAGGTAGGTTGAGCTACCTCGACTATAATCAAGCCGTGCCACTTGCGTGCTGAGGATGGCTGCGGCACATAAAATGATCACAGCAGTGACATGACCTCATCGGCAGTGATCCACAGTAGTAGACAGGGGCATCGCAGGCCCTTGTCGTGACTGAGGGCAATTTGGCGTCTTCCTGTTCGTCTAGATATCTTGTAAGACTATGATAATAATAAAAAGTCGCGCTGTGGCGCCGTACGATACCGCCTTTGGCGATGTTTGGGGGTGGTGGGGAGGGGAAAAATATTGTTGTAACTCGGCTCTCAGTACTCCGTGAAGAAGGAAAATAATGAAAAAGAGGCTAGTGTATTACATCTTGGCTTACCACAATTGTGTGCGCATACTACCAACTTCCCTACCTGAACTCGTATAATACGCCGGCGCAGTAAGCCAAGCTAGGCGTTTTAAAGGCCTGTTGCATAGTAACCCCCTGTGGTTGTCCGCACATATGTAGACTTGTCAGCTACGTGTGTGGATAAGCACAGATGTACTTATATTCTGGACAGCTAGGGCTAGAACTTGCGCGGCCGGGGGCCTCGTGATGGCCACGTGCCGCCAGCAGAAGGGCCGTAGATATTTGCCTGCCGGTGAGCGACAGCCTCCCATGACCCCGGTTAGCATACTTGGGGCACCGGATAAGCTATGCGTATGTATTTCCGTAGGCGGCAGTTCCGCCGTACCGAATCCGAGTCAGAAAAGGAGAAGGCGTTGTTTCTTGCCCACAGGGTGTGTGAGGGGGTGTTTTTCTTGGTATTCTTAAAAGGTGTGCCTATTCGAAACCCAGACCGTGGACTTTTGCTTTCTTAGTAGACGAGCCTATCCTTGGCTGAATACTTGGGCTTTTTGTGGAGTGAAGCTATAGCTGAAGAGTTCATCAAACGATTCACGGCTTAGTGTTGGATTCTAGCTGCAGAGCCTCCCATTGCGCAGAGTTCTAGGCGCGCCACCTCTAATAGCCAAAGCATTGAGCACACGACTAATCTCCAAGCCGATAGCGGGGCTTTCATGTGTCATCCTACGCTATCAACCAAGTATACGGGTACTAGAAATTATGCCAGTTTTTTTTTAGTGCTTCGAAGGAATGGAAGTACCTTGAATGTGGAGGGGGGGGAGGCCGTAGGAAGGGGGGATGGGGGGACGGGTAATGAAGCGAAGCGAAGCATTACGATTGGGTTCCGTTCCCACGGGCGGACTATGTCAGAGAGCTTATTTGTTGCTGAAGATAAAGTAAGTAAGCACTAAGAGCTACTTACTATTGGTTGTGAATGGTCGTGCACGCGGTCAAATATCACGACTTATCACTTCAGATTATCCATCCGAGAGATTAGGCCCTAGTTTACTACGATTCAAGAACTAGGAGGACCTTCACGTGGTTATGGACATTTGTGATGGTGAGCAAGTTACCAATAGGATGATCAGCATCTTGGCTATCTGATCATCCAAGGACGCCTCACTGCAGAAGAAAACCCACTGTTTAGCTGTCTAAGGAAAGAGGGCCCTTTGAAGAGGCAGCGTGTATAATTAAGATTCAGCCGCAGATAGACAGACATAGGCACATGAAACTAAAGTAGCTAAGTTGATAATAGGTATAGAACATGTAGCCCAAGAGACATTCGTCTCTTCTTTGCGATTCTCTTTTTATTTGGGTTTGATAGCTTCAGGGTCTGATAGGGAAGCCAAGAAAAGCTAGACGATAAGAGAGCCTTGGGATGCTCAAGGGTGACACGTAGGTCAGACTCGTGTGCACATAGTGCGTGAGGCGCCCTTAGGCTGTCCGCCAGTGCCGGCCAAAACTAGGGTGGCGTCTGAACGTTCTTGGTGCGTACTTTATGTGGCTATAGCTAGGCTGGTCGAAAGTCGAATAGCAACAAGACGATCAAGCCACGTTCACTTTGGCTTGACATGGTATCATTCCAAGTGACCTCTCATTAGCAACGCGCATATACGGCACAGTAGTACAAAGCCTTGTGAGCACGTTCATTAGAGTAAAGTGCTCACTGCAGATCGTTGTGCTCTGCCAATAACACCGCCTACAGCTAATCCCATAATGTTAAGGGGAAACTTGGCCCAACGTGGTAATGGAACAGTCTTTCGTTTCGCTCTCTTGACTCTTTCCAAACCTGGGCACCGTCATCAAAGGGGGTTGACGGCCTCTTATGTAAGACAATGGACGATACGAGATTCGGAGTAAAGGGATTACCAATTATTCCAAGAAACAGAGTAAAAAGATATTGGCATCGACTCGTGGTGTAATGAACTCTCCCACAGAAACCCCCAAGTCGCCAAGGCCCACCAATACGGAGGCATGTCGCATCGCCGAGATTCGAGAAGAAAGGGAGAGCGAGATGCGTTGCGATTTAATTGGAAGACACGGTCTGTAGATCAACAGATTTCCGACCCAGTGGCCTCGTGTCAGCTGTTATGTGCACTATACTAAGTGGTAGGCGGTGATGATGCGTGGAGCGCTAGTTATATTACCCAGTACCCAGTCCACAACGAGAGGGAAACTCCGAGGACGAAGATGAAAGAAGGAGAAAAAAAAACGCTTAAATTCATGCTTAAACACTAAGCAGCTGGAACGGAACGAGATTACAGATTTCCCTCGTGGCGCCGAGACCCGCCGAGCCTTGCCAAGATACCCTAAAGGACAAAAGGATCAGCTCAGATTGACGACAGAATTTCTTCTCATGGGGTCTATCCAGCGCCCGTATTTTACTGGGAGGAGGCTACTGACACGATGCGATAGCCACACCCCCCCCATCATGTGAAATTTGGGTTGTAGTATAGCGTAGTTTTCCCTGACAACCCAATTAGGTAAAACCCACGAAGTATTCTTTACCATTTTGCTGCGAGCGTCGGCCCTGATGCGACAACCTACATATGATCCCTCTTACGGTGCGAGAGTGGAACTCGGAGCAGACGGAGGAAACATCATGTCAGCATCCATTCGCTGGTGGTATAGGCTAGTGCTTATACCCCTAGCACATATATACTAAGTAAATCGTGTTAAACCGACAATCCCCCCATTGGCCGCTTGAATAGAGGAATATGCGGGAGGGTGGGCGGTGTATTCTTAGTGGGGGAAAGGAGCTGAAGGAGGATGCAATAGTAGTAGTAGTATGCACCCCAAACCAGACGTAAAAAACAAGCTTGAATCCTTCCCAGGCTTGTGGAAGATACGACTGGTTATTAGTGTTCGATAGCTCGATAGCACTTGTTCACGGCTCGCGTCAGCCCTATTTCACGCTTACCTATATGGAGGTAAGCAAAAACAACTGAGTACTCTAAGACACTGCCTGACTGCGTAGATGTCGTTGGAGATATCATACACTAAGCAACTAGAAGTGGTTTTGAGGTCGAGGACGACGCCAAGAAAAAAAGAGAAAAACGCCTCGGCGTGGGACGACTAGCTATCTATCACTCGGCTGACCGGTAGCTAAGACTCGTTATGGTGGCTTGCCGGTAGGTGAATCTATCAGTCGGTCAGCCAGGCATTGCATTCACGGCATGCAACTCGTGTCTTCGCCCAGAACTACTCGTCGGTTTCCATGTTGGGAAATGCAATACACAAGGAACCGAGCAGATAGATTTATCTCGTTGCAACCGTATCGAACGACACCTGTCTAGAACTTGTGGCTATGACCTATGAGCAAGAGGGATCTACCTTTTCTTGTTCGCCCATCACCTTCAAGAGGCGACATGGACAGGATACACACCTCTGCGTGTCTGTGGTATTTCACATGCCACGTCCATAGGCCATTAATTTTAGTTATTGTCCTGCCTGTCTCCGATCGTCCTACAATTCCACATGCTGTATTGGAGCATGATCTTCGGTGTTCATATGGAATTATGTCGGCTCTTTCTACGGGTGAATATGACGGTGGGAATGCCAATTGGCGACTTGTTTGCACCGCAATGCAACGATCGTCGGTCGGTCGCCTGCGGGTGTGAGCGGCCGGCAAAGGCGAACGTGCATGGATAGGTAGATTGTCGGGGAACAGGGCCGTAAGAAAAGACAAACCGATGAGCGATAAACCTTGCGCTACTTTTTAGCAAGATTGACGACACAATGAAGTGTGCAGGTTCGAGGGCAGTTTGCTCTCCCTGGAGAAAAAGTCTAAATCCCACGGCGTCTATTTTTCGAGTCGGTACCATACCTAGACAAGATTAATGAGCAAGGGGAGAAAGGCAAGTTCCGTCAGCAAGGCACACGAGCATGTTTCATTGTCATCCGATAGGGACACCGAGTTACCCCAGCCTGTTATCCCCGGCTCCCCGGCCGGCGTGATTAGTCTGGTTCGGTTAATATTATCTATTATCTGCATAGAATCCAGCATGTTTGTTTTCGACTGGTGCCTCAGACTCAGTATGTCGACGACCTAAGTTGAGCCTCATTTGATTGCTCAAGACGAATGCTTAAGATACCATTTCCTGCCCGTAGCTACTATCGGGAGGATGCAGTCTTGTCATTCTGACATGTAAATTATGATCTGATATGACAGCATAGAATTCAATGACACTCTAGGGATACCTATACTATTGCCTAGGATGTCTGTCGTCAAGGCGCCGTTGGTAGTTCGTAGTTGACAGATGTTTGTGCTCTGTGATATAAACGATGACAGGGCAACGGACGCGTACCGTGTAACATGAATCACTCGAGGCAGTGAGACCTCGGAGATGGCAGTAACCCAAGTTAGGTTTCTCTCGATGAGCCTGGTTGCGTTTTACAAGAGGTGTCGTGCTCGCCTCAATATGGACAAAAGAAGCAACGAGGAAACGAAAGCGGTCGAGCCTCGTCCGAAAATGACTACGTCGAGAGACACAGAAACCCGAAAGGGATACGTGGTAAGCGATATAGGCAGTGTGATGAACAAGAGCACGGCAGCACAACAGCGCATCGTGACGCCGTCTCCAAACTTACCGAATAATATTTGCGTCCAGTGCTGCTGTTTGGTATAAGCATGGATGGCACATGCACTCGCATTATCTCTACGGGGTTTTCACTTTTCTCCCTCTTTCTCTTCATACCACCAGACTAGGCTTGGTTGTGTCCAGCTAAGGTTACCGTAGCCTTCTGATAAGTCTTCAGCCCACATACGATGATGAGATGAGGCATGTTTCTAAGTGCCGCGGGCAGTGGGCATACATTCGGAGCTGGGTGGCTCCTTGGACCATGAAGTCATGTTTGCAACCACTCTCGTACGCAGGATCACAAGCATAAGGATAGGATAAGATCCAGAGGCCAAGAAAGCAAAGGAGTGCACACTGCTTTATGATACGCCAAGGATCCCTTGGGAACGCTCCAATGATGCTTTGAGCCACACCGTGCCTCGAAGCCGTAGACAACCAATAGCAGCCCCACCCTCAATTGTGCCCTTCGTGCCGCAGGCTTGAGCACTTTGTATATAGACCACAAAGGATAAGATTAAGATTAACCCGCTAGTTAGCGTGAAAGTAGACTTGATCCTAGAGAAACCTGCCTCCTCTAGTAGGATTGATCTGAAGCGGCGCGAAACAAACAAGAAAGCCTATTGCCGAAGCGACGAATAGAAAGAATGGTAGCATAAAGAAAGGCTACTGTAAGGGCGGGAGAGTTGCCGGATAGAGAACCGGCAGCTGGAGAAACGGGTCCGATTAACATATGGATTTGGAGGCATGACACCAAGATCGTCCTCGTAATAATACCCTGAACATTTGGCAAGGAAGCTTAAAAAAACACATCCACCCTGGATTAAGTAATAATAATAGCAGAGTGCCTCAGAGGATCGAGGAGAGTGTCCACTTGAGCCCACAGTAACTGTGCCCCATCCGGCATATTCTACTCACGGGTACGAGCCCGGAGTTACTGAACTGATTACCTACACGCAAGGCGGAAAAGAGGCCAGCAACAACTTGACTACGACAGGAGGCCCGCAATATATATAAAGATTAGGTGGGCGAATTATCATGCAATCTTCAATATGCAATCTGCAACAAGGAGTGCCGGCAATAAATAAGCATATCTGGGTAGTAGTAGTAGTAGTCGTAGTCGTGGTTGTAGTCGTAGTAGTGCAAATTGGGCAATAATTTATAGATAAAAATAAAACAATTCCTATGTACGTAATAACTATATCCATCCGCTTACCGACTTGAGATACATGTATATTACACTCCAGATGGAGGTATATATCGCAGTGCTCTACTGCCTACCTTAGGGGTGCACAGAAGTACTTGCATATACCTAGGTAACTATATATACATATGTGATAGAGGTGGTAAGATGCATGCAGCCTCTAACTACCTACCTAATGGTGTGATAGATGAGTTTGTAAATATACACCCTATACGATGGCAATAATACAAGTGCGCACATGTCTAAGTACAATTACCTAATCTACTATCCGTCTGCATTGCATACGATGACGAGTGCTATACTCGTAAAAAAAAAAAACCACTCTTGGCGAGCATATTACTACTTAGCAGCATCAAGGCGGTGGAGATTTGCTGATGATTTTGAGCCTATGTGGTAGTAAGAATCATCGTGGGAACATGAAGATGACCCATTAGGACTTTTAAGGGAGAGAGGCAGAGAGGATAGCGGGCAGACCAAAGTACCTAGCGGCCTCTTTTTCAATAGGTTCTAACGGCATTGGGTCGAGCATACTTTATTTTTGATAGCCCCACCGGTTCAGTCACGGTTAGTGTCAATTGGCGTTGGCTGCTATTGTGTCAGCATCTAGGTACAAGAATACAACTGCTACGGAGTACCCACTGTGGTAGCCGATGGCTCTAGTACGGTGGGGACGCAGTAACTTTGTCCTTGGCGGCGGGTGGCATTAAACACCCCCTGCAAGCCTGCCTACCTAAACCTAGAATACCTCCCTGGTCCATGCAAGCTGCATTGGCAGGGTACGTACAGTACATGGCGATGTACATAGAACAATAGAAGATTAAAAAAAAGTCCGCCGTAGTGTAAAATAAGCTTGAATTAATTGGGAAGCTTATCGTTACCATATCCGTTGCACTTCCCTCTCCCGCAACCTTCCCTCCCCCCAAACCAACGAACTCCATCTCGTCATAAAAAAAGGATAATATTAATTCACCCTCCCTGCCTGGGTAGTCAACCGTACCTCGCCTCGTGCCAGCCAACCAACACATACATAATACATTACATCGCCGCGTCTTCACACCCTCTCCAGTTTCTCCCACTTACCTCGGGTTCGAGCTTTTGCAGAGTGATTGAATGATAGCATCCCACCTGTCTATCACCAACCTAGCCGTTGCCCACTTCTCCCACTCTACCCGTCTCTCTGCCGTCCCGCCTCTGGTTACATCGATCTACATCCGAGGGCCCGACCACATTTGACATATCTAAGCCTTGGTAGCCATCACCGCTTCAGACGGGGTCTTCGGCATCTCGACCGGAAGCAGAGAACTGACGAAGGAGTTCGGCTGGGAAATAGTGCCGCCAGAAGAGCAAGAAAGGAAACGGAAAGCAGGAATAGAAGAAGGAACCAAAGAAGCAAGAAGAAAAGCCAGGAAGTTCTCACAGCTCAGCTCAGCTCAGCTCACATACATCACGGGGTCACCATCGCAACAAGCCACCTTTATTCGGCATTGAGAAAGGAAAGAAGAGAACGCAGAAAGACGGAAGAAAAGAAACCTGACTCGAGCAACTCGGATAACGGACTAGATTCGATTGACTAACCAGTGCAGAAGCTAGAGACAAAACAAAAACACAAAGGTAAGCCAAGCTCAAGTCAGCTTTCAAGCCTCCGTCAACTTAAATCTTAACCTTGTTCAACCTACGTCCGTCACCGTCACCTTCTTGTCCCTCTCAATAAAACCAATGCTCTGTTCAAGCAGAACCCGAAGTTAACTGGCCTCTCTTTCCCCCCAACAGTCATCATAGGAAGAACTCAGGGTTGAGTAGTGCCACGGCTTTACAAGTCCCCCGCCTCTCCCACATTCCGAGTCCGAGACGCCGCACTCCGGTAAATTTCCCTATTCTGGTTGGACATTTCGTCAACCTCCCGTCGTGGATATCTGCCCACACGTTCTCATAAACTCCATTTTTTTCTTCTTCTATGGTTTGCATCGGCGACATCAATTGTGGCCACTTCCATACCCCCTAGTTCATACAGGTATGTTCTTTTTTTTTTTTTTCCCTTCTTTTTTTTTTTTTACCCTGCGGCGTGCATATCTCTTCTACTTTTTTTTTTCACTGTGCCTGGCGAGATGCTCTGAGGTATCGCGGCTTTGGTGGCACCAATTGAGCCAAGCGCTCATACGAGTTTGGCTGCACATACTCGACGTTTGTGTGCGTGTCCGCGTGTCTACGTATCGGGCGCTTTGCGGGGCTGCCGTGTTGCCGTGTCAGGTTATATATACGCCGTCGAGTTCCGCACAGAGTTGCCGATATCATACCCTGCACGTCTCGCAAGCCTGTCAAAATCCATATTGTGCACGCGAATGGCCCTATCTCATCTCATGCGCAACCCTTCGCCTCGATTGAAACAAGCTTTTCACATCCTCAGCCAACACTTTCCTTTACTGCCAAATCAGAGAGACTAACAGTGCATTCTCAAGGGGACCCACGAATTCGGAGTTGCGCAGCGTCTCATCAGTCGTATTGTCTGGGGCCGCGTCGACTCGAGTTGTTCATCATTGGAAACCGCCAAGACGCTGCTATCTCAGAACCCTGCAGCTAGGTTCCCAGAAAAAAATTAATCACCCAAGCTTATTCGCTTCTCCACTTCGATAGTGTGATCCGTCGCCGTCGTTCTGAATGACCCACGGCTGAGGATCCAGTGGAGCCGACGTGGTGGAAGGGCTGGACTACAAGAAGGGATCTTGGCCCGACTTGGAGACCTGGTATCACATCTTGGGCTTTTTCTTTGATCTCGCCTCAATTTTCCCTATTCCTCCACTCACATAACCTTAACACATAAACACAACCATCACGTCATGGAGACATATCACGGCTTCGTGCGGACACCCGCCGATGCTATCAAGCTTTTCGAAGCCTGTCGATTAGGACTGCTCCCGCGTGTCCAGAGACGACTATCGGAGAAGGAACGGCAGTCCATCAGATCCGGTTCTGTCTTCGTATGGGATGAGCGGGAGGCCGGCATGCGCCGGTGGACCGATGGCAAGTCTTGGAGCGCCAGTAGAGTATCGGGCAGTTTCCTAACCTACAGAGAAATGGAGGGCAAGCGAGGAAGTGGCTTTGGCAGTGCTCGGCGAAGCAACGGAAGGACGCCAGACAGCGGTCGGCTTAGTGATGAAGACCCGGACGGCGAACCTGAAGGCTACAGATACAAGGCAGACGGACTGATGAAGCAGTCGTTCAGCATCACGACATCCCAGGGCCAGCACCTCCACCTAATATCCTACTACTCCAGGCCGCATCCTGGCGCTCCTGACCTCCCTCAACCAAGTACTGACCCGCAACTTCGACACATCATTCCGGCAAAGGGGATGTATCCAGAGTCGAGTTTACACGATGCCAGCCCGCCTGCGCTGACAAGGACCCCAATGCAGCCATACAATAACCACAACGGGGCGCCAGAGCAGCCGGGTTACGGATACCCTTGGGGTGCTCCCGCTTGGATGGGCCCATGGCCGCCCTCGCCCAACCACACTCCGCCCTGGACGCATGGCAAGCTCCCACCTGAGATAAAGCCACAGCCCCGACCGCAACAAGCTCCCCAGAGACCAACTCAGCAGCTCCCACTACCGACTTCTGCGCCGTTGAGCCAAGCTCCTATCTACCCCAAGGCTATTAGCCCTTATGAGAACGATCGACTACCCCCGCCTCCCGTGGGCGCGGTCGGCAGGGCCTACCAAGTGCCCAACCGGGCTGAGAGTCTATCGCCGCGAGCTCAGCAGCTTCAAGTGCAGGCGGCCCAGGCCGTAATGATCGACCCTCGCCTCGCCACAACAAGTGCTCGTAACCCCCAGGGACCTCTTCCAGCAATGCCAGCAACCACACGAGGTCTAACGCCACCGAGAACACACTCAGTGTCTCCGCCGAGAACATCGGGCTCAGACGCAGGTAGCAGCAATGGTATCAACGGCAACACTAATAAGGCGAGCTTGTCGGCACTCCTGCTTCACCCAACACCGTCGAACTCGGAGCCCAGCAGCGCAAACCCAGCCAGCTGCAATAGCGCAAGCAGCTCACCTCGAGCACTGACCACGGGAACTAATGGTCCCCCGGCTGGCAGCGACATGTTCAGGGGAGAAGATGCACGAGCGCTTCGATCTCTAGATCGCAAGTTCTGCATCTGAGGACACATTTTCATTCGGCACATCACGGCATCATCTAGGCGTCTCGGAAACCAAAACTTGTTTAGGGGCTCGGTTGATATATCATTTGCAAACCGGAACGGCTTTTCCTTTGCTCGGTTCTTTTTAGTCACAGCGCGCATTTACAGACGGTCACCGCGGAAGCCATATGGAGTCACGGATTTGCTTTTGCACGATAGTAATGTGAGGACGTATTCGCCCTCAAATCATGTACATAATTCGGCTACATATATATGACCGAAACTGTAAGAAAGGGCAACGTCAGAAACTGAAGTTCAGCACGAAGCTGAGTCCAGATAGCAATATCATAAGCATATTACCCCCATATTACCCTCCTATTCGTTACCTGATGCGCATCTTGGTGCTTGGTATGTGTCACTTACACAGGTACTGAATAGAATAGTATGGCAAGACTTCATCAATGGATGATCTAACCGTCGTATGAGATTTTCAACGGGGGTGCATGGCACATCAAACAGGCGAGTACACCCTTGCGACAGATCACCCATCCCAATCCGCCAAATCTTGCCTCCGTCGAATACCCCGGGACTGGGGTATTCTTAACGCAGCCAAGCCTTTTTTTTTTTTTTTTTCCCTTCCTTTTTTAAACTGTTCCTCCCTTGCTCATTCGCGTTTGCGAACTCGAAACGCAAAACGCATAAGCTCAGAAACCGAAATCCAAAACTCGAACGATCCTCGCTCCTCGCTCGTTCGACACCTTAACCCTCACTAAGCAACAAACGGTCGCAACCTCCCTCTCCCCCCTCCTCCCCCCCTTGGCCTTTTCCAAGTTAAGCGTACCTAAGCTCTCCGGCGGGGAGCCACCTGTGAGCCCCATAATTTAGGTTGCCGCGTATACATATTGTGGGTTTTATTTAGGTAGGTAGGCATGCGAAACCCTCACACTTCGCGTTCGCACTAATCGAGACTCGGGCATAGGCGCCGCCCTAGTCAATCTCATGTAGGTTAATCTTATACGTAAAGACAAACAAACGCAGCTCCACATATCAATCAAGCCCAGGAGCATTTAAAGGCTGGTAGGTATCAAAGCTAGAGGTAGCTTGGTTTGGAAAGGGAAGAAAATTTTTGAAATGAAAATGAAAAATAGTTCAAAAAATGAAATAATAAATACATAATAACAAATAAACGTAACTGGCTACCTGCCCCAACTAGAGGCCCGTCGTAGTCGTAGCAAACAGACATCACGTTGATTTGATATCGGTCGATATCGTTCTATTACCTAGTGGCAGCGCCGCATCGATCCTAGCAAGCAGCCTACCCTAACCTAAGCGAGTAATTATATATTACTGCGTTGCGTCGTATGTAATCCCCAATGTACATATACGTACGTACGTAAGTTATTTGATGTATATACCTAGTGTACAAGTTACGTACATGGGGGTTATTCTCTTTTCATTTATTTATTTTTTGGTCGGTTTTCAACGAATTGCCGCGCCCGCACCACACACGCACGCATCTGCACCGATTTGCCTACATCCGGCTATCTGGCCCGGAGATTATACGTTTACCCGTCTGGGTCTAGCAAAATCCCTGGTTAGGAAACTCAACCCCCCCTGGCGTCCCATCCGTGCATTGACGAAGGAGAAGCATGTATGTACATATTGTACAGTTTAAACGGGGAAAAAAGACAAACAAAAGTTCGAGACAGAAAACCTAAAACTGAAACGTGGGTCGCCCCCCCCCCCCCGGGGAAGAATGCACACATTCTTGGCGGTCATAACTAAAGAGTTAGAAGTTGTTGTTGTTATAAGCCACGTAGGCCTTTTGAGAAAGTAATCGCGGAGTCGCTGACGGGCAAGGCGCCCTCGCCGCCGCAGCGCGGCCGCCTGCGCCGACACCGCTGCACTCGGCCTCGACGTATAAATAGGCAGACGTCTCTTCTGTCTCTTCGACATGTACACTTGACTCTATCCTTGCTTCCGGTTTGTCCCGGTTATGCCCAAATCATCAAGATATGCACGTTCCTAGAGGAGCAAACACATTTGTTCTTCGTAACATTCATTTTAGTAGATCGAAGCTTTCGTGCAAATGTAATACACTTTTCCAATGCCCCAAAACGCCCCAAATACCCAACACATCACATCGCATCACATCATCATTACCACTTCTATTGCTGGACGATATCTAAGTGGTATGAGCGGATGATACTGTCGGTATCGTCGATGGCCAGGGGTCGGATATCGGCCATCTGCTTGATCTTGGCCGTCACCTCCTTGACCTGCTCGTCGGTCATCTTGAGACCAAGCTGCTCCACACGAGACTTGACGGCGTTCCATCCCGTAATTCTTGAACTGATCGAGACGTATCGTGTAAGTCCAAATAAGCTGGGATCGATGATTTCGTATGTTGAAGGGTTCGCGAGAATGGCCTTGGCGTGAATGCCCGCCTTGTGTGTAAACGCCTGAATCTCTAGTTAGCTGAGAAGGTCTGAAGACGGTGATTTAAGGTAAACGAACGCAGAAGCCGGTAATAGGATTGTTGAAAGGAATGTTGATTTGTACGGCATCGGCAACCAACTCCTCCAGGCTCTTGAGGGCCTTGAGGTTGTACTTCTTGGTAACATAGTCGGGAGCAGTCACAACCATGCGGGCCATAAGGGCACCAAGCGGGGTGATGCCGTTACGCTCGCCAATTCCTATGGGTTTGTCAGCCATTACGCCATAAGGTGAGGAAGACCTGCATAGATCCCAAGACAGCCTCTGACTTACCGAGGACTGAGGTATCGATATGACTTGCCCCTGCCTCCAAGGCTGACAAGGCATTGGCAACAGAGCAACCAGTATCGTCGTGGAAATGGCATTCGATGTCGCAGCCTACCACCCCCCTTAAAGTGCGAACCAAGTCAAATGTCATCCTAGGGGTCGCGCCTCCGACGGTGTCTGCAACACCCACACGATTGACTCCGGCCCTGTCGACGGCCTTGTACAGGGCAAGGATATCAACGAGATCCGAACGGAAGGAGTCCTCGGAGGAGAACCGGACTTCGACACCCTGACTCTTGACGTATTCGATGACTTCGAGAGCAATCTTCTGAATCATCTCCATGCTCTTTCCGTGGCTGTACTCACGGAGAAAGCTCGAAGTTCCGATAACCTGAGATACGATGAGCACTTGAACAGGGAGATGATGGGAAGAGACGCACGAGATCGACACCATCGACACCGCATTCTACAGCCTTGCGGGCGTCGTCCACTATTTGACTTGTCAGAGTTGTCTTAGAAATGTGTTGATGTTGAAGAAGAGTGAGGGGGGGGAGTTGGGTGGGCTCCTCCAACTACCGGACTACCGCAAGCTTTTCAACTCTGCCTGTATATACTTTCGAGTCTGTTTTCGCTGAAAAGAGATCTGATCGAAGTCTCGTTGCTACATTAAACTCTTCAGGACTCGGAACAGTGTTACGAAAGCATCGATATGACAAGAGGTGTCCACAAGTAGAATCGAACAACTTGAGGTAATCCGGAGTGGGGTCGTAAAAATCGAGGGACGTACTGTTACATCGGACATGCGTCAAGACCTTGGCCTAAGAGATAATTAGTATCGACACCAAATCCGGCAAGAGAAATGGTAACAACACCAACCTTCAATCCAAGCTGGCAGATCCGTTTGCAGTCTTCATACGATTGAACCGACGATACCGGGGACGTAACCTCAATATAGTCACATCCGAAGTTGTCTATAACTCGTCAGTAATCCACTGGTCTTTGTCCGGACCGATTTACGTACCCAGTGCCTTGGCAATCTTGAGCTTGGTCTCGGTGTCGAAGAAGGCGTTGGCAAACTGCTCGCCCTCACGAAGCGTACTCTCAATGATCTTGAAACTGTTGACATTCGAGAGGTAGTCCTGAACGGACTGGTATGGAGAGCTCTTGGGTTGTCCTTGGGCAGGGTAAACTCCGTTCGCGGTGGACCGGGAGGGAGGGTTGGCGGCGGCCGCGGGGGCCCCGCCATTCGTGTCACCGTTGCAAGTGCCGCACATGATGGGCTTTTCGGGGTTCAATTGACCGTAAGGAACAAGACAAAATGGGTGATTGGCAGATAAATCGTAGACTTTGCGCTGAAACCGTTTCGTTTCGTGGTGATAGTGTCGGGAAGAGTTTTTATGTACAAAATTTTCCCCGCGGTTACGGAGTGGTTGAGTCAATAAATGTGGAGATGTTAGTCAGCCTGTGCGACCCCGCGGGGTGGCAGCTGTCTTGATGCGCTGTGGCAGTTGATGGCAGGCGCCGCAGCTTGTGAAGGCGACAAAAACAATGAGTACAGTCTGTATAGCATTTATGCGGTTGTTATTTTTGGCACCCGTCGCTCCAGGCCACCCCCGACCCCCTCCAATGACGCTGCAAAGTAGGGTTCTCCGAGATCGGTACCTACGTAACGATTGGATGCGACATTAGCAGGGCGGCCATTCATCAAGGGTCTCGTTGCGCAGCATTGTCTGTTTTATGAGTATTACATATTATTTTTTTTCTACGGGTATCTGATATAAGTTAACTTGACGAGGGCGGAGTATTCCAAAAATAATAAATAATAAAATAAAATAATAAAAACAGAAGAAATCACCGTCGATAAATGGCACCTAGGTACCTAGGTATATACTAGATAAAGCTTAATGCTAATTCAATTCCCACCAAAGCTATCCTGGCTGCCGTTTTATATTTGTAGCAGCAGGTCTTGTCCCACTACTCTCAACAGTTCGCCATTCCACTCTCTCTCCCTTACTCTCCTCCCCTTATTTATTTAGTACACCGAAGCGAGGGAAACACAATTAAAAAAGTATATTTATATAAATATGTATTTACCTAGGTATGTACCCTGCACCTGGCTGTGACTATGTACAACGCTAATATATTCCGTAAGTAATAACAAGGTTCGACGTGTATATGTCAAGGCTCCTAGGTGTGACGAACCTCCCTGTGTGTTCCTAGTTAGCTAACTTCACAGGTAAATACGTATTAAGTTTTCTTGTTTTAAGGGTAATAATAGATCGAGGTTAATTTAAAAGATTTATAATGCTTTATTTATTAAAGAGATTTTAAGGTATTCTTATTATAATATTAAAAAGTAATTATAATTTTAAATTAATAATTAAAAATTAAAATAAATAACTAAATATATAAAGAAATCTTATTTTTTTATACTTTTTATTATTTAGGATTTTTTATAAGATTTAATAATCTCGTAAAAATAACGAGATCTTTATTAATTTTGCGATTTTATTAAAATAACGAGATCGTTAATTTAAAGTTACGTAATTTAAATTATTTAATTAAATAAAGTTATAATATTACTTTTCTTTTTTTAAGGTTTTTATTTTTAAATATTACTTTTTAATTTCACTTTTAATAAGTAAGTTTTTTTTTAATTATTTATAAAGAATATTATTTAAAAACCTTTTTTTATTTTTATAATATTTCGGTTTTTTATTAAAATAGTTTTATATTATTATTACGAACGTTAAAAACTTTTTTATTAGTTATTTAAAACGGACTTTTCTTGTTATTTTTTATATTAAAAATAATTAAGTGTTTTATGACGTTTAAGGTTTTATTTTTAAGTAATTTAGGCGTGTCGTTACTTAATATAAAAAGTTTAAAAATAAATTAAAAAAGTTAAAAAAAGAGCGTATATTAATAAACGTAAAAATTTATTATGTTTAAAAATAAAAGAAATTAAAGCGTGTTAAACGTAAAAAAGAAAAGTAAAAATATTTAAAAGTAATATAAATTAATTTTATTTTTAAAATCGCTTTTTCTTTTTTCGATTAGTTTTAATTAAATTATGATTTCGATTTTTAGGTTTTTTTAGCTAGTTTAGATTTTAGCGGTAAAATTTCGTAAGTTTATTTATTAAGTTTTTTAAGTGTTTAAATAGTTTTTAAATGTTTTTTTAATAAGTAATCTTTTTATTTAATAAAATATTATAATTAATTATTAACTTATTTTAAATTTAATATCTTTTTATTTCGTATTTATTAAGGTTTTTTTAAATTTTAATTAATTTTTAATAAGGCGTTTTTTAATATTAATTTTAAAAATAAAAAATAAAAAATAAAATCTTTTTAAATCTTTTTAATAAAGAAAGTTTATAATTAATTTTTAAAATGACTTTTTGAATTTTATATAGTTTTAATTTTTTTGAATTTAAGTTTTTTATTAACGCGCTTTATTATTAATAAAATAAGTAAATTATATCTTTTTTTAAGAATTATTTTTTTATTTTTTTATTATAATATTTTGTTATTTTATTTTAAATAAATTATAATTATATTATTTAAACTTTTTTAAATAGTACTTTTACTTTTAAGGTTTTTATTTTATTTTTTAATATTTTCATAAGTTTAATTAATTATTTTTGGATTTTTGTTTTTTAATTATATATTATTTTATATAATAATATTTTTATGTTTTTATTAACCGAAATGTTATATATTATTTAAGTTATTAATAATAGTTTTATTAAATTAATTTAAAATTTTAATATAAATAATTTATTTTATTTAAAATAATATATTTTAATAATTTATATTTATTAATATACTTTTTTAAAAAACTAAAAACTAGTTATTTTATTTTATTTAATTTATTAAATAATAAAAAGTAAATATATTTCGTAAGTTTATTAATAATTATTTATATATTATTATAAAGTATTTTTATAATAAGGTTTTTTAACTTAAAAAGTTTTATTATAAAATTTTATATAATTATATATTATGTTTTTTTAAGTATTTAAGTTTTATTATAAAATTTTATATAATTATACATTATGTTTTTTAAGTATTTAAGTTAGTTATAATAATTTATATAATTTATGTTATAATATTTTAACTTTATTATAAATTTTATAAATTTTATAATTATTTATTTTATTCTTAAAAAGTTAAATTCTTTTTATAACCGTTTTAATATTTTAAAAATTCCTTAATAACTATATAAAAAGTATTTATAAAATTCTTTAATAAACTCGTTTTATACTTATTTTAATATATATACTTTTTCTTTATATAAAAAAAATTCGTTATTAGTTCCTTATTAAAACTATAATTATTTTTCTTTTTAATTATAACTTTTTTTAAAATGTTATTTTTAATTTTTATATTAATTTACATATAAATTAATATAATTATTTTATTATTTTATTATTTAAACATTTAAACTTTTTTTATTAATCTTTAATTAAATGTTTATATTATTATAAATTATATAAAGTTTTTATAATTTAAATAAATTTTATTAAATTTTTTAATTTTATTAAGTTATAATTCTTATTTTTTTAATGTTTTAATAATTACTAATAATTTAATTTAATATTATGTAATGCCTTAAATAAATACGCAACTAAATACCACTTTTTATTATCTTTTAATTATTTTAGAATTACTTGTTACGATTTAACTAGATCTATTTACCCTTTGCTTTTACGCGTCCGGATTTGGGTTCTTCCTTCTCCTTTATCATCACGTGATAATAGAACGGCGCTCCGTTATGCTTTAAGAGCAAGACGAAACACGCTCCCTTGTGCTCTAGGAGCAGGACAAAACTCACATTAAATAATGGATTTAAATAACTATAAATAAAATGAGGTTTCTTTATATAATTAATCTTGGGTTTTTAACTATTAATTTAAGGCTATAATTACTCCTTAATATTATAGTGAAAATACCTTGAAACCTTTTTAACGAATATAACATTATAAATTAATTAAACTAATCTTAACTTATTATTACCTTTAAATCAAGAAAACCTAATATGTACTTACTTATGAAGTTAATTAACTAGGAACACATAAAAAGGTTCGTCACATTTTAATAGCTCTTTAATTAATGCTTAATATTAATTTAAAAAAAGAGATTTTCAATCGAACAGTCCCAAGACAAGCATACCCCCTAAAACTAAAAAGTAACAAGAAAAAAAACAAGTAA
Source organism: Biscogniauxia marginata (assembly GCA_022695795.1). Lineage (NCBI taxonomy): Eukaryota > Fungi > Ascomycota > Sordariomycetes > Xylariales > Xylariaceae > Biscogniauxia > Biscogniauxia marginata. The sequence goes on along the minus strand of MU404061.1, from coordinate 413,141 downwards.
AAGAATAATAATTAATAAGCTTTTAAATGAAAACTTTAAATCTTTTTACGGTATAACAAAAAGATTTAAGGAAATTAATATAAAAGTCTATTATAATTATAGTTAAAAAAGAGTCATAAAAAGACACCTCGAAAGCTCAACACGAAAAATCATTTAAGAAAAAAAAAAGGAGGAGGAAGAAATACCTAAAAAAGAAAATAAATAAGCAAAATAACCCTTACCTCTTAAAAACAAGTAACCACCTTTAAACAATAATAACCCTAATAACTTAAACGACGAAAACAATATAATAACCCCCGACGTAAAGGGTTTTAAACTTATTACACCTAATAAATATAATGGGTTAAGCGATTTAAAGGGATTTTTAATTTAAGCTAGAACCTACTTACGATTCTATTATAAAACGATTACTACTAAGAAATAAAAGGTTCTCACGATATCCCAGCTCCTTGTTAAAACCACTTTAACCTGGTTTTAATTAATATTAAAAAATTATTTAAAAAACGGATTAAACGCCTAAAAAAATATAAAAAAGGTTTTTAAGAATTATAAGAAGTTTAAAAAACAACTTAGGTCTATATTTAGCAATTTAATCCTTAAGTAATAGGTCAAAGCTCGACTTTATAAACTACGACAAGACAAAAAAGCTTTAAATTACGTTATTAAATTTAAAAAACTCGCAAGTTAATTATAACTACTTATCAAAAACCTATATTACTTATTTTATTAAAAATTAAAAAACCATATAAAGAATAAGTTATATAAAATAAATCTATACAAAGAAAAGAACTTAAAAAAGTTTAATAACTACGTTATAATGGTAATTGCCATTAATAATAAAAACTTCGAACGGTATTTTAAAAAGAAAAAAACGGTATAACAAAAGAATAACAATTAACTAAAAAGAGGAAATCATAAAAGCGGTACCGGAACCAGGAAAGGCACTAAAACCAAGTTAAACCCTATTAAAATTAACGTTATTTAAAAGGAATAAAAGAAACGAGATAAATTAACTATTAAGTATTTTAACTATAAAAAAAAAAGACATTATAAAAACGAGTGCCGAAGTCCTAAGAAATAGAAACCAAAAACAAGAAAGATCCCTTAACCCGAGAAAAGAGTCGTTAAGGCAAGGGTTTAATTCGAAAACAACGAAGAAATAAACCAAGTATTTATTATCGACACCATTAAAGCAAAAAAGATTAAAAAGGCCCCTATAAAAGGAGTTTATAAATATTATTAAGTTAATCGCAAAAACTATTTAAAGAATAACCACTTATATCTAGGATATTTCATATTAAAACAAACTAAATAAGAATATAACGAAAGCGAATTATTATACGAATATAATAATTATAAACTAAGATACGACTTAAGGATTAAGTTAAACCATAATAATTTATATTAAAGCCACTATAATAATAATAAATGTAAAACCTATTAAGGAAAAAGCCAATATAACAACTTAAATAAAAGGTTTTATATAAATAATAGCTATAATATTTATTAAAGCTTAAAAAAACATATATCGTTATATTAAAGCTTTTATATTAACGACGCTTGCTAAGTATATAAAAGTTTTAAAAATAAAACTGGTTATTATCCTTAAGAACTAAAAAGTAATAACACGAAAGAAAATAAGTGTATTTGCGATAATACCCCACGATAGCCACATTTTCCTCGAGCATGTTATCTTTACCCCGGTTCCGAAAGAAGTAACGAAGTAATTATTAAAGGTTATATATATTACACCTCGGTACTATGCGACGTACACGACTTACTCGAAGCAGGTTTCGAAAAAGACGAGATTAAAAAAGAATTATAAGAATTATAAAAAGAACTACATTTTTCATAATAGCTCGAAAAACGAACTAAATATAACATTAATTTATTCGGCTTTATAAGAAAACACTTAATAAAATAACAAGCGAAAACACGTGCGACTAAATAAAGCTATAAACGAATCATTAAAATATACCTCAAGAAAAAAGGAAAACTTCTAAAAATTAATATAAACTTAAAAAGAAACATTAAAATACCCTTAATAAATAAACTCAAGAATTACTCCTTTTATTTAAAAATAATTTAGAACTTTAAGAAATTCCGAGTTAATAAAACGGACTTAGGCTATAAAAAGGCTCTAAAAAAAGAATTAAAGTTTTAATATATAAGGTTTTATATAAAAAACAAACCTTTTACCCCCTATTACGTAAAGGGTAATTAAAAAGATTATTTAAGTAATAATTACTAGAAACACGCTTTTATAAAAGCTTAAGAATAGAAGGACATCCGGGTTACAGCAATTAAAAGAAAACCAAAAAAAAAGGGACGTGAAAAACCAAAAAACGGTAAAGGCTCTCGCTAGTAAGGCAGCGAGAAGTCATAAATAGCAAGTCCTTATATAAAATCCAGTTAAGACTTAATAACACTATTATAACTAAAGTCAAGTATAATAAAAAGGAGTATAAAGCTTTAATAGATTTAAGAGTAAATAAAAGTTATGTTTTAATAAAGGTAGCTTAAAAAAACAGAATATTATAAATATATAAATAAAATCTATATAAGTTATAAAACTTTAAAGAAAGTATATCTAGTTACGAGAATAGTAAAATACTAAAAAAATAATTCTTTTCTTAGTAACTATTTAAAGGCATTTTAAACAAATTATCCTTAATATTACATATATATTAAATCATAATATGATCTTAGGAATGAATTAACTTAAAAAAAGTAATCTACGAATAAATTTCAAGATAAACACGCTTTATTAGGATTAAAAACAAAAGGAGTTAATTATTACGAGTTACAAGATGAGTACCGTAAATAACTCTAAAGAAACGAATATAAGAACGAAATATATCGCCTATATAATTTAAGTAACCAAGCCTAAAAATTTAATAAAAAAAGTACTACACAAGTACCTTCGTTTTTATAAATTATTTAAAAATAAAACAAAAGAAGAATTATTAAAACATAGCTAGTAAAATCACTAAATTCACTTTAAAAAAGAAAAATAACTAAAATTATTTTTAGTATATCTTATAAATTAAGAAAAATAAAGAGTATTATAAAAAGGAATTTAAGAGGATCTCGATAAAAGATATATTCGAGAATCTAAATCCTCGTTAAGATACCCGGTAATCATAGTACTTAAAATCAATAAAAACGAGAAGCAACATATCGATAAAAAAGGAAACCTAGTATAACGACGAGTAATTAACTACTAACACCTTAATAAAATAATTAAAAAAAACAAGTATTTATTATTACTAATAAAACTTATAAAAGAATAAATTAATAAAGCCTAAATCTTCATAACATTAAACTTTCATAATAAATATTATATAATTAAAATGGCTAAGAGACACGAATAATATATAGCCTTTTAAATAATATATAAATATTATAAATATAAGGTTATACCATTTAAACTTATTAACGTACTCGCTACATTTTAATATATAATTATAATAGTTTTTCGCAAGTTTTTAAATAAATTTATATTCGTTTACCTAAACGATATACTAATTTACTTAGAAAACGAGAAAAAGCATAAGAAACATATAAAGCAGGTGTTAAAAGCTTTAAAGAGGGTAAACCTACTCGTTTATCCGACCAAAAATAAATAGCATATCAAGAAATTAAACTATTTAAGGTTTATAATAAGTCTAGGAGAAATTCGTATTTAAAAGGGAAAAATAGCAGTAGTTAAGGATTAGCTAGAACTTAAAAGTGTTATAAACGTACGCGCATTTCTTGGCTTTATTAATTATGTTAAATAACTTATTAAAGATTTTAGGCGTATCGCTAAACTATTAACGAAACTAACTACCTTAGCAAAAATAAAAGAGGCTTTTCATTTCACTAAAGAAGCTAAACAGGCTTTTTAGCAGTTAAAAGAAGTTATAACTAGTGAGGTTATATATAAACTTCCAAACGAAAATAAAAAGAAACGACTAAGAATAAACGCCTTAGATTTCACCATTAAAATAGTCCTAAAGTAGCTGGAAAATAATAAGAAATGGTACCTAGTCGCGTACCTATTTAAAGCACTATATAGTGCTAAATTAAACTATTAAATTTATAATAAGGAATTATTAATAGTCATTAAAACACTAAAAAAATAAGAACTATAGCTTAATAAAACTAAAAAACCTATTAATATTTACTTAAACCATAAAAACCTTACACGATTTATAATAATATAAACGCTTAATTAAAGATATAAGCGTTAAATGATCTTTTTATCCAAGTTTAATTTTAAAATCCAGCATATTAAAGGAAAAAAAATATTTAAGCAAATCTTTTTAATAAAAAGGGAGATTATAAATCAAAAATCAATAAAAAAATGTCTAGATATTTAAATAACAAAATAACGAATTAATTGTATTAGTTTATATATAAATCAACATAGGAAACTAGAAATAACGATTCAAGGAAAACTACAATTAAAAGGAAAAACAATTATAATTTTAATAAGGATTTAGCGACGAACTTCTCTCGTATAAAGAAAAGATATACATATTAAAATGAATATAAAACGAATTCGTTAAAGAATTTCATAAACATCCTTTACACAGCTACTAAGGGATTTTCAAAACAATAAAACAACTTTAAAAAGAATTTAACTTTCTAGAAATACGATAAACAATTAAAAGAATTATAAAGAATTATAACATTTATAACAAGGCTAAAGCATTACGACATAAACCATATAAATTATTATAACCAACCTAAATACCTAATAAAGCATGAAATATAATTATATAAGACTTCGTAATGAAACTCCCAAAGTTAAAAGATCCTACCATAAAAATACATTATAACAGTATATAAATAATTATTAATAAACTCACGAAATACGCCTACTTCTTACTATTTAACGAATTAAGCATAGTAAAATAGTTAACTTTTAGTTTCCTGAGAAAATACATTAATAAACATGGGTTACTAAAACGCGTTGTTTTAAATAAAGATAAATTATTCACGTTAAAATTTTGGACCAGCTTAATAAAACGAATGGGAATTAAATAAAAGTTATCTATAACGTATTACCCCTAGATAAACAAGTAAACAAAAAAACTAAACTAAATAATAAAATAGTATTTACGAAGCTATGTTAACTAGGAAATGAATAACTAGGTAAAGTTACTACTAATAACCTAAATAGCATATAACACTTCGATTAACGAGGATATAAAGATGTCACTATACGAGGCAATATATAGGTAAAAAGCGGAAATCTAAAAATAACTAATTAAACTCATAAAAGCACCAAGAGTTGAAATAAAAGCCCCGAGGGCAAAAGTACTATCTAAAAAGGTTTAAGTAGTATAATAATAGCTATAAAAAGAATTATAGTTTATTTAGGATAAAATAACAAAGTACTATAATAAAAAAAGAATTAAAGAACTAATTCTTAGGAAAAAAGATATAGTTTATTTACTCCGCTAACGACAAGGCGTAATATTAAAAACACCCTAAATTAAAATAAAGCAACTTAACGAAAAACTTGAATTTAAGAAATTAAAACTATATAAAATTAAGAAGGTTATTTCGAAAGTTAATTATAAGCTAGCACTACTAAAAAGATCTAGAATACATCTTGTATTTCATGTTTCGCTTTTAAAACCAACATCAAATAACGCCATGCCAAAAAACCAACTAGAATTTAAAAAAAACCCTAATAAGTACGAAATAAAAAAAATACTAGATTTAAAACGGGTCGGAGGTTAACTATAGTATTTTGTTAAGTGGGAAGGCTACCCACTAGAAGAAAATACGTAAGAACCTCTTAAATACTTAAAGAACCTGACGAAAAAGCTTGCGAACTTTTACCGCTAGAACCCAAATCGGCCAAGAGGGCCCGAAAGTCGAGATCCTAGTCTAGAAAGAATAGGTCGAAAGAAAAGGCGACCTTAAAAACAGCATTAATCTACTCGGTTAGTAAACGTTACTTAACCTTTAATCTGGCTTACTTCTCCTTTAAACGCTTTTATTCTTTTAACTAATCTAAACTTTAAAAACCACATTAAATTATTTTAACTCCACGTTTACGTAACTATATATATTACTTTCATAACCGAATAAGGCGAGCGGCGGTTTTATTTATTTTACGTTAAAATTTTAAAAAGTTGTTCTTTACGAGGGCCTCTTTACGATCTAGTTGCTCCTTTTCTTTATAAATATTTTAAAAAGAAGCTATAAATAAATTATTATTATCGTAAAATATATAATTAGCTTTTAAATACTTCTTACATTTCGAACTATTTTCGACTTTTTCACATGAGAAGCCTTCTTATAAACAAAAACGACAAGGCATAACCTCGAACCTTAAATCGTGAATTAATTAAATAATGTCTTTCCGACGAATAATAGAACTTTTAGGTTTATTTTTCGACTTGGAAATTCCGTTAATTAATATAATAATTATTAATAAATAATAATAAAGAACTATTAAGAAAGAGAGAAAAAAAGAGAGCTCACTTTTATCTTTAAAACAAAGATCTTGGGAGGGGAAGAATAATATTACGATTTAACTAAATCTATTTACCCTTTATTTTTACACATCCGGATTTAGGTTCTTTTTTCTCTTCTATTATCACGTAATAATAGAACGGCGCTTTGTTATGCTTTAAGAGCAAGACGAAGCACGCTTCTTTATGCTTTAAGAGTAAAACAAAGCTCATATTAAATAATAGATTTAAATAATTATAAATAAAATGGGGTTTCTTTATATAATTAGTCTCGGGTTCTCTAGCTATTAATTTAAAGCTATAATTACTTCTTAATACTATAGTGAAAGTACCTTAAAACCTCTTTAACGAACATAACATTGCAAATTAATTAAACTAATCTTAACCCACTATTACCTTTAAATCAAGAAAACCTAGTATATACTCACCTGTGAAGTCAGCTGACTAGGAACACACAAGGAGGTTCGTCACATTACTTTAATAATAAAATTTAAAACGTTTATCTTTAATTATTTTTTATTTTCGTTTAAAAGTTTATATATAATTTTACTAGTTATAACTTCTTTTAATTATTAAAAAGCTTTTTTTGTTTTTATTAAAATAATTAATAATTTAATAATTCGCCCGAAATCTTAAATAAATTATTTAACATAATTAATAAAACCAAGAAATTGTTACGACCTAACAAGGGTAAAGGGAATTAAAGTGGTTATGTGATCTAAGGTCACATAACTCCAGAAGGAATTCTCTGTTGTTCTCCTGAGAATTAGGGAGAATGCCAAGATTCTCTATTATTTTCTTGAGAATTAAAGAGAATGTAGGTATGACTCCCTATAAAGGATGAAGTATAAATAGATTGGAATTTCCTACGTATCTAGTTATTCATTTTAGTTTCTTAGTTATTAATTTAAGACTATAATCACTTTTTAATATTATAATAAGAATACCTTAAAACCTCTTTAACGAATAAAACATAATAAATCACTTAAATTAATCTTAATTTATTATTACTTTTAAATCAAGAAAACCTATGTGACGAACCTCCCTGTGTGTTCCTAGTTAGCTGACTTCACAGGTAAGTACGTACTAGGTTTTCTTGATTTGAAGGTAATAGTGGGTTAAGATTAGTTTAATTAATTTGCAATGTTATGTTCGTTAAAGAGGTTTCAAGGTACTCTCACTATAGTATCAAAGAGTGACTATAGTTTTAGATTAATAGCTAAGGAACTAGAAAGAATAACTAGATACATAAGGAAATTCCGATTTATTTATACTCCAGAGATAAACAGAGAATCCCATTTCTCTTTGATTCTCTGTGGATTCTCAGGGAGAGTTATAGAGAATCCCACTTCTCTTTGATTCTCTGTGGATTCTCAGGGAGAGTCACAGAGAATCCCACTTCAGGTCACGGGACCCTCAAGGTCACGTGACCTTTTCCTGTTTTATCCCTGTTGGTCGTAACAACCTAGTACGTACTTATTTATAAAGTTAGTTAACTAGGAATTTATAGAGAGGTTCGTCACATTTTAATAGCTCCTTAATTAGTGCTTAATATTGGTTTAAGAGAAGGGATTTTCGGTCGAACCGTTCTAGGACAAGCATGCCCCTTAAGACTAAAAAGTAACAAGAAAAGAAAGAAATAAAAAATTAATAATTAATAAGCTTTTAAACGAAAGCTTTAGATTTTTTTACGATATAATAAAAAGGTTTAAAAGAACTAACATAAAAATTAATTATAATTATAGCTAAAAAAGAGTCTTAAAAGGATACCTCGAAAGCTTAATAAAAAGAATCATTTAAAGAAGAAAAAAAAAAGGAGGAAAAAACGCCTAAAAAAGAAAACAAATAAGCAAGACAATCCTTACCTCTTAAAAATAAATAATTAAAACCACCTTTAAACGATAACGACCTTAATAACTTAAACAACAAAAACAATATAATAACCCCCGATATAAAGGGTTTTAAACTAATTACACCTAGTAAATATAATGGGTTAAGCGATTTAAAAGGATTTTTAATCTAGGCCGGAACTTATTTACGGTTTTATTATGAAATAATTACTATTAAAGAATAAAAAGTTTTTACGGTATTTTAGCTTCTTATTAGAACTGTCTTAACTTGGTTTTAACTAGTGTTAAAAGATCATTTAAAAAACGGGTTAAACGCTGTTAAGTTTAAGAAACTTATAAGCCAGTTATAACTATTTATCGAGAGCTTATATTACTTGTTTTATTAAGGACTAAAAAACTATATAAAGAATAAGCTATATAAAATAAACCTATATAAAGAGAGGAACCTAGAAAAGTTTAATAACTACGTTATAATAACAATTACCATTAATAACAAAAACTTTAAACGGTACCTTGAAAAGAAAAAAACGGTATAACAAAAAAATGGCGATTAACTAAAAAAAGGAACTCACAAAAGTGGTGCCGGAACTAGGAAAGGCACTAAAACTAAGTTAAACCCCATTAAAATTAACGTTGCTTAAAAGAAGCAAAAGAAACGAGATAAGTCAACTATTAAGTGTTTTAACTATAGAAAAAAAGGACATTATAAAAACAAGTGCCGAAGTCCTAAGAAACAGAAACTAAGAATAGGAGGAATTCTTTAACCCAAGAAAAGAACCTTTAAAACAAGGGTTTATTTCGAAAATAATAAAGAAATAAATTAAGTGTTTATTATTACTACTATTAAAGCAAAGAAAAACAAGGAGGTCTTTATAAAAGAAATTTATAAATATTATTAAGTTAATTATAAAGACTATTTAAAGGATAATTATTTATACTTAGGATATTTTATATTAAAACAAGCTAAATAAGGATATAACGAAAATGAATTATTATATAAGTATAATAACTATAAACTAGAATACGACTTAAGAATTAAGTTAAATTATAATAAGTTATATTAAAGCCATTATAATAACGATAAATGTAAAACCCACTAGGGAAGAAGCTAGTATAACAACTTAAACTAGAAGTTTTATATAAATAATAATTACGATGTTTATTAAAGCTTAAAAGAACATATATCGTTATATTAAAGCTTTTGTATTAACGACGTTTATTAAGTACATAAAAGTTTTTAAGATAAAGCCGATTACTATCCTTAAAAACTAGAAAGTAATAACACGGAAGAAAATAAGTGTATTTGCGATAACGTCCCACGATGGCCACATTACTTTAAAGTATGTTATTTTCACCTAAGTTCCGAAAAAAGCAACGAAGTAATTGTTAAAGGTTATATGTATTATATTTTAGTATTATGCGACATACACGACTTACTCGAAGCGGGTTTCGAAAAAGACGAAATTAAAAACAAATTATAGGAATTATAAAAAGGATTATATCTTTTATAATGACTCGAAAAACGAGCTAAGTATAACACCAGTTTATTCGGCTTAATAAAAAAGCACTTAATAAAATAATAAGTAAAAATACGTGCGATTAAACTAAGCTATAAATAAATTATTAAAATATACTTCAAAAAAAAGGGAAAATTTCTAGAAATTAATATAAACCTATAAAAAGATATTAAATTACTTTTAATAAATAAACTTAAGAATTATGCACTTTATTTAAAAATAATTTAAAACCTCAAGAAATTTTAAGTTAATAAAAAAATAGATTTAAGTTATAAAAAGGCCCTCGAAAAAGAATTAAAGTTTTAATATGCAAGGTTTTATATAAAGAATAAACCTTTTACCCCTTATTACGTGAAAAACAGTTAAAGAAACTATTTAAATAATGATTACTAGAAACACGTTTCTATGAAAGCTTAAGAATAAAAAGATATCCGGGTTATAATAACTTAAAGAAACCTAAAAAAGAAAGGGCGTGGAAAACCAAAAAACGGCAAAGGCTCTCGCCAGTAAGGTAGCGAGAAGCCATGAATAACAAGTCCTTATATAAAGTCCAGTCGAGACTTGATAATACCATTATAACTAGAGTTAAATATAATAGAAGGGAGTATAAAGCCCTTATAAACTCAGGAGTAAATAAAAGTTATATCTCAGCCGAGATAGCTTAAAAGGACAAAATACTATAAATATATAAATAAAGTTCATATTAATTACGGAACTTCGAAGAATATATATTTAGTTATAAAAATGATAAAGTGTTAAGAGAAATAGTTCCTTTCTTAATAACCATTTAAAGACATCCTAAATAAGTTATTTTTAATATTATATATATATTAAGTCATAATATAATGCTAAAAATGAATTAGTTTAAAAGAAGCAATTTACAAATAAATTTCGAGATAAACACGTTTTATTAAAATTAAAAATAAGAAGAGTTAATTAATACGGGTTACGAAATAAGTATTATAAATAACTTTAAAGAAACGAATATAAAAACGAAATATATCGCTTATATGATTCAAGTAACTAAGCTTAAAAATCTAACGAAGAAAGTACCACGTAAGTACCTCCGTTTTCACAAATTATTTAAAGATAAGATAAAAAAAGAATTACTAAAACATAGCTAGTGAGATTACTAAATCCATTTTAAAGAAAGAAAGTAATTAAAACTATTTTTAGTATATCTTATAAATTAAGAAAAATAAAAAGCATTATAAAAAGGAATTTAAAAAGATCTTAATAAAGGATATATTTAAGAATTAAAGTCCTTATTAAGATACCTAGTAATTATAATATTAAAAATCGATAAAAACGAGAAGTAATGTATTAATAAAGAAGGAAATTTAGTATAGCGACAAGTAATTAACTACCGACACCTTAACGAAATAACTAAGAAGAACAAACACTTATTATTACTAATAAAACTTATAAAAGGATAAATTAACAAGGCCTAAGTTTTCACAGTATTAAACCTCCGCGATGGATATTATATAATTAAAATAGCTAAAAAATATAAGTAATATACCGCATTCCAAATAATATATAAACATTATAAATATAAAATTATGCCATTTAAACTTATTAACGTACCTGTTATATTTTAATATATAATTATAACGGTTCTTCGCAAATTTCTAGATAAATTTATATTCGTTTATTTAAACAATATACTAATTTACTTAAAAAACAAGAAAGAGCATAAAGAATATATAGAATAAGTATTAAAAGTCCTAGAAAAAGCAAACTTATTTGTTTATTTAACTAAAAATAAATAGCATGTCAAAAAACTAGATTATTTAGGGTTTATAATAAGTTTAAGAGAAATCTGTATTTAAAAAGGGAAAATAGCAGCAATTAAGAATTAGTTAAAACCTAAGAGTGTTATAAACGTACGCGTATTTCTTGGCTTTATTAACTACGTTAAATAACTCATTAAAGATTTCGGGCGAATCGCTAAACCATTAACGGAACTAACTATCCTAGCGAAAACAAGAGAAGCTTTCTATTTCATTAAAAAAGCTAAATAGGCTTTTTAGTAGCTAAAAGAAGTTATAACTAGTAAGGTTACATATAAACTTTTAAACGAAAATAAGAAGAAACGACTAAAGATAAACGCGTTAAATTTCGCCATTAAAGTAGTTTTAAAGCAACTAAAAAACAATGGAAAATAATACTTAGTCGCATACTTATTTAAAGCATTATATAATGTTAAACTAAATTATTAGTAGTAATTAAAGCGTTAAAAAAATAAGAACCATAGCTTAGTAAAACCAAGGAACCTATTAACATTTATTTAAACTATAAAAACCTTATATGATTTATAACAATATAAATACTTAATCAAAGATATAAGCGTTAAATAATTTTCTTGTTTAAATTCAATTTTAAAATTCAGCATATTAAAAGAAAGGAAAATATTTAAGCGGATCTTCTTAATAAAAAAGGAGATTATAAGTTAAAAATTAATAAAAGAGATATTTAAATGTTTAAATAACAAAATGACGAATTAGTTATATTAATTTATATACGAATTAACATAAAAAACTAGAAATAACGTTTTAAGGAAAATTATAATTAAAAGGAAAAACAATTATAATTTTAATAAAGATCTAACGACGAACTTTTTTTATATAAGGAAAAGGTATACGTATTAAAACGAGTATAAAACGAATTTGTTAAAGAATTTCACGAATATTCTTTATATGGCCACCAAGGAATTTTCAAAACGATAAAACGACTTTAAAAAGAATTCGACTTTCCAGGAATGCGATAAATAATTAAAAGAATTATAAAGAATTATAACATTTGTAATAAGGTTAAAACATCACGATATAAACCATATAAACTACTATAACTAACTTAAATACCTAATAAAACGTGGCACATAATTATATGGGATTTCGTAGTAAAACTCTTAAAGTTAAAAGATCTTACTATAAAAGTACTTTATAACAATATATAGATAATCATTAATAAACTTACGAAATATGCCTACTTCTTACTATTTAACGAATTAAGCATAGCAAAATAACTAGCTTTTAATTTCTTAAAAAAATACGTTAATAAATATGGACTACTAAAACGCATTGTTTTAAATAAAGATAAGCTATTTACTTTAAAATTTTAAATAAACCTAATAAAACGAATAAAAATCAAATAAAAGTTATTTATAGCGTATTATCCCTAAATAAACGAATAAATAAAAAGACTAAACTAAATAATAAAACAATATTTACGAAGCTATATTAACTAGGAAATAAATAACTAGGTAGAATTATTATTAATAGCTTAAATAATATATAACACTTCGGTTAACGAAAACATAAAAATGTCATTACACAAGGCAATATACGGATAAAAAGCGGAAGTTTAAAAATAACTAATTAAACTTATAAAAGCACCGGGAGTCGAAATAGAAGCCCCGAGAGTAGAAGTACTATCCGAAAAGGTCTAAATAATATAATAATAACTATAAAAAGAATTATAATTTATTTAAGATAAAATAATAAGGTATTATAACAAAAAAAGAATTAAGGGATTAATTTTTAAGAGAGGAAACATAGTTTACTTACTTTGTTAATAATAAGGCGTAATATTAAAAACACCTTAAATTAAAATAAAACGACTTAACGAAAAACTTAAGTTTAAAAAATTAAGACTATATAAGATTAAAAAGGTTGTTTTAAAAGTTAATTATAAGTTAGCGCTACTAAAAAGATCTAAAATATATCTTATATTTTATGTTTCACTTTTAAAACTAACATTAAATAACGCCATACTAAAAAACCAATTAAAATTTAAAAAAAAACCTAATAAGTACGAAGTAAAAAGAATATTAAATTTAAAACGAGTTAAAAGTTAATTATAATATTTTGTTAAATAAGAAGGTTACTCACTAAAAGAGAACATTTAAAAACCACTTAAACATTTAAAGAATTTAACGGCTAAGCTTAAGAGCTTTTATCGCTAAAACCTAAACCGCTTAAGGGGATCTAAGGACCCAAGTCGTGATCTAGTTGCGACTAGTTAAAAGAGGGGACGGCCTTGGAAGCAACTTTAACCTATTTAATTAAAAACTGTTGTTTAGCTTAAAAACGCTTTTACTTCGCCTTAATACATTCCTAATTTTTTAACTTATTTAGGTTTTAAAGTCCGCGTCGAATAAATTAAACCCCACGCTTATATAATTATTTAAATTAACGATTTAACCGCGTAATCTTACTTGATAGTTTTTAAAGTTATTAAATAACTACCCGTTTTTCTCGATTTATTTTAAGTTTTTCTTTTTAAATGTTTTAAAAAGATTTTAAGGAAACGTGATTACCGTTATAAAAGGTGGCATTAATCTCGTTATAATTCTAACATTTTTTCTAATTTTTTAACATTTTATATAATAAGCCCCTTTTAAAATAGCAAGTATAAAGCATAACTATATATCTAAATTAATTAATAATAGCGGCTAGTTTATGTCGATATTCGGAGGAATTCCTTTTTTTTAAACCTATTTATATATTCTTAATAACACGATAAGATGATATAATTAAAATGAAAGGTTATTAAGAAAAGAAGTTTTAAAGATAAAACCATTTAAAAGGGAGATATAATGTTACGACTTAACAAAAGTAAAAAGAATTAAAGTAGTTATATAATTTAAGGTCATATAACTCTAGAAGGAATTCTTTGTTGTTCTCTTGAGAATTAAGGAGAATACCAAGATTTTTTATTATTCTCCTAAGAATTAAGGAGAATGCTAAGATTCTTTGTTGTTCTCTTAAGAATTAAAGAGAATATAGGTATAACTCCTTATAAAGAATGAAGTATAAGTAGATTAAAATTTCCTACGTATCTAGTTATTTATTTTAGTTCCTTAGCTATTAATCTAAGATTATAATCACTTTTTAACATTATAATAAGAGTACCTTGAAACCTTTTTAACGAATAGAACATAATAAATCATTTAAACCAATCCTAATCCACTGTTACCTTTAAATCAAGAAAACCTAGTACGTACTTACCTGTGAAGTCAGTTAACTAGGAATTTATAAGGAGGTTCGTCACAAAAATACGTATATATTTATAACACTTTTAAGTTTTAACTAATCCTTAATTATTATTCTTTTTCTTTTTTAAATATAGATTTTTTTTAAACTTATTATAAACTTTAAATAATTTAATTTTAGTTAAATAAATAAATTTACCTTTTTAAAGCTTTTAATATTTACTTTATATGTTTTTATAACGAACCTCCCTGTGTGTTCCTAGTCAGCTAACTTCACAAATAAATACGTACTAGGTTTTTTTAATTTAAAGGTAATAATGGGTTAAAATTAGTTTAATTAATTTATAATGTTATATTCGTTAAAGAGGTTTCAAGGTACTCTTACTATAATATTAAAGAGTAATTATAATCTTAAATTAATAGCTAAAAAACCCGAGACTAATTACACAAGGAAACCTTATCTTATTTATAGTTATTTAAATTTATTATTTAATATAAGCTCTATCCTGCTCCCAAAGCACAAAAGAGCGTGCTCCGTCCTGCTCTTAAAGCACAACAAAGCGCCGTTCTATCATCACGTGATGATAGAGGAGAAGGAAGAACCCAAATCCGAACGCCCAAGGGCAAAGGGTAAGTAGATCTAGTTGGATCGTAACAGTTTTTTATACTTTTTTCGTTTTTTAAATAAATTAATATATTATTTAAATAAACGAATATAAATTTATTTAAAAACTTGCGAAAAACTATTATAATTATATATTAATAAATTTAAATTATATAACTTTATATTTATAATATTTATATTTTTTAGTTATTTTAATTATATAATAATTATCGCGAAAATTTAATATTATAAAAATTTAAGTTTTATTAATAATAATAAATACTTGTTTTTCTTTATTACCTTATTAAAATATTAATAATTAATTATTTGTCGTTATATTAAATTTCTTTTTTTATTAATATGTTACTTTTCGTTTTTATTAATTTTTAATATTATAATTACTAAGTATTTTAATAAAGATTTTAACTCTCGAATATATTTTTTATTAAGATCTTTTTAAAAATTTTATAATACTTTTTATTTTTCTTAATTTATAAAAATAAAAATACTTATATAATACTTTTTTCGTTAAATCTTTAAGTTTAATTATTTAAATTATATAAGCGATATATTTCGTTTTTATATTTGTTTTTTTAATATTATTTATAATACTTATTTTATAACTCGTAATAATTAACTCTTTTTAATTTTAATTTTAATAAAATTTATTTATTTTAAAATTTATTTATAAATTACTTTTTTTAAATTAATTTATTTTTAGAAATATATCGTGATTTAATATATATATAATATTAAAAATAATTTACTCGAAATATTTTTAAATAATTATTAAAAAAAAATTTTAATATTTTACTATTTTTATAATTAAATGTATATTTTTTTAAATTTCGTAATTTATATAAACTTTATTTATATATTTATAATTGTTACGACCAACAGGGATAAAACAGGAAAAGGTCACGTGACCTTAAGGGTCCCGTGACCTGAAGTGGGATTCTCTGTGACTCTCCCTGAGAATCCACAGAGAATCAAAGAGAAGTGGGATTCTCTGTTTGTCTCTGGAGTATAAATAAATCGGAATCTCCTTATGTATCTAGTCATTCTTTCTAGTTCCTTAACTATCAATCTAAGACTATAGTCACTCTTTGATACTATAATGAGAGTACCTTGAAACCTCTCTAACGAACATAACATTACAAATCAATTAAACCAATCTCAACTTATTGTTACCTTTAAATCAAGAAAACCTAATACGTACTCACCTGTAAAGTCAGTTAACTAAGAACACACAGGGAGGTTCGTCATAATAATATATTTTTTTAAGTTATTTTAATTAAAATATAATTTTTATTTGTTTTTAAATTTATAAAGGCTTTATACTTTTTTTTATTATACTTAATTTTAATTATAATAATATTATTAAATTTTAATTAAACTTCGTATAAAGATTTATTATTTATGGGTTTTCGCTATTTTATTAACGAGAGCTTTTATCGTTTTTTAGTTTTTTATGTTTTTTCTTTTTTAAGTTTTTTTAAGTTGTTACGATTTTAATTTCGTTTTATTTTTAAGGGCTTTTTTATAGCTTAAATTATTTTCGAATAAAAGGTATAATTCTTAGGTTTATTTATTAAAAATAATTCGATATTTCTTTATAAGTTTATATATATTTCTAAAAACTTTTTTTAAAATATATTTTAATAATTCGTTTATAACTTAATTTAATTATATATATTTTTACTTATTATTTTATTAAATACTTCTCTATAAAATTAAATAAATTAATATTATATTTAACTCGTTTTTTAAATCAATATAAAAAATAAAAAATTTTTTATAATTCTTATAATTCCTTTTTAATTTCGTTTTTTTCGAAACCTATTTTAAATAATTTATATATATCGTAAAATATTAAAATGTAATATATATAACCCTTAATAATTATTTAATTACTTTTTTCGGAATTTAAATAAAAATAATAAATTTTTAAATAATATAATTATTATAAGATATTATTATAAATATATTTATTTTTTTATGTTATTACTTTTCGGTTTTTAAAAATAATAACCGGCTTTATCTTTAAAACTTATATATACTTAATAAACGTTATTAATATAAAAACTTTAATATAATAATATATATTCTTTTTATAACTTTACTATTTTATTTTTATTAAAATAAAATGTTTTATTTTTTAATTATTTAACTTTTTTTAGCTCCGGTTTAGATTTTTCGTTTAATAATTTATTAAACTAATTAATATTATTTAAGTTTTAATAAACATTATAATTATTATTTATATAAAACTTCTAATATATTTTATATTTATTATCGTTATAATAACTTTAATATAATTTAATTTAACTTTTAAGTCGTGTTTTAATTTATAAATATTATATTTATATAATAATTCGTTTTTATTATACCTTTATTTAACTTATTTTAAAATAAAATACTTTAAATATAAATAACTATATTTTAAGTAATTTTTAAAGTTAACTTAATAACACTTATAATCTTCGCGAATTATAATAAGTAAATAATAATACCTTAAATAATATTTATAAACCTTTTTTTTATAACTTTAATAAATATTATAATTTTTTATAAAGACTTTTTTGTTTTTTTTTATTTTAATAATAGCGATAATAAATATTTAATTTATTTTTTTGTTATTTTCGAAAAAAACCTTTATTTCGAAGGTTTTTTTTTCGGGTTAAAAAATCCTTTTTATTCTTAATTTTTATTTTTTAAGATTTTAATACTTATTTTTATAATATCTTTTATTTTATAATTAAAATACTTAATAATTAACTTATCTCGTTTTTTTACTCTTTTTAAATAATATTAATTTTAATAAAATTTAACTTAGTTTTAATGCTTTTTTTTATTTTAATACTACTTTTATAATTTTCTTCTTTTTATTAATCGCTATTTTTTATTATATTATTTTTAAAGTACTATTTAAAGTTTTTATTATTATTAATTATTATTATTATAATATAATTATTAAACTTTTTTAGGTTTTTTTTATATAAGTTTATTTTATATAATTTATTTTTTATATAGTTTTTTAATTTTTAATAAATAATTATAACTAACTTATAAGTTCTTTAAACTTAATAATATAATTCGAAACTTTTTTATTTTGTCGTAATTTATAAAGTTAAACTTCGGCTTATTATTTAAAAATTAAATTATTAAATATAAATTTAAGTTATTTTTTAAACTTTTTATAATCTTTAAAGACTTTTTTTATATCTTTTTAAGCGCTTAATTTATTATTTAAATAATTTTTAATACTAATTAAAATTAAATTAAAATAGTTTTAATAAAAAAATAAAATATCGTAAAAACTTTTTATTTTATAATAAAACTATAAATAAGTTTTAACTTAAATTAAAAATCTTTTTAAATTATTTAACTTATTATATTTATTAAATGTAATTAATTTAAAACCTTTTATATTAAAAATCGTTATATCGTTTTTATCGTTTAAACTATTAAGATCGTTATTGTTTGAAAATAATTTTAGCTATTTATTTTTAAAAAGTAAAAATTATTTTACTTATTTATTTT